>JAEQBH010000494.1:600000-829312 GCA_016808115.1 Tetrastigma voinierianum
AAAGTGTATTGTGACTAGCAGGGGTTGGCTGCTGGAGAAACTGTATTGCAATACACTGAAGTGTATTGTGACAGGCAAGAGGGGCATGAGATTTGGAGGTGTCACGGAGACGAGGTCATGACACGGCCAGCGGCGACGCCGGCCCGCGACCGCGGCCGCCTGGCACAATGACACGGCCGGGGCGAGCCACGACACGATGACACGGCGCTAGGGCGCCCGACACGGCACCTGCTTGAGCTCGCTGGGCGCTGTCTTGTATGGTGCGGTATGTGCACCTTGTGCACTTCACCGATTTGGACTCGATGCATTTACGAGTCCTTTGTTCACCTACTTTTTAAAAAAAAGTAAAATAAAATGAAATCAAATAAAATGAGACAAAATAAAAAAAAAAAATATTTTTTAAAAAATAAAATTTTTGATGTTGATTATAATCGGATATGTTGAATTAGTTGTCTCGCATTGCATATAAATGTAGGGACATAGTATATGAACTGTATTCTGAGTATGAATAGTGTCTCGGGGCTGTGTTTTAAGCCTTAGAATGCATTAAATTCTTGTCATTTGACGTAACAGATCGTTTGGTCGGCGAGGGCATAGGGCGTCCACGTGGTAGTGGTCAGGCACCATCAGCTTTTGACCAGTAGGCCTTTGCTAGTAGGGATTGCAGTCGCCGCTATTTCACAAGCATGTGCAATATTGAGCCGGGGCGGGTCAAACAACCTCCAACGTTTAGAAACACATCGTCCTCCAATGGCTAGAGGAGGAGTGGACTCTAGGGTCAGGACGACGATGACCACAGAGGGAGAGGTAGATGCTTTATCTGAGGCATCGAGATATGGGTGTTGAATGCTTAGAGGAAGGAAGATTCATCTTCTTCCAATCCGGGAAAGAAGCAGAAGACTTCTGTTTCGCAAGGATATCCAGGACGGGGCCGAGGTCATTAGGATAGGAACCGGGATGGGACTGTTAGTCAAGCGGGTAGATGATGTGTTATTTTATGCAAACCGGCTGGACACTGACCCGGGATTGTCCACGGAGGCGAATCCCGGGCTATGGGACACCTCGGTCAATCATCGGTGAGGCGAGTTAGCGTTGCCCGGTCATGATGGGCGGTGGTGTGCTACCATTATAACGCGGACATATGAGGAGGGATTGCCTCCAGAGACAAGGATCCCGAGGTTTGGGGACGGTGCAATCCCAGTCAGCTGAGGGACAGGAGCAGATACAGTTTGTTTCTCCATACCCTGGTATGGGCCAGAGGGACCAGTCACCTAGTATTTCGCAGACGGGTCACATAGGCTAGGGTCAGGGCGTAGATCGAGGTCGACCACAGGATTTGCATGCTGAGAATTCGGGTCAGGCTGGGAAGATGATGTGTTACCATTGCCTCAGCACAGGCACGGGAAGAAGCGAATTGTCTTAGGAGGGTAGAGATCTCATAGTCTGGTGACGTTCGGATCGGTCGGTTAGGCAGTCGTTCTACTCGCCTTGTTGATTAGAGTAGCGTTTGAATTGGATGCATCTTGTTCATTCATTAATGCATCTTGTGTGATAAGTTTGGGCATAGAGGTTTAAGCCTTTAGAAAAGCCATAATATGAGAGAATTCTTCCCTAGGATGTAGGGTGAGAGTTGGTCAAATGTGTCGAGATCGTGAGTCAGGGATCTCAATGATTCTGCTCATGGTGAACCTTAGGGTGGTAGGCATATTGGGTGTGGATGTCATTCTTAACATGAATGAGTTGACAGCCATCGGGTTGTCAGTAATTGGGACCTTAGCCGGGTTGTCATACCCGACACGGTCTTGGATTTGGGTGAGGTTAAACGTATGCACTTGGTTGGATGCGTGTGTGCGTGGAATTTTGGGACGAAATTCTTTTTAAGGAGGGGAGAATGTGAGACCCTAGAAAATTCCAATTTTCCTAAAAAAGGCAAAATCATAATTTCGGTCAAAACCCGAAATTTTTTTAGATCTCGGATGATGAAACGGGCTTACGCGCTGGAATCGTCTCGCGAATCACATGCAGTATCGAATTTCGTCGAATTGAGATGATCGGAATTTGCCTTACGTTTTCAAGGCAAGGTATCGGGCGTCGTAAAGCGACATGTGATGTGACAAGAGTCACCTATAACATGTACTCTTGTGACACATGTTACAAGATTAAAGAGATGATGGAAATGGATGGCCGAGATTGTGCCATGTGTCAAATAGTGACAAAAAGGGACAAGATGGGAATTTGAAAATTTTAAATGAAGATAAGACAAAATAACCAATAGTGCTCATCTTCTCCATTAATTGAAGGCCAAACATGCAAGGGAAGAATATTACTGAAGTGAGATTAGGTTGAGTTTTGATATTTTTAGAGAAGGTGCCACTTCTCTCTAGATCAGATTGGGCTAGTGAGAATTCTCGAGCCGAGGAAGGAAGAAGTTGTTCTCTGGCGAGGCAACGCGTGGACACCAGTTTCAAGGTTTCAACACACTACGTGAGGTAGGGTTTATCCTACTTCTTTACTCTTACTTTAAGAGTTTGTGATGTTTGAGTTGATTGAGGCCGTGAGTGGCCGTTTGATCGATCGAATCTTGGAGGCAAAAATATTTAGATTTATGAGACCCATGTGGACAGTCCGTGATAGTTTAAGGACTGTTTGGGTGTTGTGTTATGGTTGTGAAACAAATTGTGTTTAGTGTGATGAGGCCGGAAATGGCCATGGTATTGATTCCTGAAGTGGAACCGATGTGTGCTAAGTGGACATCCCACGGACAGCCCATTTGTTAATATTTTAGGTGATATTGTAGCAGCCCCGTCCAAGAGGGTGTGCGGTATGGGTAACCATGGGGTCGCATATGTGCACCAAGACTTCCTTAATTGTTGAGTGCCATAGTGGTATTTTTTAACGTTGTTTTTAAGGATGAAATTATAAAGTTTTCAAAGCATTGTGGCACTTTTGCAATTAAGGAAAGTGAAGGGGTGAAAGTACAAATTATGGAATTTCAAAAGAATAATAATAATAATAAATTGCCATAATGGTTCAGGGAAACCTAGAAAATTCTCTAGATCTCGGATGACGAAACGGACTGCGCAGTTAAATTCGTCTCGCGAAATCTAGTGACCCATAAAAGTTTCGTCGAGTTCTGAGACAGTTAGAATATTTTATGAATTTCTGGGTGATAAATCGCCAGTGAATTCAAGGACGAGATTTTTACGAAAATCTCGGAAGTCAGAAAATGGCGTGAGTTAAAGTTCATTTAAAAGAATTGAAATGAAAATAAATAAATTTTTTCGGGACAGAAATGGACCCGAATGAGATAATATAAGCTATGTATTCAAATAATAATAATAATAATAATAATTAAAAAATTTTGAAAAGATGATGGAGCAAACGTGTGGTGGATAAGTAGGAAAAAAATTAAATGATAATATAAAAAGATGAGAGACAAACCCAAAATTCATTTTGGTCTCCTTTTTGCTAGGGCAAAACGTGGAGAATGTTGGAGAAGAGAGGAAAGAAGAGGAAGAGGAGGAAGAAGAGGAAGAAGAAGGAGAGGAAGAATTTCAGAATTATGGAATCCTTTAATTTGGGTTTTTGATATGAATTCTAAGGTTTCCATGGATGATTAGTTGCTCCTTTCCTAGGGTTTTGTTAGGAGATAAGATTATCCTAACCCTAGAATTCTTGAAGTTTTGTGGGTAAAACCTTAATTGGTATACAATAAACATGGAATCCATCAAAATTTTATGGGTTGTATGAATTGGTGGACTTGAGTAAGAGTTCTTGGATTTTCACCTAGGGTTTGTTGTAAGAAGTTCTAAACCACCAATACAAGTGTGGTAGAGTTGTTTTGGGTAAATTCCATGTTGGTTTTGAGGAATGGTTGTAAAAAGGAGAATGTTGGGTTTTTTTAAAGAAAATGCTGTCAAAATTTTGTAAAACCCCTGTTTTTGTTTTGGCTATAGATTAAATTATAGTCATCCAAATGAATTTATTCCAATTGCTAAAGAACCATAAGAGATAGGAATACAAATGTATAGAAGGGACCAATAGCAAATTGTAGCTCTAAGGCTCCCAAATACGGATTGAAAGGTGAGCTTGTGTAGCCCACTGGTTATGATCTGTTTTGGGTATTGTTGTAGTGTTTTGGCCATAAGTGGAGTTTCACTCATCCAAATTGAGTGATTCAAAATTCTGGGTAAAATATACTTCTAGGGGAATAAGTTATCTGATGGAAGTGCATGCAAATTGTAACCCCAAAGTTCCCATAAATTTTTCAAAGTGGAGCTATGTGCAGATTCTGTTCTGCCAATTTGAGTAATCTAGATGTAAAATACAATAACTTGAGTTTTGGTGATCCAAATTGGGTGATTCCAATTGGAGAAGAAACCTTAGAACCATGGATTCAAATTAGTGAAGAAACCATTTCCAATTTATGGAGTTAAGACCCCAGAAATCAAGGATAACAGTAGATGATTCAGTGAGCTAACCAATTTGGAATTAAAAAAATGATGTAACTTGTGTTATATGGTTGAGGGCCTTAGAGAAGAAATTTTAAATTGAAAATTTACAGAGATTTCATTGGATATATAAAAGACTGATATGGAGAGTTTCATAATTTTTGAAGACCGTTTGAATAATTTTTGGGTAATAAAGTCCAAAGAGTATTGTTGGAAAAAGGTTTACCAAAATAAATGGTTTTTTTTGTTAGGGGCTTTTGGTGCTCAAGGGTAAATTTTTTCATTTGGTTTTATATGAATGTTGTGTGACCCTAAAGTGACTTGCGTGTGAAGTACGTTAAGTTTTACGCTATACAATATTTTCGCCGTATTCGTTTTGAGTGTAGGCTAAAAGCAAATGAGGAAAGTTGTGGAGTTGTGCTCAGTTTTGGTAAACAAAAGAGCGAAAGTGTTCTAAACCTATTTTCAAATACTAGTGTATTGTGTATAATATTTTACACTGGTATTTAATGGTTTTGATTGTAAACCATATTTGAAAAGCAAGCAATGAGTTTAGCAAACAAGTAATGGTTTTGATTTATTCAACCATACTTTTAAAAAGCAAGCAATGAGTTTAGTAAGCAGAAATGGTTTTGAATTATCAAACCATATTCAAAGCAAACAATGGTTTTGAATTATTAAACCATGTTTCAAAGAGCAAGCAAGCAAAAAGAATATTTTCGAAAACAGGCCTAACTAAAATCCCTAGTTTTAAGCAAGCATATCGGTCAGAGAATTATTCCATGCGTGCGCAATTGGTGTTGGGATATAATTCATGCATTTAGATTTGCACAGTCGACAAACTTAAGTCATACATCATGGCATTTTAAAGGAGGCCGAAGTAGCGCGTCTTTGGAGTATATAGGGTTAGCAGCGTTAACTAAATTATGGTGATGGAACGGTCAATTCCACCATATTCTGGGAAAAAGAATTGAGCCAGGCTCTTCCACCTAGGTGATGTGGACCCGGTCCTTCCACCCGGCGGTCGATGCCCGGAGCTCGTGTTTACTAAAGTGCAATGACGAAAAGACCTCGGTGGTTGATGATTTATAAGCATATTTTATACGGTTTGGGGAAATCAACCCTTTGGTGTACAGATGAAACCAGGGCTCGTGTTTATTTTAAAGCAGAAAGCGGTTGAGCCAGGGCTCCCGTTTACTGACCCCAAATAATCGGTTGAGCCCAGGCTCCGGTAAGTTATTACAAAAGCAGCAGTTGAGCCCGAGGAGCTCCCGGATTTTTATTTTTAAAGCAAACGATTGAGCCCAGGCTTCCGTTTTTATTTTAAAGCAATCGGTTGAGCGGGCTCCGTGTTAATAAAAGTTTTGGAAACTTTTGCATGAATTTATGAAAGTTTTAGAAACTTTTAAAGCAAGCGAAGTTATGAAAAGTTTTAGAAACTTTTAAAGTAAGCGAGAAGTTATGAAAAGTTTTTAGAAACTTTTAAAGCAAAGTAAGGTAAAGCAAGCAAGAAAGAGATTTGAGAAAAGTTTTATAAACTTTTAAAAACAAGCAAGTATAGAAAGTTTTAGAAACTTTAAAATAAGCAAGTAAGACTTCTGGAAAATTTCTTGTAAAAGAGAGTTTTACAGTTTTAAGATGTTTTTAGAAAAAGCAAACCTTTTATAAAGCATACACTCACTGAGCTCGTTTAGCTCATTATTTTGTGTTTTAAAAACTATTTTCCAGGTACAGGCACGTCGGACGTTGGAGCATATTAGGATTCTCTTAACTTTTATATCAATGTTGTATTAAATAACTTATGTAAGGAAATACTTTGGAATTTATACAGTTGAGCATATGTATGTACATAGTTTTGGATTGTGAAATTGTGATGAGCCTGAGGCTCTTGAAAGAGTGTGTTGGTTGCCATATTTTGAAAAGTGTAAACTGTATATATAGGTTTTGGGATTTGTCTGTATCACGAAGTGGTATCTTAGAAATTTCTCAAAATCTGATTTAGAAAAGGGTACCACTATGCGGGTTTCGACCAAGCAACATGGCCGGCTTCACAAGATTCTCTAGTCGTTAGAAGTAGCAGTGGGGAACACATTAAATTGGTCGGCACACCTGCCGCTAGTAGGAGTTGGGGTGTGTGAGTTATAACGATCCCGGTTGGCTGAAATGGACCCAAACGTCCATGTGTTGGGTGCTTGAGAGTGATGAAATGAATGGCTTGAGTTGTATAGGAATTAGTAGGATTTAATGCATGAACTTTGTGTATTAACATGAGGTCTATTATATGGAATATAATTGTGTGTATAGGCCATTGGAGATGAAATTATGGTTGCTCAAGTGAAATTTAATTTGGGAGTGTTGAAGTTTGATCCGTATTGTTGAATTACATATGGTATGAATGTAAAATTGAAATATATGCATAAGTGATATATTTGTATAAAAATGATTGAAATAGCATAATGCATTTCATATGCCTTTGGGTAACCTAAATTAGGTGTGAGTGCATGACATGAATTTCTGAAAAGCAGACATGATTGCGAAAGTTTCGCTAGGATGATTTTTCGGGAGGGATGGGGTTGGGAGGCAGTCCAGCTGATCATTTCGGATAGGGACCATGACTATTTAGGGTTCTCAACACATTCGCTGAAGGGTAGTCCCATCTTTCTAGAGATCTCGGTAGTATATTTTCAAGAACAACAGTTTTGTTTTAAAAATGGTATTTTCTCATACATGGCTTGGGCGAGTGTGAGAGTCGGTCGAGACTCGAGACATGGGAGCAGGCATTTAGACATTCAAGTAGGATGCGTATTTACTTGAGTGTATTGTTAAAATTAGACATTACATATGCACTTGAGTGGAGAGTAACCCATTTTAGAGGGTGATTCCACTCTTGACGATAAGCTCACCGGTCGAAGAACATTTTTTCAAGAACGAGGGTGCTCGAGACGGCTCTTCTTAGAGACCAGTTTTGAAGAAAGCAGTTGTGGCTTTGGTGTTTTAGTTGGATACATGTATTAGAATGTTTTAAACTTGCAATATATGTTGGATAAAATGCGTGTAACTCTTGAAACTATGGTATATGGTTAATGTATATTGATGAGTGCATTATTGGGCCCCGTGGCGGTTTTTACTCATGTATATGTCGCCGATGTTAATCTTTGGATGGTGGTTCTTGGTAGAGCTCCCATTTTCAAAGGAGACTCTGCCGGATTTTCGTAGTGGTGTGGTTGCAGGCATTCCACAGTATTCCGCAGTTGTGAGGTTGTCAATGGACACCCCGGTTTTGGGGTGTCACACTGTCAACGAAACTAGGGTAGGTTTTCCAAAGTTTAGGAGGTCAGGTAGTTTTTCATCTTATTGAAGAAACCTGATGTGCACAGTGTGTGGTTAGCTAAGGGTGGAAGAAAAAGGGTCGAAAGCAACAAAAAGGTTCAAGCGATGTCATCAAGCTTGAAGCATTGAACCAAATCTTAGCATCAGTGAATTTAGACCAGTGTTTCAATTTTCAAACTACAAGCTAGACAAAACACAAAAAAATGGAGTGCAAGTTTTGGCCCCAAAAGTACAGGCGCCAAAGTGTGTAATATAAAAAAATTTACTATCTTTCAACTCAAAAACAAACTAATAGCTTCACATTAATACAACTATACAAAAAGAAACTAAATAGAAATTAATTAACTTAACAAAATAGGCTTGCTAAAAATGGAAACACAACACAAAATAAATGACACTTCCTTCGCTAGCTCTCCCCCCAACCAAATGTCTCATTGTCCACAATGGGGATCGGATTGGAAAGTTAGGGAAGCAAGTGCTACCTCCTTGATGAGATGTACTCATTATTGGATAGGAGACCCCGCAAGATTTCCATCAAGACCTTATTCACTCCGTTTGGGCTTCACATGAGCAAGTTGGAAGAAGAAAAGAGAGAAAAAAAGTGACTAGTTTGAGCATTTTTAAAATTTTGCCTTTATAAAAATTTCAAAAGTGTTCTTTCTGAATATATTTAGATTTTAAACTCTCTAAGCTTTCCAACGGTACCAAGAACGCTTAAAACGGAGTTCGGATAAAAATTTTATGGCCAAAACAAAATAGGGGTGCAAAAATGGAAGGTGCTGTGAAAAATTTTCGCAACCTGCAAAATTTCGCAGTTGCGAAATTTGTTGTGAAATAAATATTTTTTTTTTAAATACCATTTTTTTTATGAGAACAATTTTTTATTATTATTATTAATTTTTTAATAATATATATATATATATATATATATCATAAAAAGACAAAAGCGGAATAATGCGAGTTTGTGACAAAACGAAAACAAGCAACCTTTGTACAGGAGCAGTGGAGGCTATGAAATTTCGAACGGTCACGGTACGCAAATTTTTGCAATCTGTGAAAATTCGCAGGTTGCAAATTTTTCGCGGTGAGCTTCTGGACTTGAAAAAATTGACCTACAAAAATAAACACAGAGAAAAAAAAATTAAGAAAAAATGCAGAAAATTTAAAAATAGGCTGAAAACAAAAATTAACTTAAAATTAAAGAAAAATTTAAAAAGAAAAATTAAATAAATCAAAAATAAAACTTAAAGTAAAGCAAATAAAAGTCTAACAAAAGTGGAGTGAGCTTACATGTTCTTGTGAAACCACTCCTAATCAAGTAGCTCTTTAAGATTCATGGAGGGTCGAGGATGATAAGTCCCTCGATATCTCTGTGAGGTGAGCTGAGTTGAGCCCACCTTTCTGTTTTAAGCACTGCATACAGTGGTCTTGGGGGAATCGGTGGTACTGGAGGTAGCGTCTGATTAATTCTTCGTAAAGCTTGTATTTATTCTTAAGTCGATTCCTCTACGAGTTTGTAGGCAACGTGGCTTTCCTGCACCCTAGACGATCGAATGGACTTCATCGATTCTGCTCTGCTCCTCTGTTGGTTTGTACTTCTTGCCCTGGAGTGGAAAATATTAAACTCAAAGTCATATTGCCAAGGTAAGTTGCATGACTCCATTAGGCAATTGATTATGGCATTAGATGTGGCAAAATAGCCTCCCAGTACTTATGATGGGCACTTGGTTAGTGCCCTCTTGCCACTTGGAAGCTCCATATCGAGAACTACGAAGTCCTGGGATAATAAATTTGTCTACCTTCACCCAAAACATCCTCAACTATACCTTTAGAGATTTTTCTTGATCGATCAGCTAAGGATAAGAGTGATGTTGAAAGTGAGCTGGCTCCAAACCTAATTTCTTGCGAGTATGGCGGTAGGTTGTGATGGCTCCCAAATCCAGCAGTGCCTTATCTATGCAAGTCCCTCCAATGTTGACTGAAATGGTGGGGGGACCTTGAATCTTTGTATTTCACCGGGGTCTTACATTCAATGATGGAGCTCACTTGCTCTGTTAGGAAGGCCCTCTTATCAACATTCAACCCTCTCTATTAGCGTACGGTCTTTTAAGAATTTAGCATAGAGTTCGGACTGTTTAATCATGTCAGCAGGTGGGATGTTGACCTTCACACTATATGCTTACTTCAAAATTTCAACACAGCGAAGGCCTTCTTTTTCCTTTTAGAAGCTTGAGGAAATGGAGGAGGCATGCTTTTCTTCATTGAATCTTCTTTAATAGTGGCTGATCGACTCATTTCCTTTTCCTAGTTGCTTCTCGTAGGTTTGGACCTTTGGCGCTCCCGAGATTTCTTTACCACTCCTCGAAGTGATACTTGACCTTTACTTCATCCATTTTGGGCGGGTTCATTGGAATAATAATTCATACCTCCCTAGAGTTAGGTTGTTTCTAGGAAGGAATCTCCCGCAAGCCGGTACCTCAGTGATTGGTAATCCTAGTGATGGAATACTGCAGATTATCTATTTTCTGATTGAGATCACTTTGGAGCCCATCTATCTTTTTGTTCAGGGTGCTTTCCACAATATCAATTCTCTAGGCTAATTGCACATTGATTCCCTTTTGCTCTTCCACAAACTCACCTACCACCTTGCTCAAATTTACAATAGCTTACTCAACAGGAGATGAGGTTGGTGGCGGCTATGGTTGAGATAGAGGAACCACTATGTTGTGCACGAGGGACATGAGATGGAAGTGCGGCTTCAAGAGAGATTAGGATGATTTCTTCGGTTGAAATTTGTATGTATTGTTGTATGGGGCATTGGGTGGTGGTTTGCTTTGACCCGACAAAATTTGCGGATCATAAAACATCTCTCTTACTCTTTGGAATAGTGGACATTGCTCTCCCGCGTACTCAGTTGATTGTGAGATGAAGCATAGCTTGGCTATGGGGACTTCAATGCTCTGGACCTCTATGCAGTATTTTTTTCCTTTAGTTCTCTTCCACCCTCCTAGCCAAGGTGGATGGCTTCGCCTTCAATTCCATGTCTTATGGGGTGAGTACATGCTTTCATGAGCCCGGATGCGGGCCTCATTCTTCTGCTTCCACGGGGTTGGGCTCATCCCATGAAACCTCTAACTGACATAACGGTGGTTTCGGGATGAACATAAACCACTCCAAATTTGCAATGAGATTATTTATTTTATTTCAATTTTTAAATTAGGATTTTCATTAATATCCTATAATTTCAAAATTTGTGAATTTTCTTATTTTCAAGCAACTTCTCATAATATTTGGTCTTGTGTTGTTCAGGGTGTTCCCGTCTGAGGAGCAGGCACTTCAGAATTTCTCGAGTTGTGAAAATTTTGCAACTGCGGCGAGCTTTTCGCAAGGTGCGACATTTCGCAGGATGCGAAATTTCACAGCCTGTAGGCACTCTTCATCTTCTCCCCGCCTGTAACCCTTCGTTTTCCTACAACCCTCCATTTCAAGTTCCTACAATTAAATTTTATTATCTTTTTGAGCCAAATAATTAATGGTCACTAAATGCCATTAATTGTTTTTGTCTTTCCACCTACGCCTCCCTTCCTATATAAACCCTTGTTTCCTTTCATTTTCATTTCACTTCATCCTTCCAGTTTCTGAAAAGCCATCATACCGAGTTTATCTCTGGGCCGAAACTGATGGCGAGACTAGAAGAGCTCGTCATTCCTTAGACCTTGAGGTGCGTGGGGTCCACTCCCCCTGTCGGGACCTCCACTCCAGGCCCCACCTCCTCTGCCGCCGCCGCCTCCTCTATCCTTGCGGTAGACCGGCCTAGCGTACTGTGCGCGCCCCCTGGTGTCCCATTTGCTTCCCTGCCCCGGTTGCTGTCTGAGCCTGCTGCTGCGATCTTTGGGGTTTTCCTCTGTGGCCACAACCCGGAGGAGATATCATACCGGGTTAGCCTCCCACCTGCTCCTTCCACATCCCGGGCCAGCCGGAAGGCCCAGGCAGGAGAGACTGGATTTGTTAGGTTGACAATGGCTCCCAAATCCAGCAGTGCCTTATCTATGCAAGTCTCAATGTTGGCGAAGTAATTGGGAAACCTTGGATCTTTGTATTTCACCGGAGTCTTACATTTAATGATGGAGCTCACTTGCTCTGTTAGGAAGGCCCTCTTATCAACATTCAACCCTCTCTTAACTGTGCACAGGTCTTTTAAGAATTTGGCATAGGTTGGGACTTGTTTAATCATGTCAAGTAGTGGGATGTTGACCTTCACACCTTGTAGCACTTCAAAATTTCAACTGCTTGGAGGCCTTCATTTTTTCCTTTTTTAAGAGCTTGAGGAAATGGAGGAGGCATGCTCTTCATTGAATCTTCTTTAATAATTATTTGATCTGACTCCATTTCCTTTTCCTAGTTAGCCTTCTCAGTTTGGACCTTTGGCTGCTCAATTTCTTTACCACTCCTCAAGTGATAACGACCTTTACGCCCGTCCATTTTTAGGGCGGGATCACTTTGGAATAACTCAATTCATACTCCTAGGATTGGGTTGTATGCGGGAAGGAATCTTCCTAAAGCCGGTTCCTCCATTGATTGGTGATCTGGTGATGGAATCACGCCCAGTTATCTATTTTCTGATTGAGATCACTTTGGAGTCCATCTATCTTTTTGTTCAGGGTGCTTTCCACAATATCAATTCTCTAGGCCAATTGCACATTGATTCCCTTTTGCTCTTCCACAAACTCACCTACCACCTTGCTCAAATTTACAATAGCTTGCTCAACAGGAGATGAGGTTGGTGGTGGCTGTGGTTGAGATGGGGAACCACTCTATTGTCGTGCACCAAGGGGACATGAAATTTAGTGGAGGGTGCAGCTTCGAGGGTGGGATGATTTCTCAGGTTAGGGTGCATGTATTGTTGTATGGGGCATTGGGTGGTGGTTGCTTTGACCTGACAAAATTTGCGGATCGGAAAACATCTCTTACTCTTTGCGGAATGGTAGGACATTTGCTCCCACGTACTTTCGGTTGATTGACGGATGAAGCATAGCTTGGCTTTGTAAGAGGACTTGATCTTGCACGGACCTCATGTAGTATTTTCCTTCGGTTTCTTCCCACCCTCCTAGCGAGGTGGATAGCTTAGCCTTCAATTCCATGTCTTACAGGAGTGAGTACATGCTTCCCGCAGGCGGATGCGAGGCCCTCATTCTTTTGCTTCTGCGGGGTTGGGCTCATCCCCATGCCCCTTATAGGTCTACGCTGCATAACTCAAAATCCATGGCTTAACCGAGTTTTTACTCAGGAAGTCCCCTCCACACATGGTTTCTAATAGTTGCTTCATAGCAGGGGACATCCCATCATAAAAGTGATTCACCAGCATCCATGTATTAAAGCCATGGTGAGGACAGGCACTAATGGTCTCCATATACCTCTCCCAACACTGGTAGAACTTCTCATTACCATTGGTTGCAAAAGTATAGATATGCCTTTTCAAACTGTTGGTCCTATGCATGGAAAAAAATTTCTTCAGGAATTCAGCTTGCATCTCTGTCCAATTCCTTATAGTCTTTAGCCTCAATGAATTAAGCCATATTTTGGCCTTGTCCTTCAGGGTTAAGGGAAAGGCCTTGACTTAAAAACAAATCCTCATCGGTTTCACCCTCCTTAAAGTTGTGCAAACTTCCTCAAACTCTGGATGTGTGTGTATGGATTACCATTTTCCATTCCATGAAAAGTTGGGGCTTGGGGAGCACTAGATAAGGCTTTCCTTTCTTATCACATCTCGAGCGGGGGAATGTTGCGCGGTGGGTGTATGTGATCCCTCATTGATCTGTAAGCATTGGGATCCCTTTAGACCCCATGTTGGCTCTGCTCCTCGGGTGGAGGTTCCATTTGTTCCACGGTTAGGCTCACTTCACACCTGTTCATTTGGAGCCTTTGGCCCTTTCCAATGCACTGCGGTGTTGTCCCAGTAGTGCGTAAAATTTGCTAGGAAAGACCGCAGACCAGACAACCAAATAGACGAGGGCTACCAAAGGTTAATATTAGCTAGGAAAAAAAATGAGAATTCTATGTGCAGACCCGATATAAAAATTAAATCAACCCGACAATGAACTGCCATGGAAATAAGTAGAACAAAAGGGTTAGAATTCCTGACACTTGTGATGAAGATCAAAGCTCAACAACTTCTCACTTGCTAAGGCACCATCCGACAACGGCACTATTTGATTAGTAGTTCGAGTAGGGTGTCCAGAATCAGCAATATTTACTTATCTAGGATTCCTACTGTGTAGCAGAAACTACTACGTATAGTGGCTCTAGGTCGAACTCAGGGATGGGTTTTCTACGTACAAAATGATTTGCAGTGATTCAAAATGGTGAATTTCACTTTGGATTTAGGGTTTTGTAAAAACAGTGGAAGTGAATGTTTGAAAACTGAAAATAAAATGAAATAAAATAAGAAAAAGAACTCCTTGAAGCATTGAGCTACTGGGTTTGAGGTCATACGGTAAATGAGAAGTTCTCGGGTCCTTTCCTCGCGTTGGGGAGGATGACCTATAGTCATTTCCCTAACCGGATCTTCATTTAGCTTTAAAAACTAAAACCTATAATTTTCCCTTTTGGAAAATGGCATTTAATGAGCATAAATGCTCCCATACAGTGAGAACACACCTCCTAAACCTACCCTATAGTAACTAATAGAGAATGACCTTAGGATATCAAGGATCTAATAATAAGCATCACTGAACCCAAAGTTTGCCAAATATAGATTAATAAGGTATATTTAAATTTAAGCTATTGTGTGAGAAGCGAGACATAAATACCCATAAATGCTAACATTAAATACAGGAGAACAATCATTTTACCTCAAAACTGGTACCCAGTAGCCCTCCTCTTCAAGGATGGAGGGGTTTTAGACAACCATCCTTGAGTTGTCATCCTCAAGGGGTGTTTGGCAGTTGAGAAAGTGGAAGAAAATGAGAGAAAATGGGAGAGAAGAATAAAAGCGAGAAAATTGGAGCCCTTCGTGCCAAAAGTTTATTCAACCCAGATAAAAGTCTTCCTTCCTGAGTGTATCTGAAATGAACATATAACCACGAGACAAGCGAGAATTACCAAAATCAACAAAAGCAATTAGCGTTGCGAGGACAAAATGGAAGAAATGTCCAAGAAAGATGAACAAAGGTAAAACTTCAGACGCTTAGAACGGTGTGTGAGAAGTGAACAATGTGCAGGAGGCATGAATAGTGGCAAGCAGGAAGCAAATTTATAAATTTCGCGGGTTGCGAAATTTTACAGCTTTGCAGCTATGAAATTTTGCAACTTGCGAAATTTTGCGGGTTAAGATTCGCAACCACACAAAATTTTTTATTGTGGTCCTCTTTCTTTTTGTTTATGCTCAACTCTTTCATACAGTTTCTGATACGCAATGTTGAGTTCCATTTCCAGGAATTCTTCATGCTTGGATCGACTCAACAATTTTGACATAAATAGCTTGCAAAATTACAAAATTAGCCACAAAAATCGATCAATAGAATAAGCGGGGACCTTAATGTCAAATGTCGGGTTAATTACGTTGATTAGTACACACAAAAAGTGCTCAAAAACCTACAATAAAAGCGGAGATTCAAAATAGCACTTTTGAGCACTAATCAATGGGTATCTACTCCTTTCACGTGAAAGCCGTTTGAATAAAGCTTGGATTTCATTTCATCAATTGACCAGATGCTAAAATACATACACGAGTTCCAACATACGTACAAGATGTGTGGCCGATGTTAAATGAGCGTGAAACATGCATGTGCATCTGTCTATGAGTTTCATATTAAGTAATTAATTTTTAGAAAAATAATACGTATATGCTTCTTTTTAAAATATTTACAAAATTATGCTTTTCACTTTTTAAAATCGTATTTATTAACTACGATTTTAAAAATTAACCTTAAAACCATAATTGATGAATACAATTTTAAGATTAATTTTTAAAACCATATTTAATAAATGCGGTTTTAAAAAATAAAAAGATTAGTTTTAACAATATTTTGAAAAGAAGTCTAGATGTATATTTTTTTGAAAATAAAGAATGTAGAGAAGTAGCTCGTGAAGATGGTGGTAGCACAAGTTACAAGATTAGAAGGCGTTCAAGCAGTGTTGTGCAAAGAAGAGACATTAGTTCTTCTCGTAAAGGTAAGGCTCCTCAAATAATTTCTTCAAGTTCCAATAGTGATGATGGTGACGCATAGAGTCAATGAGGGGGTAGCAAACATTTGCAGGAAATGGAAGACAGTGAAGACACTAATGAGGACAATGGAGCAGCTAGTGGCATTATAGCAAGTGGTGTTGTTGATGGTGGTTATGTTAATCAAGTTGATCATGGCATGTCGTGGGCATAAGAATATGAAAATTATTATGCCACACAAGATACTGATCATGGATATAGACCAAGCATATGGGAACAAAAAAAACACTTTGAAAGATTGACTACATTTCCTAGTGATGATGACTATTCCAATGGGAATGATTACAAATCCAACTATTTCCAAATTGATGAGCACTTCCAAACATTAGCTCTAGGATCAAGACCTTAGTTTAAGGGAGTAGGAGATGGATCCTATCATGATTTTGGAGATAGTGATAATTCTTCCAATGCCTTTAGTGGGAATGATTTTGATCAATATTCAGCTACTGGAACACGAGCTAGTGATTCTTATAGATATAATCAATCTTCTGATAGGAGCAACATCGCATATCGAGGTTTTGGATCCTATCAGTATGATGTTGAGCCCGAACAGCCTCCAAGGTCATATTTTTCTAATTATGGATCATCAAGCCAATCATCTCAGTCAACACATTCCGGCACGAACAATTCTTCAACCATATTCTCACTCATGCAAAATTATCAACCCGATTTGTACCGTCATAGGACCAATGATGATGATGATTTCAGCTCCCGTCATTCAACACTCCAGACATTAATGTATCAATGACATTTTGTTAAAAACTTTTATCAATGCTTCTCAATAACTATTTAAATAATGTTAAATATGTGCAATTTTGTTTCATTAATTTTTTAACTTATATCTATTTTTCAATGATTTACATAATTTTGCTAATACTTCTTTAACTTTTTAATTGCCTTATTTCACAGATTTGGCCGATATTACCGTCGACATACAATCGCTGAATGATACGTATCGGACTGGAAGTCGATGACCGATACCTTGACTTTGAACCATGCTCATGTTTAGATGAATCAAATGTTGCTTTGCTACTAGTGAGGGTTTGGGAGAAAATGAAGAACACAAGGAGAGACCCATGGAAGTGGTTTCAAAGACTAAAAACCCTAATAGAAATGAGGGTATATACAAAGGGTATTATAGTTAATATCAAGCATTATAATGGCATATGGTACTAAATACTAGTGTATGGGCTTCTGCGATTGAATCCGACCCGACTCGAACTGATTCAGCTCGGGGAAAGGTTTCCCAAACCCATTCCAAACTCAGTCATTCCATATTTGCTCCAAATGAGGCTATGACGAAATGCCCGATTATTTTTTGGCCATCCCTCCTACACCACCCTCAAGCCTTTATACTCTGCTCATAAAATCTACTGGACTCGCCCAATCGAGTTTAAGCCAAAAATAGTCAATTTTTCAAAAATTAAAAATAAAAATGCACAAATAGATTTGTTTTGAAAATATAAATCAATATAGTATTCTTTTCGTGCAACTAGACAACTATGTGTAAAATCGCCGTTGGAGAATGTGATTTTAAGGTAAATTTTAAAATAGTATTCATCAAATGAGGTTTTAGGGTATGTTTCTAAAACCGCGGTTTGTAAATGCGAGGTTTTAAGGTAAAGTTTTAAAACTCGCAATCACCTAATGCGCTAAATTTTACTTAAATGACATTTAAGTTGGAAAACGCTTGCTAGTACTTATTTCTTAAAAACACAATTGGTAATTGTGGTTATAATATAAAATTTACCTTAAAACTGTATTTACTAATTGTAATTGTACACATGAATGTCTAATTGTAAGAAAATAAAACTTGATGAATATTTTCAAAATAAATTTATTCTTTTTAAAAAAGAAAAAAAGAAAAAAGAACTATTTTGGCACTAAACTCCTTGCCAATCAATAACCCTAGAAAAATAAATTTAATTGAATTAGGGAGAAATGCAAGAGTTCGAATCTTCTTTCAAATATGTCTAGTCAACCTCATTCAAGTGGTGTTGATGGTGTGCGAAGATTCCTGACTTCCTAGCTTTCTCGGCCATGAGTCTACCTCAATAATCCTGAGCCCATGCATACAAAGTGTTCGATACGACCGGTATGTACAACATTTTCAATAATAAAAACAAATAAAATGTGAGAAAAAAGAAATGGCTCTTAGGATGTCCCTTCTATTTGTAATTTTGTTTCGCATCTTTCACGTTTATAATAAATAAGTCAACAAATTAACAAATAATAACTAAACCATTATAATATCCCGTGTCTGGTTCTTTTTCACTGACACATTTCCGCAACTTGGATCGTCAAGAGATAGCTCCCCTTGCAAAAGTCATTAAGAACCCTGAAATAGACTTCTTAGAACTGAGATATCACCTACTCCATGAACCGGTGTATCCAACTAGCATGCTCACCACTTCCAAAAACACAAAGTGCTATCATCACCCGAAGTACCTCTCTAAAATATCTCGCATTCACTTCATCAAGCCTCCTAATGCTCCTTCCTAGGATTAGTAAGAAATCGGCCGACAACCTTAACTGCATGAGCAATACTCAGAAGTCAGTACATTCTATGGGCATACATCAAACTACCAATAGTAAATATGTAAGGAACTTTGCTCATCTCTTTCATATCTTTCTCACTTGTAGGACAATGCTTCGAGATAAGCTTTAAGTGGCATGCAAGTGGAGAATAAACTACCTCAACCTTACAGATGTTAAATCTTTCAAGAACCTTCTCAATGTAGCTTTCTTGAGATAACCAGAGCTTCCTATTCTTCTTATAACTGGACATCTTCATGCCAAGTATCTGTTTAGCCGATCCCAAGTCTTTCATGGCAAAAGACTTGCTAAGCTGTCTCTTCAACCTGTCAATCTTACTAGAATCATGACCAATTATCAACATGTCATCAACATACAGGAGGAGGATAATAAAATCATCATCAGAGAACTTTCTAGTGAACACACAATGTGATGCCCCAAAACCAGGGGTCTGTTGACAACCCGTCAACTGGCTAATACTGTGGATGCTCTGCAACCCGACACCACCATGAAAACCCGGCAGCCTCCTACGGGGATTTCACCCGCGTGCTTCCAAACCTGTCCCAACAATTTACAATGACCTCATAGGTCCACATGCTAGTAAAAATAATGGCCACTTCAGTCCCCGCATCAATACTCATGAAATACATCAACTATATACAATAGTCTCAAAGAGTTAATACCATTTTTCACCAACATATATTAAAATGTGTACAATTTCTAATACATGTTATACAAAAGTCTCTACTAAAGCCAATAACCCGCTTTCTTCTAAATGCGGCCCTGCGGGAGCAGCTGCCGTCCCTCCTCAGACACTCCGCACCTAAAATAGCGATCCCTCGACAGGCGAGCGCCCGCAGTGATAATTTTCACATGGGCTACTCCTACCTGCTATGCACATGCCATGGCAAACAATTACATCCAAGCAATTTCATGAACCCACTGAATGTCTACATGCCCAAATTCCATGTTCGAGTCCACCGACTTCACATATGCCTAAGTCGAATGTAAGTAAAAATAATCATTTTTCTCAAAAAAAAAAAAAAAGCTATTTTGTTCTTGAAAACTCACTCACCGAGTTTCTGGTGAAAATATTGGACAACCCGAGGCGAATTCTCGATAACGCCGAAATCGCTCATGGTCCTCATCCCGAAGTGATCTCTGGTTGATGACTCTCCAAGGCAATTCTTCGGAAAATCTTTTTTTCGAAATTCCTTCATAAACATTTTCGGCTTTTCGCTTTCTTTCATTTCCGTGTCATGCACTCACTCCTTAATACATTCCTGTGCCCTGCATATGGAATGCATTATGCCAATCCCAAAACATTCATGCTAATATATTCACATGGCTATATTAACATACTAATTAAAAACAACTCATGTTATTAAATCTCACATCAATAACACCGTAGTTTCGCATGGGCTAATTAGAAAACACAAGCAATTCATTTTGAATCACAAACACACACACACACAATACACACACATCACACACACACACACAGATTTTCAAAACCAAGAAAATTCGTCATTATTCACATGAACAAGGAAAACCCTGGGTCGGGTAATCGTTTCACTGGCCACAACACCGGATTTTCTACCGATTCAAAGCTGAGACCGTAAAAACGCGACTAATCCAAGCCTCAGAACATCCCCAACCACATGAGGTGCGTTTCCAACCAAAAGAATAAACAGTCAGTGCAGCATCCCTTACCTCGAATCAATAACTCCAATTAAATCTGTCCACGCATAGCCTTCGCCGCGTAGATCGACTTTGCTTCTTGCTCCGTCGAGAACCGACGGTCCGAATGGCCGCAAATCTAGAGAGAAGGAGCTCCTTCTCTCTCTAAAAATCTCAAATCCCCAAGCTACTGCATCCCATTCCAGCCACTGCCCATTTTGCTCTTTTTGTTTTGAGAAGACAACTATTCAAGTTTTGCCTTATTCTCATTAACATTTCAAATAATTCCCATCATGTCCCTTCCTTTCACTATTTGACACTCCCCGCACAATCTAGGCCATTCATCTCATCCCTTTCTCACAATCATGCAAACACGTGTCACATGAGTAAATGTAAAGACTTTGTCACATCACATGTCTTTCTCAAACCTGCTTTTACTACCCGACACCGGTGCCTCGAAAACTGGAAATTCTTACCGCTCGACCAACGAATTCGACATGGTAACTAGATTTCGCGAGACGATTCCAACGGTGAAGTTTGTTTCATCATCCAAGATCTAGAAAAATTTTAGATTTTGATCGAAATTACCGTTTTGCCATTTTTCAAAAAATTGGAATTTTCTCGGGTCTTACACACAATGATTAGATGTGGTTATGTTGTACCCATTGATTCGTGACCCGTAGGGTATTAATCAACAAAATTTATAACCTAATACCTCATACTAGCATAGCATAGCTACTATATTATAGTGGTTATAGGATCGTCCACAAAGATGGGTTTTCTTCGTGGAAATGACTTACAGCCAGGCTTATCGGCATTTGCCGATATATCAATAATAGCAGAGTCAGGTTTATTGTTAAAACTGAAAATAAAATGGATGTAACATGGAAAGAAGTCCCTTGAAGTATCAAGTCACTGAAGTTTAAAGGTTCCTTAGGGCAAATGAGGGGTTTTCTCTGGTCTTTTCTCGTGATTGGGAGGATGGATATAGTTATCTCCGAATCTACTCTTCATTTAGCTATAAAAACTTACTCATTAAATATCCTTGAAAAAAATGGTGGCATTCACTGCCCATTAATAGCTATTTAGTAAAAACATTCCTTGACTCACCTTCCACAGTCCATAAGTGATAACCAACGAACATCACCGGTCTAGCATTAAGAACTAACGAGCCCGAAGTACCAAATATCAACCATTCAATGTGAATCAAAGGGATCAAAACCAAAGGAAGGAAAGAACATTAATGGAGTACTGAATACCGCGGAAAACCTAAAAAACACTCGCTCGTCGTTGTGTCCCTTGCCCGCAAGCCTTTACTTCAAGGAATGAGAGGTTTTAGCCATTCATCCTCTGAGAAATCATCCTCAAAGGCTATTTGGCTGTTAAGAAAAGATAAGAGAAAATGAAAGAAAACGGGAGCTTCTCGAACAAGCTTCCCAAAACTATTTTCCATAATATCCAATATATCTGTACAAAGTCTTCTAAGGGTGTTTTATACCACCCAACCTAATACAATTTACCAAAAGATACAAAATAACTATTACATAGGGAGAAAGTGGGAAAAACACAAAAAGAGCTCAAAAAGTCAAATGTGGTAGACATTTTCGCAGGAGCTGCGAAAATTTCACAACCCATGCGAAATTTCACAGGGGTTGCGAAAATTTTGCACTTGCAAATTTGGCAAGGTTGCTTTGCTATTCTTTTGCTTCTGCCTTCTTCTAGCTTCTTAAGCTCTGAACTGAAACTATGCTCTTCATGCTTTGAGCTCAATTCCCACCTGGTGATATATACCTTTGAAAAACAACAAAACTTGCACAAAATTGATTAGTAGCTCAAGTTAGGTCCTTAACATGTCAGCCGGGTCAGTAATGGGGCTGATTACTGGCCACGTAAAAATGCTCAAAACATGGAGTGTTAAGGGCGTGAATCAGCACTATTTGGGTAGTAATCACCCATGACTCATCATGAAAGAGTCAAACTTCTCGTACTACCCTCGGGTGATTTGAAAGTACACAGCTGCTCTTCTTAATCCTGCAACACAAGATTTTCTTTTCCTTTGACTTCAAACCCTTTAGGTTGCTGCATGTAGATTTCTTCTAGTTTTCACATCAAGTTGCTCAACTTCTAAATTCAATTGAGCGACAAGACCAAGAGCAACACGAATAGAGGACATCTTCACCATTTGAGAGAAGATTTCTTCAAAGTCAATACATTTCTTCTGATTTAACCCCTTCATAACCAATCATGCCTTGTACCTAAGTTGTGAGCCATTGTTTTCAGTTTCAATATGTACACCCATTTGTTTCTGAGAGCTTTCTTTCTTATGGTAACTTCACCAAATCATAGGTGTGGTTCTCAAGCAAGGATCTCACTTCTTCTTGCATGGCTTTAACACACTCTTTCTTACTCTCGTGTAAAATAGCTTCTTGGTAAGTTTTTGGTTCTCCCCTTCGCAAGCATCACATATTCATTAGAGGATATCTCAGAAGGTTGATGCTCTCTTTGGTATATCTTTCTCAATGGTGGTTCATATGGTGGTAGTGAAAGTTCTCCATCAACTTTTTCAATTAGCTTAACATCACCAACTATAGGGTCATCTTCATTTTCATTGACACTATCACCTTCATGTAACTCTTCCCTATGATTAGCATGCACTGTAGGTGGAACAACTTAATCAATTCTAATTGGAATTTCAACAAAGGAACTATCTTTCTCAACCTTGTCACCATCATCAATAAGTTGGTCTTCAAGAAACACATCTCTACTTCTAACAATCTTCCTACTCATTTGATCTCATCGCTTGTACCCAAATTCTTCATGACCATACTCTAAGAAAATACATGGTTTGGCCTTGACATCAAGTTTTGAACTCTCATCTTTGGGGATGTGAACAAATGCTTTACAACCAAACACTCTCAAATGGTCATATGAAACATCTTTTACTATCCACACTCTTTTAGATACATCGCCTTTTAAAGGAACTGATGGAGAGAGGTTTATCAAGTCAATTGATGTTCTCATAGCCTCTCCCCAAAAGGACTTAGGTATCTTAGAATGAGAAAGCATACACCTAATCCTTTCCTCAATGGTTCTATTCATTCTCTATGCTACACCATTTTGTTGAGGAGTCTTAGGTACAATCTTTTCAGGTCGAATGCCATGAAGTTTGCAATAACTTTCAAATCGGACCTAGATTCACCCATTATTGTCCGACGTGTACTCCCTTTAATTCCCTTCCCCGATTCTCTATAATTCGGGCATTGAGTTCTTTTAAGGAATCTAGCACATGATCTTTGGTTTTCAAAGCAAAACCCCAAACTTTTCTAGAGTGATCATCAATGAAAGTCACAAAATAAAGTGCACCACCAACAATTCTAGTTTGCATAGTACAAACATCAGTATGAACTAAATCAATAACATTTGGCCTTCTAGATGATTGCTATGAGTGAAATGAAACTCTATGTGCTTTTCCAACTAAACAATGATCACAAGTTTTAAGAGGCATACCTTGCAAATTTGGCAAGAATTGCTTTCTAGCAAGAGTTTGAAATCCTTTTTCATTGATGTAACAAAGCCTCCTATGCCAAAGTTCAATGCTTACATCTCGTTGAGCCCCATTGATCTCTCATTTATGTAGCTTAGCTTACATGACGTAAAGAGTGTTCTGTTTCTTTCCTTTTGCCACTACTAAAAAGCCTTGGTGAGTTTCCACATTTCAATTAAAAGAATTGCAAATCCCTTATCTTCGCGTTCCATCGGTTGATATCAAGCCGAGACCGAATATTTGGAACATTTATAACATCCTTAAGTACTAGTTTATTTCTAATACTGCTCCTAAACAAATATCTTTAATACCCACAATCTTGATACAATAATTCATCTGCTTTCCTATTCTAACATTACCAAAATCACTAATAGGAGGTGAAAGTCATTATGAGAAGTAAACATGGAATGAGACACTAATCAATAACCCGCTGTTATCTTAGTTTGCAAGATCGACACAACCATCATCAATCTGCCAATCACACGATCACCTTCAGCGCCATTAATTGTAATAGTTCCTCTTTATTTTCTTTTCTCTCACTTCTATTATGTTCCTTTTTCCAAATCCTACACTCTTTCTTCTCATGTGGAAAACCTTTAGTTTGATAACATTTGATATATTTTTTTTATGGATTGGATCTTCCTCTAAACCATGGGGATTTATACTTTGACTTCTCCCACGCCTTTCTAGTTTTTCGTTTTTCTTTGCTTTTTCATGAACAAGTGGGGTTTGAAGAAGATTCACCTTTTTCTTTCATTCTAGCCTCTTCATTCAACAAACTATCTTTTACCTACTTCCCGTAGTTAGAATCCCATTTGAGTAGAATTATTTACCATACACCAATGTCTCCCAACCATCAAGTAAGGAGTTAAGAAGTAATGATGCCAGATCTCATCATCAATCTTCATTTCATGGCAACCAACTTGTTCACAATACCCTAAATAGAACTAATATGCACAACCATGTTGTTCTCATCCTTGTACTTCAAATTGACAAGTTTTCTAATCAAAGTAGTTTTATTTCCTGATGTTTTCCTAGCAAAAATATTTTCAAGCTTTTTACAAACAACATCTGCTTTCGTTTCATCATAAATGTGTTCATGTAGAGTTGGATTCATTCACCTTCTCATATAAGCAATGACTTTTTTATGTTCAATAACCCAATCCTCATCAAGTGAGTCAAATGGTTTTTCTTTCAATCTAATAGGCTTTTATAAATCCTTACAATAGAGCAAATCTTCCATCATACGCTTCCAAGTGGAATAATTCAACGAATTTAATTTTATCATACCATCATCCATTTTAGCACACAAAAAATACTCCAATCAACCAAGCTCTGATACCGCTATTGAAAGACTACCAAATACAATTATAATAAAAATGAAATTTCCTTCTTTGTGTGCCAAAATAGGTTCAACAATCAAACTAGCCAACAACAAAGCCAACCAAGCAATAATAAATCAACCATAATGAGACAACAATTTTTACGTGGAAAACCCCTAAATGAAAAAAGTAAAAACCACGAGACCCATAGGCCACTTAAACTTCCACTATTTCAAAAATGACAATAATGGGTTACATCAAGTTCTTCTCTAGCAAGAAAACTAGAGGCTCACAACAACCATACCTCAAGAATATCATTCTTGGAATACCAAAACAACAAACATCGTCCCAATGACAGATAACTTAAGAGAAAAGAGGAAAAATCTCATTAAATGGTGGAATGACCAAATAGGTATTCTAGAGAGAGTTAACCAATGATCCAAACAGCTATGATTGAAGAGCACCTTGCAAAGGAATGACCACTGTCAAATATGAGCCCCAAAACGAACAAGATTTGGCCTACCAATCTTCTTACCAAAGATTCTAGCCCTAACCCTCTCTCTAAGCCCTCTCCCCTCTCTTCCCCTTGTTTTTCAAGCTACTGCCCGAGCCATCAAAAAAGAGCCCTTTTGACTTATTCTTTTTTTATTTTTTATTCAAACCGTTGGTTGCCCATGGTTCAACCCACTAATGGGCTTTAATTTTAACACACACAATGATAATCGATAAATTCTTGTGGCAAACATGAAAAATATGATATGAAAAAATATAATTGGGTTTCCTTATATCAAATATGTAATAAAAAACATATAAATAAGGCAAATATGAGATTTAAACATTTTTGTGAAACCCACTTTTAAGCCAAAAGCTCTTCATATAAAATCACATGCTCGTGATCTTCTCTCCTTTCCCCTCTCTCTTGATCATCTCTCCTCTCATCTATCCTCCTCTCTCATCCCCACTCAATTCCACTAAAGTTATAACACCAATGTAACCGTGAACTCCGCATTTTCGCCGGTTAGTGTGTTTTCCACTTAAAAGGGCAAGACTAGTTTTTTATATTTTGAAAAAACCATTTTTAAAATGGTTTGAAGTTGCCAATTATTTTAGTTTTTTTTTAAAAAGGAAAACAAAATAAGAAATAAAACCCTAGTGTGACTCCTTGTTTAGAAAATACATGTATACGAAATCGAGTCCAAATTCAGAGGTCATATGACCTATTGGGAAGGTCCGATAGTGAGTCGTAGCACCCCTCTAAGCCCCGTATAAAAATGGTCTCTACTAAATAAGTTTAGAGAACTGTGACAATCAATCAATTAATTACATATACCAATAAATTATGCAAACAGTAAATAAAGAACAAAATTAAAGAGAAGAAATATGAACCTTGTCGATGAATCAAGAGTGCTATCAATAGAAAATCAAATTAGTTCAACACAGCAGTATAGAATATTCACATTCAATGTACCAAGTTATGATAAAGCAGTTCAAATTATTTGTTAAAAGGATACATGAGATGTTGGGCCCCACCCAAGCCCATTTATATGTTACACAAATTAACTCCACAAGATTCCACTTTATAGGAACTATAGAATTAATCATGTGTTTGTGATTTTTTGAAATTTGATTTGAAATTGAAGTTTTGAAAATTGGAAGTTTGAAATTTTGGAAATTGAGAATTTTGAAATGAATTTAAAGATTGAGAATTTTGAATTGAGATATTTGGAAATTGAACTTTGAAATTAAGAACTTGAATTCTTGTAGCTCAGATTTGCAATTAAAATTTTGAAATTATAAATTTGGGGATTTGGATTTTTAAATTATGACACTTTGAATTTTGAAATTGGGAAATTGTAATTTTGAAATTGGAAACTTTAAAATTTGAAATTGAAAGGGCTCAGAGACTCTCAAATTTTGAAATTATGGCACTTCGAATTTTGAAATTAGAATTTGTAATTTTTGAAATTGAAACTTTGAAAAATTGAAATTGAAAATTAGGGAAATTGAATTTTAAAATTGAAAATTTGAAATTTTGAAATGAGAAATTGGGAATTTGAATTTTGAAAATCGGACACTTGAATTTTAAAAATTGAGAAATGAAAATTTAGAACTTGAATTTTTGAAGACTTGAGTTTTAAAATTGAAAATTTTACTCTAGGAAAATGAGAATTTTGAAAATTAAAATTTTTGAAAATTGACATTAAATTTAAAATTTGAGAAATGAAAATTTAGAACTTGAATTTTGGAAGGCTAAAAGTTTTAAAATTGAAATTTTGAATTTTGTGAAACTCCAAAATTTGAATTTTGAATTTGAAATTGAAATTGGAATTTTAAAAAAAATTAAGAAATGAAAATTTAGAACTTGAATTTTTGGAAACTTGAGTTTTAAAATTGAAAATTTGAATTTTAGAAAATGAGAAATCATAAATTTGAATTTTCAAAATTGTACCTTTTAATTTTAAAAATTGAGAAACGAAAACTTAGAACTTGAATTTTTGAAGACTTGAGTTTTAAAATTGAAATTTTGAATTTTAGAAAATGAGAATTTGAGAATTTAAATTTTGAAAATTGGACATTTGAATTTTAAAAATTGAGAAATTAAAATTTAGAACTTGAATTTTTGAAGACTAGAGTTTTAAAATTGAAAAACTAAATTTTAGAAACTGTGAAATTGGAATTTTGAATTAGAAAATTTGTACTGAGATCTCAGTTTTGGAGAAATTAAAATTTAGAACTTGAATTTTTGAAGACTTGAGTTTTAAAATTGAAAATTTGAATTTTAGAAAATGAGAAATTGGAAATTTGAATTTTCAAAATTGTACATTTGAATTTTAAAAATTGAGAAATGAAAACTTAGAACTTGAATTTTTGAAGACTTTAGTTTTAAAATTGAAATTTTGAATTTTTGAAAATGAGAATTTGAGAATTTGAATAAGTTAAAGGGTGGGAGTTTGACGGGCTAAAGAGTTGGTCAGAGGATGTGGCCAAAGAGCTTGATCAAATGACCTAATGGGTTGGGTCAAAGATGATGTGGTTTCGACTCGCCCTAATGGGTCTATAAATGACCTTAATAAGTCAGCCTAGACGGGTCAGACATAATAGGCCGGGTCTAAGTAAGTGAGTCAAATTTAACGTGGTCGTGGCCTAAATATGTCGGTCTAACGGGTCAGCCCAAGTATATCGGACCCAATTTAACGGGCTAGTGGCCTGGCATGTTAGACCCAATTTAACGGGTCACGACTCAATCAACCAGGCCTAAATATGTTGTACCTAGATTAAAATTTATTTCCAGAAGAACCACTTGAGCTTAGCTAAATGTGCAACACCTGGAATTCAGATCATGAATAATTGGATCCTGAACCACCATTGCTGCTCACAAAAGCCGATGGTGGAGGTGCCTACACATGTGGAGGTGGCGGGCGTGATACATTTCCTGGTGGAGGAGAGGTTTTGGGAACATTGAGATAGCATGATTTGTAGGTGGAGGGGCATTATGTTACCATTGCTGTGGTAGACCACCATAAGAATTATTTTTCTATCTGCCTACGGCCTACATTATGCTAAGCACTCATGTTTATGATCTATCCTCTTCTTCTTGCAGCATATAAATAAAAGACTTGGCACCACGAGAATAACAACTCCACCTATAGCAATTCCAACTACAATACACTATAGAAACAGTTTTTGAGTCAGACGAAGAAGAAGGCTGCGAAGGTCATGATCTCGAGTTGGGCAAAGGCAGTGGTAAGGTCCTATTCGTAGATGGCGGTGGAGGCAATCCGGTAGACTAAGTAAAGGGCTTAATGCTGAGTGGCTGGAGGAGGCAGAAATGGTCAAAAAGCGATGGTATTTCAGAGGGCGCAGTTCCGGGAAAGGTGTGACCTGCTCAGTGGCAATGATGACATTTCCACTCAATGACTTACCCAAACAAATTCCCTCCTCACATCTTCTCAAACCACACCCCATAGAGGTGGAATTTGTCTAGGTACTTTAACTTCCTCGCCCGATAGGACCAACATCGTCGAATATTCGAAATATTACGAATGGAACCTTCATCCGTATC
This sequence comes from Tetrastigma voinierianum, assembly GCA_016808115.1. Lineage (NCBI taxonomy): Eukaryota > Viridiplantae > Streptophyta > Magnoliopsida > Vitales > Vitaceae > Tetrastigma > Tetrastigma voinierianum. The sequence continues at coordinate 629,150 of JAEQBH010000494.1, forward strand.
GTTGAAGATGGTTCATCAGGGGTAGTCCTTGATTCAACTTTTGTCGAGACGTTCTGCGGACCCGGCGAGGTGACGGCAGTGGACGAAGAGGAGGTCACTAGGGTGCATGTCGGCAATCGAATGCTAAACCAATAAGGCGAAGATGACCAACTCCGAGACGAGGGTTTTGTAGATGACAACCATGGAGGGGTCGAATCTGGACATGAAGGTTTGGGGGGTGGCCAAGGTGGTGACAGCTTGTTCGGCGAAACCACTCATGGGGGAGGGTCAATGGAAGTGTTTTCGGAGCTGAAGATTTGATCTTAGATTGACTGCAAGAGGAGGAGGCGGTCATATGAAGAAGAGGAGTCATCTCTCTATTGGAGAGCTAGTTGTCCCCCTTTTTTTGGTGCCTTGAATAGGGGTGGCAATTCATGTTAATGGATCGTGTTCATGTCGTGTCAAACTACAAGTATTCATCAAGTTTGAGCAACCCGAACACGACACGAATAATAATCATGTCAGAAAATAGAAATTCAAACACAACCAAGTATTACTCGGGTGACATGACTTGACCTGTACAACATGATTATTAATTGAATCAAAATTATTTCATAAAAATTTAAAAACATTCTTCTCATTCAAAACCAGAGAAGTGCGTTACTCTTACAACATCAAGCATGAGCATAAAGAAAAAAAGAATTTAATGAAAATGAAACACCTAAAAATTTGAAATACTTGAAAATAAACTCTTCCGTGGCCATATCAAAAGAGCAAAAATTACTTTCTAATTCCCATTGTATATTGTTTTGCTTCTTCACAATATTATCACGTATTATTAAAAACCAAATCTTCGAACAAGATTCACAAACAAGCCCTAATCCAAAGCACCACGAGACACATGGGTCAGTGATTTCTCTCCAAAAATGTGAGTGTTTTTAGGTTTGAGAAGAAAAAAAAACATGGGATTCGTTTGAAACCTGAAACCATGTAAAGGAGGATGGTGAGGTGAAGAACTCAAAAGAAATTGAAAAACTACAGGATTTGAAAAGAAAAATTCAGCAAACAAGCCCTAACTAAAGCACCATGAGACATTTATGGGGCCGAAAAACTTAAAGATTTCTCCAAAATGCAGTTTTAGGGTTTGAGAAGAAAAAACATGGATTCGTTGAACCCGAAACCATGTAAAGGAGGAGTGGTGAGGTGAAGAACTCAAAAGAAATTGAAAACTGGCCGTGATTTGAAAAGAAAAAACTTTCGAGAATAGACGAAGATGAGAGTGATCCGAAGACTGGTGCACAAGGGGAAAAGTCTAGGTTTGAGGAAAAAGAAGCTTTTATATCATGATTACATGTTAATTACATATTTAGCCCTTTGTCATATATTAACTTTTAAAAATGCATTGCACTTCACTTCAAAGCAATTTATACTATTAGTTATTTCGGTCACCGTGTTGTCCAATTGACACCTAAAATAACACGTTTATTAAACGGGTTAAACAGGTTGACACGATTTCAACCCAAACACGATTATAGTTAACCCAAACCTGCAAAAATCATGTCAAATACGTGTCGTGTTGGCGAATCGTGTCAAATTTTTCCAGCCCTACTTCAGATGTTGGTGATAATATATGAATATCAAAGTGTTGTGGTGGAGGAAAGTGGAGGTGGTGGCATTGGGATCAAGTCCAATGGTCCCCAAGTGACGAAAAATATTTATTATATATATGAGAAGTGAGTGAGTGGCAGGTAGAATGAGTGTGGAACACTAACTCACTCGCTCTCCTTGATTCTTGATTTCCCTTTTTTCCTCCCTCTTTCACGACTCTTTCTTTTTTTCTTTATTTTATTTTATTTTAGTTTTCTCCCACTAACTTATAGTGGGGTCTACAAATATGTCCATCTTCGATAGAGTTTATGAGTGTAGTGCATGTGAACAATGGAATGAAGTGAAAGTATAAATAGCGAGTGAAACGAAATGAACTCTATCGAATAAAGGAGACCCCTAAAAGTGTCCACAAAGAACACTGACTTGATTAAACTCAAACAGTTAGAAGGGGCTTTAAAAACACCTCAAAAGCAAGCAACAAAAGAAAATATCTAAGCCACTAAAGTCACAATGTGAGTCCAAACTCCCTACAAATGTTCTCTCATAGTGATCCGAGAATCAATGTCGAAATCGAGTGATAGTTGGACCACCGAGGAATAAACTAACAAAACACGCATAAAAGGGAACCTAAACTCACTATAAAAAAAATACCAAAATGTAAGTGAGATAACCGCTCGAGACTCTTGGTAAGTCTGACTCAACTGAAAACTCAAAAGAAGTCTAAATTGGTCCAAAGGCTCTACTACTGAGGGAGGGAAAATACAAGTAACTTGGGATATGAATGAGAAGTGAGGCGAACTCAAGCTAATAAAAAAACTCTAAAGAAAAAGGAGATATGGGAGAAATGTCATAACCGCACTAATAAAAATGATGAAACAAAATCTAATCTAAAATTACATGAACAACTTAAGGCTATGATGAAAATGAAATACTCAAAGATGCGGACATTGTACGCCCAAATAAAAAAATACTAAAAGATGAGGGCATTATACGCCCAAAAAGGAAATACTAAAAGATAGGGCACTATATGCCCTAAAAAGGAAATACTAAAAGATGGGGGCACTGCACGCCTAAAGCATGAAATACTAAAAGATGAGATTGCATGCCCTAAAAAAAATGTTGAAAGATACGGGCACTGTACGCCCAAAACAAAATCGCTAATAGGGGGATGCCCTAAAAATAAGATCAACTTTATAAACGAGGATTTAAGATAAACTCTGAAGAATGAGGGATGTTACTGATGATCTAGAAGAAAATAAGTGAATAACCTAAATAAAACTAACAAAAGAGGATCTAAAAAAAATAAACTAAACATATAAGCTATGATGGAACTGGAAAATTGAAAGGTGGGGCACTGTATGCTTAAAGCAAGATCATTGACAGGGGGATGCCCTAAAATAAAGATCAACTCTCTGAATGAGGATCTAAGATAAACTTTGCAAAATGAGGGATGCTCCTGGTGATCTAGAATGAAAGAAGAATAAGCTAATTAAAACTAACGAAAGAGGATAACAAACTCAAATTAAACATAATGAATAACTACGAACTATGATAGAAATGAAATACTGAATGATGAGGGCACTGTACGCCCAAAGTAAGATAGTTAATGGGGGGATGCCCTAAAATGAAGATCAACTCTCTAAAGGAGGATCTAAGATAAACTATGAAGAATAAGGGATGCTCCTGATGATCTGTAATGAAAGAAGAGTAAGCTAACTAAAACTGAAGAAAGAGGATAACAAACTCAAACTAAACGCAATGAATAACTACGAACTGTGATGGAAATGAAATACTGAAAGATGAGGGCATTGTACGCCCAAAGCAAGATATCTAATAGGGGATGCCCTAAAATGAAGATCAACTCTCTAAAGGAGGATCTGATAAACTTGAAGAATGAGGGATGCTCCGTGTGATTTAGAATGAAAAAGAAGAATAAGCTAACTAAACTCAAATGTTAAGATAACAAACCCAAACTAAACGCAATGAATAACTACGAACTTTGATGGAAATGAAATACCGGAAGATGGCAGTATCGTGACGCCTAAAAGCAAGATCGCGATAGAGGTTACCCTAAAATGAAAAATCTTAATTTCAAGAGATCTAAGATAATCTCTGAAAAAGGAGGGATGCTCTTGATAAACTAGAATAAGGGAAATAAATTATCTAATGAAAAATAAAATGAGAGGAGATAAAACTTGAAACTAAAAATGATGAACAACTATGGACTGCCATGGAAATGAAATAATGAAAGATGAGGGCACTGTACGCCCAAAGAAAGGTCACTAATAGGGGGTTGCCCTAAAATGAAAATCAACTCTCTGAAAGAGGATCTAAGAAAATCTCTGAAGAATGAGGGATGCTCCTGATAAACTAGAATAAGGGAAATAAATGATCTAATGAAAATAAAACGAGAGGATATAAAACTTGAAACTAAACATGATGAAAAATTATGGACTGCCATGGAAATGAAATAATGAAAGATGAGGGCACTGTATGCCCAAAGCAAGATCGCTGATAAGGGGTTGCCCAAAAATGAAAATCGACTATCTGAAAGAGGATCTAAGATAATCTCTAAAGAATGAGAGATGCTCCTAATAAACTAGAATAAGGGAAATAAATGATCTAATGAATAATAAAACGAGAGGATATAAAACTCGAAACTAAACATGATGAACAACTATGGACTGCCATGGAAATGAAATAATGAAATATGAGGACGCTATAAACCCAAAGCGAGATTGCTGATAAGGGGTTTCCCTAAAATGAATATCTACTCTCTAAAAGAGGATCTAAGATAATCTCTGAAGAATAAGGGATGCTCCTGAATGATTTGATCGAGTAAAAGTATCTATAGCTAGAAACACCTAAAATCAAAGTGAGACAAAAAAGAGTGATACATGACAAAAAGCATCTAAAGAAGACTAGGTGAAAATGGTGACTCTTAATGAATTCACTGAAAAAGGGGTATGTCCTTGTAGAAAAGTTCTATAAGAAGAAAACTCTAAGCAATGACTAACAAAGATCAATGAACAGATCAAACGCCAAAGAAGTAAAACGAAGCAGTCAATAACATCTAGAATGGGGGTATGCTCTAGTACAATAACTCATAAAGATAGATGAATATATCATACGTCTATGAAGTCAACACAATATGACAATAATCTCTCCGAATGGGGTATGCCCCAATATAGTAACTCAAAAAGGTTAATAACCCAATGTGATGGTGGTGGAAATTACTAATGATCCGTAACATCAATATATGTCCCTAGTATGTAATGGTAACTCAAACCCAAAAGCGGCACGCCCAAACCACCTGAGTACTTAGAATAAGTGCTCATCAACGCATGCTGGAAGTGCAAATCTAACCCATGAATGCCACACAAGACCATGCGCTGCTAACTAATGGAACTAGCCAACACTCAACATGTTCACTACCAAAAATGAAGACATAGTCACAACAAGTGCTTCATAATGGCGGTGGCCCCGCTATCATGGAAGGTGTTGAACCTAAAGACCAATAAGGGTGAAGGTTTGACTGTAAAACTCAAAGACTAAGAAAGACTAAGTCCCATCCTTCCCTGATCAAAAGAGTGAATCATAAATCATAGTGAAATGGGTAGGTCAAAGAAGATGAAGTATAAGGCTTGGAAAAATGGATATAAATATGATAATATCAAGAAGGGAATGTCTAGATATGGGATGAAATATTGGTAGGTATCTAAGATTAACCAGGTATGTCGAAAAGACTAAATCTCATGTGACATCATATTCACAATGTATCAAAATCCTCAATCAAATGATCACTCACTACGTCGATAAACCAAAACAATGAGGTAGCTATGCTCCAAGATCAACAGCAACTGCATATCTGATAAATGTGCTCTCAAAAGTAACTATACTCCAATATAGGAATGTCACAAAATACATCTATTGACCAATTTATATATAAACCAAATTTCTACCACTATTACCAAAGGAATATTATTAATCCCTAGCAACGGCGCCAAAAACTTGTTACCCTGATTCTTGTATAGATGAAAAGATTGATCTCGCTTTTGTAAAAAATGTTTTCACAAGAATTGAGTCGGGTCTCGATATCGCAAGTGCAATGTGTTGTACAAGTAATAAAAGTGGATATTTAAAGTCCAGATAAATGCTCCCACGAGGAATGATGATAAATCAAAAGACTAACTACCCCAACTACTCAAGATCATTACTATTTGAACTCCACTGTTATGATGATAAGAGGACTAAAAATTATAGTCCTAGACTGATTTCTTTAATACACATAAAAATAAATTTTAATGAAACTGGCTTGAGCATTCACTAGGTGAGGCAAACTAGAACTAGATCAATGGTAATGACTGCGCCACGCAGCCGAAAGCTAAAATCAACAATATTTATATACCTAAGCTCCTACAACCGCCTAGTCAAGCTACTACAAAGATAGTGGCTCAGTGGTCGAACACGTGACGGGTTTTCTTCCTAAAAATGGTTTGCATTAGGGCATGAAGGTAAGGCTTTCTATTTGGACTTTTTGGAATTGTGTCAAAAACTGGGGAATGGTTTGAAAACATAAAATTAAAAACTGAAATGATAAAAACTGAAAGTTAATGAAGAAATTAAACTTTGAAGAGTTAGGTCACCAACTTGGCAAGATAGGGCAAACACATGTCCTCAAGTTTTATCCTCCTAATGAGTCAACACAGGGTGCAGTTATGGCCCCTTTTATAAAACCCTAACATTCCTTTATCATTTTTAAAGGCTCATAAAGACCACCTAAAGGACCACAGTGCATCTCTCACCCGAGCACTGAACCCTAAAGAATGGAGAGTATTGACCTAGGCTAGTAAAGACCATCTAAAGAATCATAGTGCATCTCTCACCCGAGCACTAAACCCTAAAGAATGGAGAGTATTGGCCAAAACAATAAAACAAATGTTATTTAACCCTAATTTGAAGAACCCTAACATGTGAATGTTACCTCAGAGGCAAGTAAGGACCATCTAAAGAACCACAGTGCCTGTCACTGAGCACTTGGTCTAAAGCATGGAGAGTATTGGCCAAGACAATAACCTCCCATGTTATGCAATTGAATTTTGAGAATAAGGGCCCTAAACACACTACCCATAACTTTTAGTACATGAGGACAACATGCCTAACCCCACCACCAGGCTAGCTTCCTTCCTCTTCAAAGAGGGGAGGCCTAGCCAAGCATATCTTGAATTGTCATCTTCAAGAGAGTGTTTGGCAGCCGGGAAAGTGAAAGAAGGAAAGAGAGAAAGAAGAGAGAGAAGAGAGAAAATAAAAGCAAAACTTAAAACAAAAACAATTTATTTACAAAAGCAATAAAAGAAAAGAACTTACAAATCACCAAAAGCTTAAAATTCACCACCGATCCTCCTCTCCTCCTCTCCCTTCTTTATTACAAAACATGAGGGGTATTTATAGGACTCCTCAAGGTATGAAAATACCAAAAACCCTAATAACTAAGCTAAGTTATAGGATAGAGAGTATCCAACAAGTTTAGAAGGCGGTCGTATTAATTACAAAGCATGACGAGGCCCGCAAATTTCTCGCCATTGTGGGAGAATTTCGCCACTAGCGACCATAAGTGGTTAGCGAATTGGCAAGGGTTGCGACTGGGCAGTTGCGACCGCTAGCTAGCTTTAAATTGGCTAAGCTACCGAAATTTTCAAAGGAGGCGTTTGACTGGCACGGCAATGCTGCAGCTTGTTAGCGAATTTCGCAATGTGTGCTGAGATTGCGAATCAAGCCACAACACATGTAAATTCCCCGCGTGTCGCGAACCGGTTGCCAAATCGTGATCGAGAATTTGCCTGCTTTTGTCGTTCGCATTCCCTCTCCGTCCCTGCCTTCAACTCGCATCTCATTTCTTCCTTAATTTTTCCTTTGTTTTTCCATTGATTTTGCCGATGGCCGAGACTAAAATTCCAACCCCATGATCGATCATTTGCATTGAGGTTGAAGTTCAAATGTGTATAAGTCTAAGAAACAAACCAAAACACCCACCGTACAGTAAAGCACAGGTGACATGAACACTTCACTGGGATAAATGACATGATTAATGATCAAAAGCACTCAAAACCTATCTCATGGGAGTTCAAAATTGCACTTTTTGAGCACTAATCACACCCCCCAACCGAAACGTTGTTAGTCCCTACAATGCAAAATAAGAATCGAGATGCATGTGGTGATTTTCAAAAGGTTGTGTTGCAAAGTTGTTATCGTACTTATATACAAACTAACATTACTTTAAAGTGAACAATTGAAATCAATATTTGAAAACCTATATACAAGAATAAATCCATAAGAGAACAATACTGAACGAACACCAAGTTTCCATGATTTTCAACTTGATTTCCACCTAAGTCTAATGGTTCATTTTCCGGGGATTGAAATCAATAAAATGCAAAATTCTGTTTCCCAACCTAGCATCGACACGGCCTTAACCGTCAACAATTAAGATGTATCGTTACACTCTCTCGTCTTTCTCAATTATATCAGATGCAATGCTTAAAAATCCGACTTCACCAAAGTCCATGTAATTCCGGGGTCCAATCGACGACTTCAACCACTAAGGTTTGTGGCAAGCCAAAAGGATCACGACCACTAACTCTAAAGGCTTCACCCCTGACTCAATCGACTTCGAAAATCAAGCACCTACACTCGCTAAATTCTACCTATCCACCCATGTAACTTAACACAAAATCGACTTCAACCACTAAGGCTTAGGGCATCAGCTTCAAAAGGCTTTCGCCATACACCCCGCGACCGTGCTCTGTTTCAAAGCAAAACTCCACGATTTTATTTTTTTCTTTTTCTTCTTTTTCTTCTTTTTCTTTTTCCGGAAGACAACATCGTCTTCAATTTGCTGGGTAACTCAAATCTATCCCTGGTTGTCAACATGCCTAAGGCCCGCTTTGCAAAGCGGGAAGGAGGCACATACAAATTTACAACCTATCGGGGGCAATCTAGAGTGCGCGGTGTGACATAGCATAAAAGGGGGAAATTTCCAAGTCAGCATGCCGAATGCTGATCGAACACAAATTGTTTCAAGCATGGAATTGCTTCTAGCATAGAAGTGACAAATGATGATTCAATCATCCAAATTAAAGCACCAATTGTTCAATTTGAAGAAATTCTATTGTTTAATTTGAAAACAATTTAATTATGTAGTTTGAAAGAAAAACACATACTTATACATGGGGACACAAGAACACAATATGCAAAAAGTCGAATATATATATATATAATTCGAGTAGCTTTTGATATAGCCAAAATGGCTTATCACATGCATAACAAAGTTACACAAACATATCACCGCTCTACTATGGCTAATACAAAAATCATAATCAAAATTAGTAGCAGCTGATAAAGCTTCAACTATACATAAAACCAAGAAACCCAACCACCTCACTGCCGTGTGGTGGTGGTGAAGTTACCGCAAATCCGCCAGATATCCAATGAGGTCGCACGCGGGTGTACCCTCGGGCGTGATCATGAGGAAGACCCGTATGGGTCATGTCCGATGAAGCATGGAATGGCATCGCCCCAAAGTGGCCTCGCCGAGCCAATTCGTCATATGTTTACAGCCGGGTCAGCTCGAGTGGTCGCTAAGTGTGTAGAGCCGCACATCCATCACCCCCATCTCCCTCGAGCTAACATGTGTATACTCCGGCGGATCGGTGTGCTGAATACGAGGGCCCTGGGAGTACCCCGTAGGGCCGCGAATCGAAGTAAGGTGGAGGGAGACCTGGTGGTGAACGATCTCAGCCATGAGCTGGACTCCTCTGGTACTCGGGTGCGTATGTGCGGATCGCCTCTCGTGTGCATCCTCGCCTCCTCACCCGTACCTCATTCTCGGTTCGCCGGGTGGCTATATGGAAATGGATTCGGCATAGTCATAATCCCGGCCCACCGCACACTGTAGGCAACTCGTCGCATCTCTATCCCAAAGCTCCTCCCGAAATCCCATCTCGCTTCAAGAACATGGGGAAAGGAGCTCGAATAAGTAGTGGTATGCTCTCCGGCCGCATGAGGCCCTCCTGCACCTTCTCCTCAAACCGTAAGACGGCAATCACCTTCCGCCGGATGGCCGAACTGCACCGCCTCGAGATCCCGCATTAATGCCTCCAGTTCCCTCCTCGCATAATGTCAGTAGAGGAATAAACGGGAAGCAGCCAGATGGTCGTGATGAGCAAGATATGAGGCGGAAGTCGCCTCCGATAAAGAACTCGGGCTACCAGAACATCCCCTCGGCCAGGCTCTAACCATCGCCTCGGGCCGGGAGGTGGGCCCACCCTATAACCCTCGCATCGCGCGGTGGCGCAACCAAGGTCGCAGAAATAACCGACTGGATCAGCACACCTCTACGGCCATCTATCCCGAAATGAATCTCCGTGGGACCGCTCCATCCCGAGATTGTCGGCCGGAGTGGTAACCGCCGACCACTCCTGCAAGAGAATTGTCTCTGAGTCATAAATGGGAGGAGCGAATACCTCTCGATCAATCTCATCGACCGTATCTCTGGCCTACCATCAACCAGAACGGCCGTAGAATGACTCCCCGCCGAAATGGCTCTGCCACAGATATCTCGCATTCCTGAACGGGTGTCCTTCGAACACGGGCCTCCCGATCCGCGAGGGCCTGCGATAGCCGAGGTGAAGGTGTGTCGCCTCGCCGCCGATGCGACCTGGGTGATGATGGCGGTCGAAGACGATGACCGCCCGTCTCAAGTGCGGGCCCCTCCGCTGGCGCTCTCCCGCCTCCTCTCGAGGCCTGGATGGGGCCCGGTCCCATCCGTGTCTCGGGTAACGCCTAAATCCCGTAGGTCGGCCGTACGCCGGGACGTGCGATGGTTCTGCGGCGTTGCACGGCAGCCGCGCGACATCGGTTTCTGTGTTAACCACCCGAAGCCGAGCACCGGACCCACCCCTGCATCTTTAATTTTCATATTCGATATATAAAATAAACTGCAGGAAAGGGGTGGACTCACTGAATATGTACTGGGCCTCGATGCTCAACCAGCTCCCCCGAACCAAACTATCCAAACCAGTGGCTCGCTCGACCGAGACTAAAATAATTCTCGACCGATAATCGGAGCGTTCGAAATATGATCGTGGCACCCATGCGAGCTCTAAACTGAACCGAGAGCACGGCGTGATTCAGCGTAGGTGAGGGCTCAGACGCCGCTGCGTGGTGAGGCTCACCACCGCGCTACCGCACAACAGGCACCTGGCGGCATGGGAGCTCGTGCACCCAGGAGGGGGAGAATTTTAGTGTGTTTAGGCCAACCCTCCCCTCGCTTTTATAGCAGAGTGTAGCCTAGCTGTCTTTTCCACCAATTCTTTCTCGCTAAGCTCGAATTTTTCCATTCCGCCTCCCAAGAATACATCAAAATTTTAACATTAATACTAATATTAAAGAATAATATAACTAAAAATTTAGCAAATTTACTATAATACTATGATTAATATTTAAACATACTATTTTCATATACAAACTAAATTATAATGAAAGGAAAATTGCTAAGTTAAAAATTTTTGAAAAATTATTACTAAATGTATTCAATCGATATAAGACAAAAATTAAAATTTCAGGAACTCGGTAATCCCGCTTGAAAACACCGAACCGCTCAAGTTCGTAAATACCAAGGGGGTCAAGGAGGATGATCTCCTCAACCCATGCAAAGGGTTTCGCCCTCGCCCATGATGTTAGGTGGCCATAAGTTGACCGTTCGAATGTCAGGATTTGAGCAATTGGCTTGCAATCGTGCTGTCGCGCTATCAATTCCCTTCATCACCAAGGTTGATCACTTCTTGTATTTTCCGGGCAACTGCTATACCTCGCACACCGATCAACCGAAACAACCCTATCGCTATGATTTTCTGTGTTCTACCTCTTGTCACTATTCAAATTGAAAATGTGTTCAATTCCAATATCATGTCACCAAATGTCAATCGCATGATTCCATTCCCAAGAATTAATAATTGCATTGGCAAAGGGCCGTAAATGGTCTCCTAAAATGATTGGCACATGATTTGGTTCATTGGGACCGGGTGCGTTGTCTAGACTACAAAAATCTACCGGATAGTATATCCCACTTAACGGTGATCACATCAACCACATCCCATTTTCACTATCCACCCACAATGAGAGAGTGTGATTGAGGTAGGTTTAAGCTCACCTAAAACTCCAACTTGTATAACGAAATGGCATAAGATTCACACTGGCTCCTAAATCTAGCAATGCCTTTTCCATGCAATTCCCACCAATATGAACTGGTATTGTGGGAGAACCAGGATCCTTGTACTTAACAGGGTACTTGAGCTGGGATTAGTGGCAATCGGAGAGCAAGCCAAGGAGGAAAGGCCTTCTTCTCAATGCCTAATCCCTCTCTTTATGGTGCATAGATCCTTAAAAATTTTGCATAAGGTGTACTGGGTTGATTAGGATCAAGCAAAGGTATGTTAACCTTTACTACTTAAGACCTCATACGCTCGCTTGTTGAGTTTCCTTTGTCTTTCTCTCAATGCTTGTAAGTGAGGTGGTATACGAGATTTCATTGAAGCCATCCTAGGAGAATATGCTCAGTTGCATTTTTTTTCCCGCCCGATTCTTCAACAGCTTGCAGAGGTTGATCAACCTCTTTCCACTTCTCAGGTGGATTATGGACTTAACCTCATCCATTCGACCCTACCATGGATCCCTTAGGATTTGGAAGTGTTTGGGATGGAACCTCCTCTCCTTCTCGTCTCTCTAGCGCTTGTTAATGTTTGTAATTGAATACCGAGGTCATCAAATTTTTATTCAGTGTTTTCGACAGATCAATTTTTCGTGCCAATCGCATACTGTCCCATTCCTGGTCACACTGAAAACGTCCACCAATCTTACCCAAACCGGTGCTGCTGGGTTCCAACGATATGAAGAGGATGGTGGTTGTTAGATCGTGAGGGGAACCAAACTGAGGCTCGTCCCGGTGTACATGTTGTGGGGGTTTGGTCTCCATGCAAGGTTAGGATGATTCCTCCAATCGGGATTGTGCATTCCCATATGGAGCATTTGCTGTTGGGGCTTGAATTGTCCTACAAGCAGTACATTCGACATCAAATCTCCTTCACCAGTAGGGGTCATGGAATGGTTCTATTATTGTGGCTGGGATTGGAAATTTGTGTGGATTAGGTCAGGTGTTGCTACACATCGTCGTACTTACTGAAGCTGTTTTCCTTCCAGCCTCTCTACCTTCAGCTAGTTTTCGATAACCTAGCCTCATTTCCATCTCATCATTCAGTGCATACATACCACCTCTTTGATTGACTGGTGGTTTCATCCTATCCGTTTCTCTAGGTTAAGCCTCATATCCTAATTCCTTGTAGTTTCAGCCACGTAATTTAAAAAATCCATGGCTTCCATCAGATGTTTGCTTAAAAAGTCTCCACACATGGTTTTCTAAAAGCGCCATGGCAGAGACATACCACCATAGAAGTGGTTCACTAACATCCATGTCAAAGCCATGGTGTGGACATGCACCGTTTCTCTAAAACTTCCTAACACTGTAAACTCTCACCTTCATGAGTCGCAGGCTGTATAAATTTGTCTTCAAATCGCTTATCTTGGCGAGCACTAAAAACTTCTTTAGGAACTCGCTGCACACCAATTTCTGTGTTCTAGCCTCAATGAGTCGGTTTCACATTCGTCTCATTCCTTTAAAGTTAATGGAAATGCCTTTAGCTTCCCAATGAATCCATGTCCACTACACTCTCAAGGTAGTGCAAACCTCCTCAAAATCCCTAAGATGTGTGTATTTTTCATTTTCCATACCATGGTACTGGGAAGTAGTATGGTCAAATATGGCCTCACTGCTACATCATCGCCATAGAGGAATGATACAGATGGGGCATCAACTCTAGAGGGTGGATGTGATCCTTCATGGTTCTTATATGCATTTGATTCATAGTGGGTTCCCCGGTTAGCCTGTTGTTCCTCGTATGGGATCCATGGTATCCGCTTGTGCACTAACCTCACTAGCTAGGTCAGTTGTACTAATCCTATTCAAATTTACCTGGCGTCTCTATCCCATCGTTGTATTTAATAAAGAACACATAACAATTGTAGGACAACAATTTAGAACCAACAAAGAGTGCAAAGAAAATTAAAACTAATCTAACAAATAAATGACCGAATGAAAATCGGTCAATCATGCAAGCACGCTGCGTTAAACTGGCAACACAGAACTGATATGCAAAAAGAGGTAAAAAGGTTACCTTCACTTGTGATGGATCACAAGTACTCTTCAACTTACCATTAGTAAAGGTCAGCACCATCCCGGCAATCTGCGCCATTTGATTCGTGCCACAAAGAGGGCCTGAATAAAATCACACATTTATATACCTAAGTTCCTACAACTCGCCGTAGTCAAGCCACACAAAGAGTGCTGGTCTGTGTGGCCACGAACACAGGATGCAAGTTTTCCTAAATGTCTGTATTAGGGGGCATGAAGGTAAGGCGACATTTGACTTTGAACTGTAACAAAACCTGGGAATGGTTTAAAAAAACATGAAAATTTGGTAAACTAAATGATAAAAACTGAAAGTTAATGAAGAAATTAAACTTTGAAGAGTTAGGTCACCAACTTGGCAAGATAGGGCAAACACATGTCCTCAAGTTTTATCCTCCTAATGAGTCAACACAGGGTGCTATGGCCCCTATAAAAACCCCAACATTCATTTATCACGTGAAGGCCCATAAAGACCACCTAGAAGGAATCACACAAATCTCTTCACCCGAGCACGAACCCCAAAGAATGAGAGTATTGACTCAGCTAGTAAAGACCATCTAAAGAATCATAGTGCATCTCTCACCCTTGTACCAACCCTAAAGAATGGAGAGTATTGGCCAAAATAATAAAACAAATGTTATTTTAACCCTAATTTGAAGAACCCTAACATGTGAATGTTACCTCGTAGGCAAAGCAAGGACTATCTAAAGAACCACAAAGGCTCACATCGAAAGACTGTCTCAAAGCACGTGAGAGTATTGGCCACATTAATAACCTCCCATGTTATGCAATTGAATTTTGAGAATAAGGGCCCTAAATACACTACCCATAACTTTTAGTACATGAGGACAACATGCCTAACCCCACCACCAGGCTAGCTTCCTTCCTCTTCAAAGAGGGGAGGCCTAGCCAAGCATATCTTGAATTGTCATTCCTAAGAGAGTGTTTATACCGGGTGCGAAAGAAGGAAAGAGAGAAAGAAGAGAGAGAAGAGAGAAAATAAAAGCAAAACTTGAAAACAAAACAATTTATTTACAAAAGCAAGGAAAAGAAAAGAAACTCATGGTCTCACCAGCTTAAATTCACCACCGATCCTCCTCTCCTCCTCTCCCTTCTTTATTACAAACATGAGGGGTATTTATAGGACTCCCTCAAGGCATGAAAATACCAAAACCCTAATAACTAAGCTTATGCATAGATGCCAGAGAGAGCACCACCAAGCTTTCTTGTAGGCAAGGCTGCATTTCACCATGTACATGACGAGGCCTCCAAATGCCACAGAGACCTCATTAATTGTACGACCTATATGATAGCTTAAATCAAGCAAGGGTTGCGACTCAGACTACGTTAGGCTGAATAAATTATTAGTTAGCCAAATTTCTTAAGCTAGCGAAATTTTCAAAGGAGAAGTTTAATCGCAATGGTATGGTCAGCTACAGGTTTGTTAGCGAATTTCTGCAATAAATGAGATTACAATCATTACATCAGCTACAAATTCGCAAGGGTTGCGAACCTGGGTTGCCAACAGACAAGTGACTTGCCTGCTTTTACTGCTTCGCATTCCTCTCATCCTGCCTTCAACCGCATCTCATTTCTTCCACTTTTCCTTTGTTTTTCCATTGATTGGGCTTCATCACGGCCGAGACTAAAATTCCAACCTCATGATCGATCATTTGCATTGAGGTCAGTTCAAATGCATATTAAAAGTCTTACAAACAACCAAAAACACCTCAAATTGCTGCAGCATTAAGGTGACATGAACACTTCAATTGGGATAAATGACATGATTAATGATCAAAAAGCACTCAAAACCTATCTAATATAGGGTTCAAAATTGCACTTTTTGAGCACTAATCAGGTAATAATCCATTTCTGCACCATATCTATCCATACCTCAACCGTGAGTTAGAAAACTGAGTTTGTCAAAGATGCATGGTAGTATGATTTGGATTTCTCCCTTAACCATACTTTTCACTGATTAGAGATTTATGTTCATTTCTGAAACATGAGTCAAATCAATTACTTGTAAGAAATATTCCTCTTTCTAAGATTTGGATATTTTCCTTTTTAGTACTTCACACCCAAATTTTAGATCTAAAATTTCTGTCTCTACAGACAGAATTCGCAAGTCTTCTCCAATTTGATTGACACCCCATCCTATACTTCTGATGAAAATTTCCATATCCTTGATTAGATCTTTGCTAACACGGGATCGGGATCAATTTATCAGAAAGAGGCGAGACCTCTAAAGGACTAAACTGATACTTCATTCAACAATCCCCAATTATAAGTAAGTTGATGATCTATATGAGTAACCCTTCAAAGTTCATCAGCTCCATAGTATTAGTCTACCATACCAACAGAGAACTGCTCTACACTCTCAGGATTCTCCATCTCTGTGTCACTCAGAGAGCCTCCTGGAAATCAGAGCGAGATACAGGGTCTTGCATGGGTACACGGTACTAGTACTGAGAACAAACAAATTTATAAACAACACCAATCAAATTGAGACCCTAACTAAGACGTTTCGCTTCAGAGTAGAAAGACGACCACCAACACGAATCCACCCGCATATTCAACTCTTCAAACCCGATCTCACCATATCGCTGACCAACCCGATCAGAAAATTCAATCGAAACGCAAAACGACCGAAATAAATGAAACTACAAACTTTCCATCCTTCATTTAAATCGCATAAAGAATGAGAAAGAAGATTTTATCAATATTCCACCAAAGTTGCACTTTAATTAAATAATTCGAATCTAGAAATTTAAAAGAAAATGAACTACAAACTACACTAAACTAAATCTACTAAAAAAATAAAAAAAAAAGAACAAAAAAATAAAAATAAAATAAAAGAGTCTTCAACTACCTAGACGTCCTGGAATTACGGAAGTTGCGCACATTACTCTATAAGTGTCTATTTGGGCCTTACTTCATTAATTGCATTGTGGATCCCCAAAATTCTGGCCCAAATTGGTCTCCCGTGGCCGACATTACAAAGTTTTGTCATGACAGAGCTACTTTGTCGCCTCATCAGAGCTTCTTGTTTCTATCACGACCTATTCTCTGGGCTTGCTCTTCGATTGTGTTGCGACATACTTTGATAATGTCGCAACATAGATCTTATTCAGTTGTCTTGTTCTTGTCGCGATAGGAATGCCTTGTGTCATGGTAATATTACCCAACTCCATTTGCAAACTGCCTTCATGTCCTTCGCTTCCTCGAATCGTCACGCACATAATCTTTACTTGTCATGACAAACATTTTCCTCTTCAACTGTTAACTCGTAGAATCTACGCAGTTTTCTCTTATCGCAATAAGATTTCTTGAATCCTTTTAGAAATTTCTTTTAGCAAATGCTTTTGGTCTAGCAACAAACTTTTCTTCTTCTCGATTCTTGTCGCCATCGGGTCAAGCTGGTTTCTTCGCGACATAGAAAAATTTGTTGCGACACACTTTACTTGGCTAATCTCAGTTCTCCTTCAATTTCTGTCGCGACCTAATTTTATTCTATTACGATAGAATTCTATCATTTCATAGCTTTTATTATAGCGATAGAAAATTTCTTTGTCATGATAGAGATTCTCCCTTCAATTCTTTACTATGTCGCAACATGACCCTTTTGTCTGCTACCCTCTTTTCATTTCTTCAACTTTATTGTCCTGACAGAGAATTCACCTCCTTCATGTTTTGTTTGTTGACAGAAATAATCGTTGTCACGACATAGATTTTGTTGCTCTTGGTTGTGAATTATGAATGTTATGTCGCTACAGGATTTTCTTTGTTACGACATAAATTCCTCCTTGAGCTAGCTTGATGTTGAAAACTTTGTCGCAACATAAAAACACTCTTGTCCAAAGTGACTTGTGTTGTATCCGAAGTAATTGCGTCAGACAAATTGGCTTTTGTCAGCGACAGAGTCTTCATCCTAGTCTCTCGCCGCTTATGCTGAGACGAGTAAATATTGTCGCGACTCAGCTCCTTTGCTATTTTCCTTAATCATTTTCGTCGACAGAGTTAAGGATTGTCGCGACAATCTTCTTTTCATTCTTCTTTAGCAATGTCACGACACATAACTCTTTGTCGCAACAAAGATTTTATTTCGCATGGCTGTAGAGTCTGACTTTATTGCGACATATAGTTGTCAAGGCGACATAGTTCTTTTTCGTCTCGCTTAGTAACTGTAGTCGCACATACAAAAACTATGTCACGATAAAGATTGCTACATTTTCCACTTTTTTGCTTATTTTCTGTTTGTTTTCTCTTTTTTTTCAATTAACACCTTCAAACATGCTGGTGAATATTCCATAATTTAAGTATAAAATATATTTGAAAATGTCAAAAACATGCTAGAAAAAATGGATTAAAAATAGATGAGTTTTAGACTCATCAAATTCCCCCAAATTTAAAGTTTTGCTTGTCCCCAAGCAAAGAAAATAAAATTTTGTTTGTCCTCAAACAATTTAGCTTTTATTTTTAAGGACATTTTTTTGTTTAAATCTCAATGGGGCAAGAAACATAAGTCAGTTGTAGAATTACTTCTAAACATGTTTCCAATCTAGAATCTGGAAGATTTTACATTAAGTTCACTAAACCAACAAATAATTCATATGTTGTAACAATTTAATCATTCAATCCTGATTTTTATGTGTGTGTGTTGGTCTTTCCTCTTTTTCTTTGGCAGATTAGTAAATCTTCTAGGATACTACTCAGTTGGCCTACCCTCTTTGATTTTTTTTTTAAAGTCCCATATGTTTGTTTATCATATCAATCTCCACTAATGTAAGCATCATACCACTTTCAATATCAAATAGGTCTTTTAGGCTTGTAACGCGTGGCTTGGGTAATGAGGTAGATAATTAGACATTTAGGGCTCCACTCTTACCTTACTTCACCGACAACTTGCCACTCTTGCTCTCATGTAATCCTTGATTTCTCTTGATTGTAAGTTTCAACCTTCCCATTAGGTTTGTGCATCTTTCTGCATATTCTTCATGTGGTATCTTTTTCTCTTTTCCTTTCCCACACACAGAAGATAACTTTTCTTCCTTATTTTAGAAGCTTTTTCACTTTTTATCTCTCACCAAGTTTTATGGATTGGTGCAATGTTGGTCTTTTTAAGCGTTATACCACCCTTAACGAACTTTGGGTTAGGAATTCCCATACCAAATGACATTAGGGTACTAGGTGTTGAACACCCCTAAGAACTTAACGGTTCAAGGGAGGAAGGCTACAAGACCCAACTCATTCCTCCTGATGTTTTACTCATAGCTTCTTCATAATTTCCTTCAAATTTTCTTATCTTTGCATTGTCTTTCTCAACCCTTTTCATCCTTTTCTACAACTTGAAATAATATTCCCCCAAACTTGTCCTTTTTTGTCATTGATGTATTTTGTCTGATAATCTAGGCAAATAAGGGTTCTTTACTGTAGGATTATGCTTAGGGAAGAAAATTGGCTTCTCATTTGCTGGTTGATGATGAGATTGGTTGTAGGCTCGAATAAGGAACTAGTGTATATGCCTATGCATATAAAAGGGCAAGCTTCTGAAATGCCTAAACTTCCAAGGATGGCCTAACCATTTCGTTAGTAGTATTGCCTAGGATTTCGCCTTGACTAATAATCCAACAAGTTCTAGGACAATAGAGAGCTCACTATGATGGATCCCAGGAGATGTTCCTAATCTTGGCACAATTTTTTTCAAAGTTACTATTGACCATGTGCAAAGTTTATCAGGATTTTTATAACCAAACTGTTTACACAAAAAGAATTACAAGTCTTTTATGTTCCATCAATTTATTAAAGCCTTCCTCATTCTTGAAGTTCAACACATTTATTCATAACCTTACAACTTTCCATTTCCATCCTACCCAATGCATCTATCGTGGATTTTTGTTTGGTTGAGATTTGCTGTTGTGTTGCTCAATTCATGAGATTCATTTTTACTAATGTTAAATTTCAAAATAATCCAAATCAACCACAATTTCATTCTTTCATTAATTTCATTAAACCAAACATGTTGCTGCAATTTTAACAATTGGATCCAGGTAGTTGGTTTCTCAATTATTTCAACTAATCTATTTATCACAAGTCAAAGATTTCTAACTATTAAACATGAAGGAAAGAAAATGTATACAAAACAAAAATAAATGAGAAAAATCAAACAACATGCCAGAGCCTATCAAGCTTAAAAGAATTTCCTATTTCATTTAATATGCTGCAAATTGATATTTGGGTGTTATATAAGGAGAAGAAGGAAAGTAAGACACCGTTTATTTTTACTCCTACCAGCCTTTTCCCTTGCAAATTTCCATTTTTAAGTATTCTTCAAACTTCCCTACTGCTACTTTTCTTCTATTACACCGGTGTGGGCTTTATTTTTAGCTAGTTCTTTGCAGGTTCGGCATCCTTCTATCCGGATTGGGTTTAAGAAAGGCAGAATGATTTGTTTAACCTGAATGTGTATGTACACAATCTGAAATCCCAATTTTGTAATGGCACTTTTCTTGCTCGAGAACTGCCTTCATAGCCCGCCTAAAATCTTTGCATTGCTTACTCGGCCTCACCGCCTTTAGCTAATGTTTTGTGAGTGTTCTTCTGTTGATTAGCTCATATGTGATCAGGCGAAAACTCTATTTGCAATGTGCCAAACTATTCAACCAATTATTATCCCTTGATTCCAGCTACCTTGGGGCGTTGTCTCCATCTCTTCCAAATATTTTTACAGTCCCTACTTCATGCTTCCAAGGTCAAATCCGTAAAGCCTCTACCACCCTCCATCCCGATCAAGTGTCTCTCTATTTAATGTCCCTTTTTTCCAGTTCAGCCTCCACTCTTCATCTCTTTGTTTTAATGCATCCTCTAGATTCTAATCCCTTCTTCTGAGCTCTGCATCAAAATATTCATCTTTGAGCTGTAGTTAGGTTTTTAACTGATCATCCCTTTCTTTCATCTCCTGTTTCATGGATTTCAGCATCTCCATCAGTTCTGCATTGTTACATTGGTGCCCTAAACTTCCAACTTGTTCCTGATGGATTTGTCTCAGATCTAGGGATGCATTCCAGATGGGGCTTGGGCTTCCCTGAAGCTCTTGCTACTTTTGGGATGGACTTTCCCCTTGTGCTGGCTCATTGCACCTTTCATACTCCCTTTCTTCTTCCACTTCTACTTACTGCCCCTTTCTTCTTCCACTTCTACTTACTTACCCTTTCCTCTATTTTTTGGACCTTTAGCCACTCTCCTGTCAACGTCAGAGGGGATGCCCTGGGGTACGTTTCTTCTTTCTTTTCGCCATTCTTCTTCTACTCCCCCCAAGAAGGCAAAGGGTGGTTATTGTAGTTAGGTGTGGGATCAATCCCCTACAATTGCTTCTAAATTAGCCCATTATAGAATTCTCAATGATTTTCCCCACATTTATTTTGTACCCTTTCAGCAATGCATAGAGGAGGATTACTTCGTCCTTTCTCACTATGCCGAGGTGCTTTCATGGAAAAGGGATGTAGCCGGGTGAAATAGAACCTCATACCTTAGTCTCCCGCTAGATCACCTCCGCAATGGATTTACAGAGGGTTTTCTTGTTCCCTTCCACTTTCCTTTTTCCGACACAAATGTGTCTCATTATCTCTCTGCACCTACCCTTTAGTAGCTTCTGAACTTTGAGCCATCCTTCTCGCACCTTCGCATTGAACAACATATTTATTCTCTTTGCCGGTCTACCACCAACCTCCGACATACTCTCTTTCCTTCTTTTCCACCATATTAGCAAAAATTCTTTCACCAAAAGCCAGCAGACCTGCCCTTGTGCTCGCCTGGGTGCTTGCCATTCTCTCAAGTATTTCCTCAACAAATGGGAGATAAGCTTTTTGAAACCTCTTTCAGCAATGAAACCTCTGTCCTTCGGACTTTTCTCCATTAGCACAGCTGTTTTATATGAGATAAAGTTTCTAACTTTTTCAGCTCTCTGCTCGATTTCAATTTCTTCAGCTCTCTTCTTCCTTTTTCTTGATTCTTCCCTATCGCCCAGTTCTCCTGCTATTCTTAACTCTTTCTTCAAATTTTGCATTTCCCTTGATTGAGTTTCTTGAACAATCCCTTCCTCTACTTTTGTGTATGCTTCCATCATCTCGTTCAGGTTCAAAATGAGGTGCGACGGCTCAGACATTGTCAGGTTAGGGTTTTGGAACTCTAGGGTTTTAGAAGGCAAGATGAGAGAGATTTTAGTATGGAAGCTGAGAGGGTTGATGGTTTATGAGAAAGGTGGTCATTCAGTTTTCAAAAATTGTCTATTTATAAGCCAACTATTTTGTCGTGTTCTCTACAAATGTCACCATTATCAACTACTTAAATTGCTCCATTTCTAGTACGATGTCGTAACATATAGGAATAATTGTCGCAATAGAGTTTTGCAATCCTTGAACTCCTGATCGTCAGTCGCACATTGGTAGTACTAAGTACATTCTTTTAGTGCATCTTTACGCCCATGTCGCGACAATGAAAATTTGTGTCGCGACATAAGCTTGCCTTTTCAAATTGAGTCCAACATCAATTATGTCAAGACACAGAGAAAGCATATTGCGACATTTTACTAAAATTTTCTAGACTTGCATTTTTCCCAATTTTTTCACTCAAGACACATTCAAGGCAAGGTGTATTCACTCATACTCAACTAAACATACTTAAAAACTCATGTAATCACTCAAAACTTCAATTCAAGTATGAACAACAAACATTTCATTTCTTATTCAATATAATCCATATTGATGTTCAAACTAAAAATTTTGAAAAACACAAAGCTTAAATTCATTTTCAAGATTTAACTAAATCCTCACATTCCCTCAAACTTCAATTATGCATCATTAAGAACAAATTGAGGGAAGTCAGGAAATACTCCCCCTGTAGTTATTGCAAATTTCTTTTGAGACGTTGTACTTCTTAAAAATTCATCTTTAATATAGCTTCATTGTCCTAAAATCAACAACAACTAAAAATAAACTTCCAAATATAATTATTAACAAAATCAAACACACAAAATTTTAACTCACATTAATTATAACTATTCAAAATTAAAACCTTACTTCTCAGTTGCTCCCAAGAAGCTTCTCACGTCGGCATCGTTTTAGTTAGACATTATAAATTCTTCATTTTCAAAGATCTCTTTGTATGCTCCTCTAGTCCGGAAATGTTTTTCAATTTCTTCCTAATGTTCTGCTTTCTATTCTACATCTTCTTGTTTCCTTTCAATTCATTGTTTCCGCTCAAGGAAGTAGATATGAAATCTTTTGGATTTATCTCTGTACTATTGGGAAATGCATTCCTTGATTGGTTTTGCAAGGACAGGGCTAACTGCCCTACTTGAGTTTCCAAGTTCCTCAATGAAGCATTAGTATTTTTCTGAAACACAATTGTGTTTACTTGGAAATTTTCAAGTTCAGAAAAAATTTTCTCATGCATATTCAAAATTCTTTTGTTTTTTGACATGAAATGCAGCATCTGATCTTCAAAATGATTTTAGTCCTTTTCTCGACCTCGATATTTTCTCCTCTATTGTCCCTCTCACATGTTGTTGTTCTGAACCTAGGTTGAGCATAAGCCCGATGGTACTTCTGGCCCGTGCTTGAGGCTCATTGTGCTCCTCCACCCATAAGGAGAAGTTCTCATGGTTCCCGAGTGTTGCAGAGCAGTGAGGGAAAGCTCGAGGTTAAAGCCTGGAAGTGCCAACTTTGCTCATTCATATACTTGGTCTCCTCAACTCGGGGTGGCTCTTTCTTCAACCTGTCCTCAGCACCATCTAATTCTTCTTTATCGCTCCCACTTCATGTGCAGGATGCATTCTCCTTTCACATTACTTCCCTTGTTCATTACTACATCCAGTTTTGCTTCGATTGCAATCATAAGGTTCAGCTCAATCAAACCACTTCCCCTCACTCTGTTGCTGCTCCTTGAAACTTCAGATGGAGCCTTATAGTTACATTTGGCAAAGTTTTCAATCAGTTGCCTTGCCTCCTCTACACTTCTTCTCTTAAAAGCCCCACAGCAGGATGCATCAATTATATCCTTGGAGGCATAATTCATGGTATGATAGAATACATCCATCTGAGTGGTCAGATCTATTCCATGCATAAGACATCTTTTTAACAATCTCTTAAACTTTCTCATGCATTGTAAAGACTCTCCTCTTCCCCCTGCTTGAAGACAATTATTTCTCCTCTTCTCTCAACAGTTAGAGCTGGAGGAAAAAATCTGCCCATATACGCCTCCCACCTCAACTCTTCTCAAGTGTTCACCGATCCAACTAGCAATGAATCAAACCAAGTTGCTGCTACATCTCTCAATGAAAATGGGAAGAGTTACAGCTTGATCACTTCAGGTCTCACCCCATTCAGCTTGACTGTGTTGCCCATCCTCATGAATATCCCCATATGCTCATTTGGATCTTCAAAGGAGTGACCAGTAAACTGGTGCTGCTATACCATGGTAATCAATGTCAGCTTCAAACCAAAAATTGTTAGCTTTATATGGAAGGTTGTCTGTCTCATTGCAGTAATCCTCTTGATAATAGCCTCCAAAAGTCCTCCTATAGTATTAGCCCTGAGTTCTCCTCGTTTCTTCTTCTTGAATAGTCTGTAGTCTTTCGCTCGATTTGCCATATTTTTGGATTCCCGCACTTGTGATCTCCTCAAATTTTACAGCTCCTCTCAATTTCGTTGTCTAGAGTACAAAGATATCTCGCTTCTCGATTTTTACGCATTTAAAATCTTCCCGAAATAGAACACACTAAGATCAAATGAATTATGTGGAAGACGCTTATCTATTTAAGCTCCTAAAATTTTCCAAGAATCCTTTAGCTACTACCATTGCAAAAACCTGCTTTTGAGATTTTCTAAAAATTTATAATATGAAAAAGAAAAATGTCCAAATTAGTAACCTTTTGGTTAGAATTGATCTTTAAATTCACTAATCCGCACTCCCGACAACAAGCCAAAATCTTGCTGACCAATCGAGTATATAGACCAAATTTCTCGCCATTAGTTACCAAAAGGAATATATTATCTAATCCCCTGTGAATCTGCCAAAAACTTGTTACCCTGATGCTTGTATAGATGAAAAGATTGATCTGCTATTTTTTTTAAAATGTTTTCACTAAGAATTGAGTTGGTCTTGATTATTGCAAGTGCACAGGTCATACAAGTAATAAAAGGGGATATTTAAAGTCCAAATATCATTCCCACGAGGAATGATGATAAATCAAAAGACTAACTACCCCAACTACTCAAGATCATTACTATTTGAACTCCACCGGGCAGGATGATAAGAGGATCAAAATCGTAGTCCTAGACTGATTTCTTTAATATACATAAAAATAAATTTTAATGAAACTGGCTTGAGCATTCACCAAGTGAGGCAAACCGAACTAGATCAACTGCAATAATCCATTTCGCACCATATCTATTCATACCTCGCCCATGAGTTGGAAAATCGAAGCTCACAAAGATGCATGGTAGTATGATTTGGATTTCTCCCTTAACCATACTTTTCACTGATTAGATATTTATGTTCATTTCTGAAACATGAGTCTAATCAATTACTTGTAAGAAATATTCCTCTTTCTAAGATTTAGATATTTTCCCTTTTTAGTACTTCACACCTATAACACCCTTTCCGCTCCTCGAATCTCGACGATGACCCGAACTGTGTTCCAAGATGCTCGTTATTTCCTTTATTTACCTTTTATTAAATTTCTTTTCTTAAAATAAAAGAACCCTCGAATCCTCGCTTGACCACAGAATGGCAGATCCGAATCGGAGCCCGGTTTACTCCGACCGTTTTCATTTATCTTATCAAAACATTTTATTTACGTCATTTCATTTTAGAGTTTTCATTTACGCAGAAGCATTTCAAATGGTAGGCCCATGAACATTTACTTTTATACAATGCGTTTACAAATGGCGTATCATGCATTTACAAAATGATATACAAAACAATAGTTCAGAGATTAACTCTTTTGTTCACAAAATGTCACACGTTCAAAGAAATGATATGCATAAGGACGGGGGTATACTTATACGTCAGTGAACCTTCTCTACATGACTCTCGCGCTTTCGATCTTGCCTTCTTCTCGTTTTTACTGAAACCTCGTGCATAAATAAAACTACACGCTAAGCATTTTCATGCTTAGTGGTTCTATACAATTCTATTCCAATTTTCAGTTTAACACGACATGCATTTGTCATAAAATCATGCCTTTTAGATCAAGCTATACTCATGCTTATTCATTTTCACATTCTTTCACTTTACAAATCATTGATCATATCAAAATATGCATTTTCACATGCAACTAATTTATTTAACTCAAATCATGAGATTCAAACATATACTCTCAAGGATGTATTTAGTTTACAAATCCCATTTACACTCATCAAAGTATGTTATTTCACTTTGTCTATACAATTCGCATTCATGACAGATTCCGTTCGATGAATCCCGTCCTTTTATTATCTCTAGAATGCTACACATTTAAAAAGCCTCGCCTCCCATCATGATGGATGCCAATTGGTGCACCCCACCATGATCATTTAAAATGTCATACGTCATCATGACGGATGCCGATTGGTGCATCCCCTCCGCGGGATGACATTCTAAATGCCATACACCATCACGACATATGCCTATCACGCATCCCGCTATGTGGGACATTGCACAATTTCGGTTTGCCTTCATGACAAATGCCATTTGGTGCATCCCGCCACATTGGTCGTTCGGTATATCGATTCAATTCAAGATGTCAAGAACTGACCAATTTGTTTATAACATAATTAATCACTCACATGCAATTAATTGTCAACATTTCAAATATCACATTTTCAAATCCATATGCACTTTCGTAATATCATTTCAAAGATATACTCATTCCATATAATCATTTCAGATTTATTTGGTAAACTACCAAAACACTTAAAATAAGGATAGAGGTTCAGTGAACAAATCGAAGCTGTCGGCTCTCGTTTTCTTCCCTTCAATCTCAGTCTTAGGTTAGGTGATCCTCACCCGTTCCTAGTCAATAACAATTACGCCAATCTTAGTGGATAAACAATTATTATACATTTTTAGTTAATGACGATTAATCTTCGTTAACGGTTTTGGGTTAAGACACTAAGTCTGCCCAAAGACGAACTCGCGAGGTGAGGTACGGTACGTTTTTCATTTAGTTTTATCCTTATTTGAACCCCCATTAATCATTTATTGGGGTCCTTAAACTATCGTTGTACGAACAATGAGGTGTTTAGAAACAAAATTCGAAATTTGTTCACCGTGTCCCACAGTTATGCCACGGCGTGAGTTAATCGCACGCCATGCATAGGCCTTCGCCTGCAGGTACCGCAGGGGTGCCATTTTGGCCCTTCGACCTCGCCATAGCGAGGCTTCCCACGCTACGGCCAGAGGTCAACGTGTCGCGGTGGGTTCCCTACTTACAACAGAGTCCACAGCCTGTGATTTTCCACTTGCTCTTTGCGATTTTTCTCCCAAAATCCTCAAAAACCCAAAACAAATCATGGGAATCACTCAACATCCTAAAATCATCCTAAACCAGCCATGAGCAAAACCCATGGACGGATTAGGGTTTTTCTAACCCAAACATCATTTAAAGAAATCTAGGGTTTGGTTCTTACCTTGAATCCCTTTGAATCTTCTTCACCCAAGATGCCTGATCACTTAGAAACCATAAATGGGGATGATCTCCCACCAAAATCACTTCTTCTTACAAAACCCTAGCTTTCTCTTCTCACTCTTTCAAATCGTTTTGCACACAAGCCTTCCAAGACCAAATGTGGTCTTGGGTTGTTTATTCTCTTAAGGCTCAGTGTTCACTCAAAACTCATTTTTGGATTTAAGTTGCCTCAATTTACCTTATAGCACATACATCACTTCTATTTGCACTTAAACACATAAACATTTTCTCGAATGACCCTTAGGTCCTCATTTTACATTTATCCAAATTTGCCCCTTTTCACTTGGGTTTATTTCCGGGTTCAATCAATTTCTCATTTTAGCATATAATATTTAATTATATGCTCACAGTCTATTTTACTTTTCACAATTTATCGGGGCTTTTCCTGTGAAACTCAAGTTTGGCTCAACTCATAAATCTAATATAATAAATTATTATAAAATTTAGGAATTTCAAATATTAACACCCAAATTTTAGGACTGAAAATTCTGCTCCCATAGACAAGAATTCGCAAGTCTTCTCCAATTTGATTGACACTTTCATCCTTAAGCACTTCATGAAAATTTCCATCTCCTCGGGACATGCACCTGGATCGATCATTTATCAGAAAGAGGTGAGACCTCCAAGGATTAAACTGATACTTCATTCAACGATCCTCAATTATAAGTAAGTTGATGATCTATATGAGTAACCCTTCAAAGTTCATCAGTTCCATATTATTAGTCTACCATACCCACAAGGAACTGCTCTACACTCTCAAGATTCTCCATCTCTGTGTCACTCAAAGGGCCTCCTATAAATCAGAGCGAGATACAGGGTCTTGCATGGGTACACAATACTAGTACTGAGAACAAACAAATTTATAAACAACACCCATCAAATAAATTCGAGAATTCTAACTAAGGCATTCTTCCATCTTGTATAAAAAGATGACGATCATCATTAACCCATTTCAGAGAGAGATCAACTTTTCAAAATTGATTTACTCATATCAATGACTAACTGATCAAGAAAATTCACTGAAATCGTAAACGAATTGAAATAAATGAAATCCAGAAAACTTTTCATCCTTCATTTAAATCGATGCAATGAGAAATAAGATTTTATCAATACATTCCAACTCAAAGTTACATTTCGCTCAATACCGAATCCAGAATTTAAAAGAAAACGAACTACAAACTACACTAAACTAAATCTACTAAAAAAATAAAATAAGAAGAAAGAAAAAATAAAAAAAATAAAAGAGTCTTCAACTACCCACGCCCCGAGTTACTTTAAGTCGCATACTGCCTCTAGAAGGGTCTATTTATGCTTTCCAATGTCAGGCCTTACTAGCTAATCGTGCTGTGGATCCCCCCCAAAATTCTGGCCCAAATTAGTCTCTCTGTTGCGACATACAAGTTCTCGTCGATGCAGCTTTCGCCTTTGTCGCGCCGTCAGAAGCTTCTGTTTTCTCCGTCGCGACCTATTCTCTCGGCCGCTTGATTGTGCTGGCACATACTTTGGATAATGTCGCCGATATAGATCTTATTCAGCAATCTTGTTCTTGCCGCGGATAGGAATGCCTTGTGTCGCGGATACACCCAACCCATTTGCAACCAAATTTTCATGTCCTTCCGCTTCGGAACTGGCCGCGGACATAATTTTACTTATCGCGGACAAACATTTCCTCTTCAAATTACAACTCTCGCCGCAATGTGAGTTTTCCGCGGATGCAGTTCTCTCGTCGTGACAAGTTTTCTTTGAATCCTTAGCAACTTCTGTCACGACAGAAAACTCCTTGGTCACGACAGAATTTTCTTCTCTGTTTCTTGTCACTTGCTTAGTTGTTTGTTGCGACATAAAAAAATTTATTGTGACACGCTTGACTTGGCTAATCTCAGTTCTCCTTCAATTTATGTCGCGAACTAATTTTATTCTGTCATGACAGAATTCTATCATTCCATAGCATTTATTATCGCGACATAAAATTTCTTTGTCGCGACAAAAATTCTCCCTTCAATTCTTTACTATGTCGCAACATGAATTTCTTTGTCGCCACTCCTCTTGTTTTACTCTTCAACTTCTTGTCGCGACAGAGAATTCACCTCCTTCATGTTTTGCTTGTGGCAACAGAAATAATCATTGTCACAACAGAGATTTTGTTGCTCTTGGTTGTGAATTATGAATGTTATGTCGTGACAGGATTTTCTTTGTTGCGAAAAAAATTCCTCCTTGAGCTAGCTTGATGCCGGAAAACTTTGTCGCAACATAAAAACACTTGTCTCAGCTTGACTTATGTTAACTGAAAGTAAATTTCTCGTCAATTTACATACTATCTTTTGTAGCGACATAGTTCATCCGTTAGTCTTCGACTTTTATGTTGCGATTGTAGGAAATATTGCTATCTGATGTCAACTCCTTGCTATTTTCCTGATCATTGTCGCGACAGAGTTAAGAATTGTCGCTGATAAAGATTCTTTTCATTCTGTTTAGCAAATGTCACGCATTAATAGAGTTCCTTTGTCGCAACAAAGATTCTATTTCTGCATGAAGTTTAGCCTGGACTTTGTTGCGACATATAGTTGTTGGCTGCGACATAGTTCTTTTGGCCTGCTTGAAATTGTGTCGCGACAAAGACTGCTGCATTTCCACTTTTTTGCTTTTTTTCTGCTTGTTTTCTCTTTTTTTTTTCAATTAACACCTGCAAAACACAAAGTTTGTGAATATTATATAATTTGGCATAAAAATAGATCTGAAAATGTCAAAAACATGCTAGAAAATTGAATTAAAAATAGATGAGTTTTAAACTCATCAACATCATCCATAGAAAATGGGGTTATGCCCCAGTATCAAGTAAGTACACATATGATAAAAATGACCTCCACTGTAGCCATGTCTCAGTGTAAGAATGTCTTGTAATCCATCAATCAAAATGGGATGACCCCCAAGTATATGATCATCATCGAAGCTCCGCATCCATCATGCTCCAAGATATCTCCAACCAATCTCAAATATCACCCATGTGTAAACTATCAAACACAAGGTGTGGCATCATGGCCTCAAGGTGGTCTTATGACTCAAACCGTAATGTAGGCTCGAAGCTATGAGTTGGAAAGAAATGCGAAAGAAACTAGGGCTTAATAATCCCAATGAGATAAATCCCCAAATCCCTCATGCATGTAATGCAATTTATAGAAACCTCATGAGTCAAGAACCTGAGTACATCATTTGAAAGCACTAGATAGTTGTTAACAAAGTATCACATGCCAATAAGATGAGCGGAAATGATAAGTGAACAATGGGACAATGATTGTGAAGCCCCAAAACTCGGGTGTCCGTTTGACAACCCGTCAATTGCTGAATATACTGAATGCCGGGTAACCCGACAATTACCACGAAAAATCGCGTAGTTCCCTTTGTACGGAGCTCTACCCAAAAACCTGTCCCAATAAGCTTATTAATGACCATTATCAGGTCCATATGCGAGTAAAATAATGGCCACTTAGGCCCCTGCATCAATACTACAAAATGTATCCCAACCAAATATACTACATGGTTCAAGAGTTTTTACATTACCTTAATTCAACATATATTAAAAATTACCCTAATACATGTTATACTAACAACATCAAAGCCATAACCCATTTTCTTCTAAAACGGCCCTAATGAGGTCGCCTTCCGATCGTTCGCACCGAAATGGTGATCCCGACAGCAGTGAGCAAAGCCCAAGAGGCCACCTCTCCTACACGGCTACTCCCCACCTAAGTGCATGGATGGAAAACAATCACATTCAAGTAATTTCATGAACCTACTCGAATGTCTACGACCAATCCCATGTCCCGAGTCCTCACCGACTTCACATACGCCAAGTCGGTCGCGAGTAAAATATCCGCCAAAACAAAAGCTTTGTTCTCAAAACTCACTACCGAATTCCCTGCAGAAATAAGTTGACAACCCTCCGAGGTGAACTGCTGGATAACCCTCCGAAACAATTCATGGGCCCCTCCGACGTTAATTGTTGGACAATCTCCAAACACAATTCTCTGGAAAATCTTCCGTTGAAATTCCTTTTACAAACATTTTTCATTTTCTTTCATTTTCATGTCATGCACTCACTCCTAATATTCTAGGGTGGCCTAGTGCATATGGAATGCATGATGCCAATTCCAACACATTCATGCTAATATATTCACATGCATATATATTAACATAATTAAATCTCATAAAACATGTTATACAATTTCACAATCAATTACACCAAAATTAGCTCACATGGGCTAATTAACAAACACGAGCAATTCATTTTGAATCACTCAACCAAACACATTTTCACACCAAAAATTTAGTGTCACTATTCATGTGAACAGTGAAACCCTCGGGTTACTGTTCACGACCATACAAATAGGAATTTTCTCCACTCGGTTCAAAGCTTTTGGTGACCGAAGCCATACCTAAACAAGCCTTAGAACGTTCCTAACCATTTACATGGCTCTTAGCCAAAGATTAACTAAGTAGGAAAGATCCCTACCTCTTGAGTTGCCTGAACTCCACAAACCCAGGCCCACGCATACCGCCGCATATACGCCTTATATTTCGCTCCGTTGAGAACCGACGGTCCGACCGGCCGGAATCGTAGAGAGAAGGTGCTCTCTCTCTCTCTAAAAACTCAAATGTCCAAATTTGATCAGATTCCTCTCCAAAGACAATCGCCTTGCTCCAAGGAGATGAACACTGTTCATCTTTTGTCTCTTCCTAATTAAACATTCTCATAATTCCCTATGCGTCCATTCTTCTAGAATTTTGACACTTGGCACTATCTAGGCCGTCCATTTCCATCTTCTCTCTAATCTTGCAACATGTGTCACAAGAGTACATGTAGTAGGTGACTTTTGTCACATCACATGTCTCTCAAACCCGTTTTACGGCACCCGATACTTAGTGCCTCGAAAAACGTGAAATTCTGTCTATCTCGGAATTCGACGAAATTCGATGTGGTCGCTAGATTTCGCAAGAAAATTCCAACGGTAAAATCCGTTTCGTCATCTGAGATCTAGAAAATTTTCAGATTTTTACCGAAATTACAGTTTTACCCTTTTTCAGAATATTGGAATTTTCTCGGGTCTTACAATGACTGTGTGCCAAGCGAAAAAGGTGAGAAGAAAAGAAAATCGAGATATGATCAAATAGATAAAGTTAATGGAATAATGGTCAATAAGAAAGCATAATGAAGAAAATGGATGGTGGTCAACTCGCATCATAGCATAGAGGGAAGTCACATCTGAAATGGATTGTGTGATGGATAGACAAGGATCCGGATATCCCAAAATGAGGTCACAAGTCCTCCTAAATGTCACCATCTAACTCATAGGAGACCTCACATTAGAACCCTCTCACCATCATATACACTCAATGGAGCAAGATGTCACGTCCATACATGTGCCCCAAGAAAAATGATACAATTTTTTGTTTTCCCTTTTTTTTTTTTTACATACTTAGATCATCATTGTTTGATACGAATATACAAAAGCAAGTAGTTGAATCCTCCATTGACAAGATAACCTCTCAAAACCAAGATATTTAGATCACTGCCCATGGGATGAAATGAAGGAAAGATGCATGTCCACACCAAGGGAAAGTAAAGGCAATGTCAGTTTATGAAACAACATGGGAAGGAAACGGGTAGGACAATAATGATGACATGTGATATGAGAAAAGTAAATGCATGATGTCAAAAAGGAATAGATCATGATATAGATTATAGAATGGATCATAATTTGTCTATCAAGTCTGAAGCTCATGAGATCTCTAATCAAAGCATGCATACATCAAAGGGTCCCCTACCCAGTGTGAGAGATAAATGAGGTGATGAAATAAAAGGCTATAACATCCATGTGAGGCTCAAAGGGCTAGCAATGGGTAACTCTATATATGTAAGTGATAAGATAAATAAACTTATGAAATGATGGCCCCCATCCTTTGACCACAACATCATACATCTTGCTCTCGAGATTACATAGGGTCAACACCAACTCAATGTAGCAATGTCAAATCCTCCAAAACCATGTGAAAGCTCATGCTATATGCTATATAAGACATCTTAGACCATCTCAATCAAAGTATAGCAATAACACTCTCATCAAATTAGCTACCTGCTCTCTCAATGAGAGCTACTCATCATCAACCCATATGAACCAACCCCCATATCCGAATCAAACCCCTAAAGTCGTATGTAAGTGCTCGAACTGAATACTTTGTAACAACTCATCTCCTTGTCTCAACCACAGAATGATGAATGATCTCACTGGCAATCGACCGACTCTGCATACCATATAAGTCACACATTCCATAAGATGCAATACTCTCCATGGAGTCTCATGACTCTCATCCTCACTTGCTGTACTAGTTTCAACCCAAGTCATGTTACTTTTAATGTTAGCATGGATGGGGTCCAAGATTAAGGATATCACCGGCCGCTTGGAAGATATTTCCACTCCCAAAGCCCAACTGGGTTTGGAAAGATCGAGGAAAACAACTTCCACTTGGAAAAAGAACGCCCACCACTTGTTTGTTTAATGAACCACAAGCTCATGAAGAGATGTCGACAAAAGAAGATTGTCGACACGCCTCAGCGATGAACCACCGCGCGAGTCCCGATCACTCCGCATGGGTGGGCCGCATGGTTCAAAGTCGCCACATGGTCGGGGCATTTTAGTGTAAGAGCAAAGGGTCCGAAAGTGTGTCCGCAATGAGTTTCATGTGGTCAAAATATCGCGCCATTCTCAATGCCATCTCTCCCCATTGGCCATAGCATTAATGATGCCATGATTTCAATCAACTCCAAGTTGGTTGAATTTTTGCTTATCTAGATGACATTTGGAGCGGGACTACAACTATTGGAATAACACCCAATCCTTTCGAAAGCTGAAGGGCTAAAGGAAGTAAAGTCATCGTAACCACGGCGATAGAAAGTGGCGCCCGGTAATTGGAACTCCCTGCGAATTAAAACCTACCACCGCTCTCTATCATATGATGATTGTTGGTGATTTTGCCAAGACATGCATTTGAAGCAGAAGCGTGGAAGAACCCGTTTTAAATCAATGGCGAAAGATTGTCGAAAAATTAAGCGTGGTTTGGTTTTGCCACTAGCTCTTAAGGTACTTGATGCATGGTCTCTCTTAAAACCCACCAACTAGCGAGATTGTGAATAGGAGCATATATTGAAATTAAATAGCAAATTGTGGAGTTTATCGACCACGAATCTTGTCTTCACGTCATTAAGTTAGATTACTTAATTCATCTTGACCCGATTGAAGAGATGCTTTGTTTAAGTGTACAAATAATTTCCTCGAAGACTAGTCTTGTTACTTGGATAATGAGAGGGCTTAATTAATCAACCATTGATTTTTAGGTCTCTTTGATATTTAGTGAATTGGTATCAGTCATTTCCAATAATCTGAGCAGTCTTTGTCATGCATGACTTCATTAGTGATCTTGCTAAATGGGTTGCTGGACAAGCGTGTGTCGATTAGACATAATAAGAACTATATCAATTTACAGGATTTTCGGCATGTATGTCGTACAATCTCGTTATTGATTGTGAATCTTCAAAAAATTTGAAGCTCTAAAGGAAGTGGAGAAGTTACCAACCAGCGCGTATTACTTCAGCGAACATGGTTGTCTGTATTGTTAACTTGGTTGATTGTTTTTTGATACAGTTGGTGTTTTCATTATTTGCTCTGAGTAGATATTTAAAATTTTCATCTATGAGTGGGTATAACATAAATTACCAAACTCAGTGGAGATATGGCTTTATGACATCTTAATTTATCCAATACTTCAATTGAATGGTTACGAATCTGACGGGAAGCTCTATATATTGCAAATAATAATATTTATTGCGGGGCCCATTTGTTATCTTGTGGTTTGCTGGGCATCGGGGTGATTGATCTTGGCATCTAGATATTGCCAATACAATGAAATTAAAGAGATGCCTCCACACATGGTGGTTATTAAACATGAACACCATAAGTTTGTGTGGAAAAATAATCGCTCATCAAGGATGAAGGAATTAAAGAATTTGTGGAATATCAGAGGGGACACTTTCCATCTTAGGGTTGCATAATGTGGTGGATGCTAAAGATCAGTGGGCGTGAATTTGAAGGAGAAGGAAGATTGAAGAGTTGACCCCGTGGAATGGGGCGATGATATTGATGATGATCGTCATACTCAAGGAAGAAGTACAAAGTTCTCAGGTGTATTCATGAGAGCACAGCTTCGCCATCTCATTTTTTGGTGGGCGAACATTCCCGAGTTGGATTGAGATTACGAGAACCCTTCATTCTCCACGGATGGTGCATTTGTATCTCAAGATTGCAAAAGCGCACCTGACCAGCATCTCTTGGGCAGCTGTCATCACTCAAAAACTTGTGCATTGAAGGAATGAGTGGAATAAGAAACATAGGTGTTGAGGTTTTATGGGTAGAGTCAGTGGGTCTTTTCAATAGTTGGGTGTCTAACCTTTTCGGATCTGCTAGAATGGGAAGATTGGGTGTTGTCTCGAGTTGATTGATGAACAAAGATTTTCTCAGCCAGTGAGTGATATCGAGGAGATGTGGCGGTTGGGAAGTTACCTAGTTCATTAGATTTCCTTGTAAAGCTAGAAATAGTGGAGTGCCCAAAGTTGTCTACTCCACTCCAGAAATTTTCTTCTAGCAGATTAAATTTAGGAGCATGTAGCAGCGGGATGCTTTTAGGAGTAATGGACTCAAGAATTCACCTCCCTCATAAAATTACAAATGCAAAAGATTTCAGATCTGAGTCGTATGGGAAGGATTTGTGAAGGGCAATAAGCTGGGAAGAGATTTGTGTATAGAAGATCCCAAGGTGAGATGTGAGATTGAAAAGCTTGGCGGTGAAGCGTATAGAGGTGTATGGATGTGATGTGATCATGATTATCCAGTGATGGCGAGGTGTAAGGGTGGAAAATGCACGCCAGCGAGTTGCATAGTGCGAGGTCATACGCCAACCTAAGTATCTTAGGTTTATGCGAATCTGTGAACATTAGCATGGAAAGGAAGGGGAACTTGTAATTGGTGCGGGGGTATCAAGGCCTTTACCTAAGGTGAATAACCCACGGCTTAAGCAAGCGAGAATTGGAGTTTACGGAAATATAGATGCTTGCAGAGATATGAGAAGATTAGTGATGATGATGACCATATCCTATGTTTCCTTTAGGAATACAAGTTTCTCTTTGCGGTCATAAGCAACATAACTCTTACATATGGATTGTATGATTCGCAACTTAACCATATCATTCGAATCCACAGATAGATTCATTTCAATGAAAGATTCGTTATTTGCTTCGATTATGATATGCTTGTTCTTTCCTCAAAGGACTCCTCAAATCTGGAATCTTGTCTTCAATGAGTTAAACCAAGCTCATTAACTATGTATTAAGAAATTTCTTTGTTTTGCAAAAATGCAGCATTTGGAAAAATTTTAGGAATGGGGAAGTTTAATTGGAATTGTAGCACGAGTTTTATGCATCAATTAGATCTCATGTGCGTTGACTAGTTCATGTGAACATCAATTTCTTCTTTATATACAATCAAAGAATATTAGTGCAACATACAACTCTTACTTTCTTTAATGACAGTAATTCCTCGGGAGCTACATTAGCACATGTAAAGATAAGGAGGAAAGAGTTCCCAAACAAAAATTTAAATGTGTTAATAATTCTTGTTGTTTTATCACGACTTGTGAGCTAGTACAAGGCGGGTTGGTTTTAAGTACTCTTTAAGGACCTACAGGTTTTGCAGTATATAGGTGCTTTGAGACAAAAAGAGAGATTGTAGTCATGATGACCATTTCCTTATGTGTGTATTAAGAATCCTGATTTCTCTTCGTAGTATAAAAGCGTAGCAAATTAATCTCATTAGCTTATTGTTTGTCTTAGTAAAGGTTTAATGTGTTTTAGTAAAGTTAAATTAGCATTGGTAAAATTCAAATTGTATTAGTGGAAGATGAGTGCAGAGATTAGTGAGTGGATTTTGGGAAAGGTTAATTGATGTTTATTTTCTAACGGTTTAAAGATTAATTGTAAATATTTTATTATGTGGTTTTAAGTTAGTCAACATGTTTAATTTTTGAATTTGTTTCTCTGTTTACTATATACTAAGGAGGTTTTTTAAGCAACTAATTTGTGTCATCATTATAGTAAACAATTTTATATATAGAATTGAGTATGGATTTTGAGGCGTGAATAATCACTATCTTTTAAGTGTTTATCTCACCCCCACAATTTAGTGCAAAAAGGGATATGCGAAAACACTTTCAGGATACAACAAAATCCTAATTAATTATTTTGCAAACCAATTCAATTAATTTACTGTTGAGAATCATTCTTTGAAATTTAAAGATAGTGAAAAGGTGCAGAAAAGTGTGAAGAGTAGTGGCATTATCTTGAAAAAGCACATCTTTTAGGCTTGCACAAACTATAATTTTTGAGGTTGAGCTTTTTGTTCAAATTCATTGGGAATGTGTGTCCAAGTGTCATCTTTGACTTTAAATATATAATTTAAAGCCCATCATATTCTTCTTTGATTTATCCCTCTTGAGTGTTTTTTAGATTCTTAATTATTTTAAGCCAGTGTTGCACTCTATCTTTGCGATGTGGACAAACCCACACACATACACAAACTACTTTAACATGTGCCTAGACAATAGACATGTGCTTTCTTGAGAAACATGCATCTGGAGAAGATAAAGAGGTGAGGAGAATTTCAACTAAGACCAAAGGGGCTCAGGGAAAAACTCTACAGAAGCAATCAAAATGTTGCAAGTAGTTACTTGATTATTGTTTTGAAATTCATCTTGACCAATTAAGGACCTGAAATGAATTGTTGCGATCTTTGTACGTTCTTTTAAAAGTACTTAAACCAGGACACCACTCTTCACTCTTCCTATTCTGGATCATGTTTTGCGTATTAATAGACTCTGCTCATATCACATGGCTGAGTCTTCAAAGTAATAAATAAGGATGTATAAAGAAGAAGACAAATCTAATTCAAATCCCAAATAATTGAAACGTTTATTCATATAATGGATAAAAAGGATTTTAGATGAAAAATATTACATACCCTGAGCCATGGCGAGAGCACACATTAGCATTATCCACTTGACAACGAAATTCCGCAATGCTCCACAAATCAAAGTTTCTGACATTGACATATCTTACGTCCTAACCTTCATTAAAGTTACCTTGAGATAAGTAGTACCAAAAACAAAAAATAAATAAATTTGGTTGTCGTGTGTTAACCTACTTTTCAAACGTTTATTACTTAAAAACTTAAATTTTAAAAGTATTTAAAGCATTAAAATAAATCATAAGTTTTCCTTTTGGTCTCGACTTTTGAAAAACTCCTTTTATTTAGTAAAATAACTCAAAACTTTAGATAGTCTAGTTGACTATTGAAATGGTGCTTTTAAACAAAAAAATAAAAAGGGCTTTAAATTAAAATATAAAAAATTCTGAAATATGAGGTATTTAAATTTTCATATTAAAATTTTTATTCTTGAACCATCTCTTTTTCAGCGTCTAAATATGAAGACTAAAGTTTGTTTCTTGTTTTGAAAACCTTCTTAAAAACAATATTTGAAAACACAAAAAACATTATTTTAGTGTTTTTTAGCTGATTCTTATTTTCTAAATTTAATGTTTTCTATAGTAATTTGTTATTAAATTTAAAAAAATGATGACATGAAACATGTTCTTTATGTTTCCTTGTTCTCAACAAAAAACAATTTTCAAAATAGTAACCAATATGCCTTCTTTTTAGATAATTCTGGTGTTAATACTGAAGATGAAAAAAACAAGAAACAATAAGATTACGGAAATGGAGAGGTTTTCAATAAAAAGAAGAACATTGTATAGGGACATAACTCTCAGTGCCATGAGGAACTCATAAGGAAGTTTGTTCTTAAACTTGAGAATATGAGATAGAATCGATGAATGAAATTAATAATAATGAAGATCAAGGTGTTTTGTATGAGGGGAAGGAAGAGAGGCTCGCATTCGATAATAATTCGGCAAAACTTTGACAATGTAGATGAGCATTCCTTCAAGATGTATGAGGAACACAAGAGCATATATCTTCTCACAAGCTTAGAATGTTTTCCTCCTAAAGAAAGACTTTTTTTTGTCTATGAGATATACACACTTACAGCACTAAAATGGATACAAGACAAAATAAATGTTTATCAAAGAGATAATTAAGTTACTTTAGTTTATATAGATTTTCTTTGGTAAGTGCTGTGTTTTTTAAAAATATTTTAATACTTAGATCATGTTAAAGTGTAATTAGTTTGATTATTCAACTAATCTGGATGTATAAATATTTTAAAAATCAAATATATTAATCCATAGTAATATATAGTAATTAATAAATCAAACATCTGCTGCAGCTCATGTTTTTATACATTCATTAAAACAGCGAAGTGTATTTCTCATAGACAAAAAATGTTTCTTTAGGAAAATATTCAACCTTGTGAAGATATATGCTCTTTAATATTCACACATCTTAAAGGATGCACATTTTATACGTCAAAGTTTTGCCAGAGTCTATGCCAGTCACGCTGCCCCCTCATACAAAGCTCACCGCCGATCCTATATTATTGAAGTCGAGATTAAACCTTTTTGGAACCACACCTATTAAGATCTCAAAAATCAAGAGGTAAATCCCGTGGTTCCATTCCCACTTCACAAAGGATTTACCTTCTGATTTTGAGATCGCATAGTATTCAGGTAATTATCCGACTTCAAATAACATAAGATCAAGTGTTTTGTATGAGGAGAGGCACATTGATAATATTTGTGAACTTTGTGATAAATGTACATTCCTTTAAGATGTGTGAGAACACAAGAGCATATATCTTCTCCACAAGGTTGGAATATTTCCTCTAAAGAAAGACATTTTTGTCTAGAGAAGCCCTTGTTTCTTCAGATATGGAATGAGACGAAAATGTTTAATGCGAGATGTGATTTACTAATCAAACCTCATATTTGCGATTGGAATGTATAATATTTTTAAAATATTTATTAAAACCCAGATCATGGGTGATTAATAACTAAATAAACTTATATAATTCTAAAAACAAAAGGATTGTAAATGGATCTATTTTGTAAAAATTAATGAATCCACATAAAGAAAAAATATTTATTAGATATCGACAGTTACAATGTTTGAGTTGATAAAACCTGACATGTTTAAGAACACTTTTTAAACATAAGCAAACATATATGTTTAAAAAGACATTGAAAACAATAAAAATTAAACAACATTCTAATTTTGTTTTTATTTTTAATTTGTTTTATTCTTAAAATTGTTTCTTGTTTGAGATTGTACATTTCTCATGATGAGGAAATTAATGCTGATGTATTGAGTCACTAAACTTTTGTTTTTGAGTCTCAATTTTTATCCGATATGTTTTGTTGAGCTTCGGTTTATTATTAAGCATCTCAAACCGCTACATTGGTGAGTTGTAACCCAAGCTCCTTACTAACCAGTCCATTATAAGTACCCAAAACTTTGTGGTTTGATAACAGGAAAATAGAAAAATAATCATACTATATCTCATCTTTACTCTAGAAAAACAAAGACATTGATGATAAAGTTAATGATGTGCGTAATGGTTTTCTCTTTGTTTTGCAAACTCAGTTCTATATTCAAAGTTGGATTCTTGACGAAGAAACGTTTATTATTGAAGAACCATTTAGAGTGGGGTTTACCTTATCAAAAGCCAAACTGTGAGTGTTTTGATTTGTCTGTAATGATAAATAAATAAACTAAGATGTCATAATGCATCCTTCACATACAATAAATATGGTTAAGTCATGATCATAAGTAAATAGATAGAATTTACTAAAAATTGTGTATATTCCTAAATGATGATTATTAATAATGATAAATAACAAAAGATAAAAAAATAAATCCAGCCAATAATTGAGTAAATAAGTAGTTCATCTTATGATTTGTTGCTGTAATGAATAAATAAATAAATACAATATAAAATACCAGTTAGAATGTAGCCAGACCAACCACATTCCAAAACAAAAGATAAAGGAGAACATTTATCGCATCTCACAGTGAGTCTAATTGTTTGGTGGCTTGAGAAAAACAAATAGTTCTTGATTACCATTGTTCTACATGTGACACATTGAAGGATATGTTGACAGGACTATCTTGCCCAGTTTATGATTTGAGAATTGATGAGGACTTGAAATGCAGAACAGGGTTTAAAAATCGATGTGAGTAATCCAGTTGATACCAATACTCTATTGAGAATTTTTATATCTGGGTGATTCGGAGGCTTCTCGACATAGAAACAATTCAGATTCACTGGTCCAGCTCTTTGCTTAGGCGAATTTGTAATTATATCGGTAGGTGCACATGTTTATATAATAAGTCATTGATTTAGAGAAAATAATGGGATTAAGAGTCTTGTTATATTATTCATTTCGTTTGTTGTATCTTATTCTCTTTCTTAATCAGCCGAGAACTCAACTCATGTGTATAAACTTCCTTGTTATGTTATTAATTCTTCATATAACAGCTTACCTCCAGTTGTTTGTCAGGGACAAACGGAGAAGGATTAGACAGAGAAAGATCGAAGTCCTAGAAAGAGAAGATGCAAACATTTCTTACATATTTGTTATCGAGAGTCTTGATTTTGGCCCAGAAGTACGTAAGTGCGCTCCATGACCAATAATCTCCCGGCGTAGCCTGAAAACCTAAGAACATCTCCATTTGATTCGACGAGACAAATTTCATGGCATTTTCGTTCACTTGGGTAGGAGAAGCGCTAGTTAATGGATTAGAGAGAGAGAGAGAGAGAATGATAGAGGAAGCGGCCTTTTCAGGCTTTTACCAGGATAGGGATCATGCTTTACTAGGTGGAGCCTATGTTCAATTCAACAAGCTTAGAAATTTTAGGGCTAAAACAGCCACCCATATTCACATGATTATCAGTTGGAAACATCAACTATATATATATATATATATATATATATATATATATATATATATATATATATATATATATATCTTTATATATTATATATGATAGGATATATTAGTCGTCATCATAATTAGGGGCTCCTTATTTTGCCACATCATTTATGACCTTCTATATTTCATCTAGACTTACGTCTATGGTTGTTTAACCAATAAAATGAATAAATCGGAGTTAGCGGTGGCCTAAACAGAACATTGTTAAATTGTTATAGTAGAATTTAGGTTAATCACATTTTCTTTCCCCATGGCTCTTAAATTTATTGATAGATTTTATCATAATACCCACTTGAAAGAAGATATTTAATACTTTTAACCCCAGTTTAAGTTTTATTAGTATATTCATTAGGGCTACTTTTGGTGCAGTGTAATCATGCTCCAAAATGTGGTAGCTTGAGGAACAACGTGTCGGGGTATGTTCTTTAGTCTCTTTCCTTGCAGGTTCTTTTTAATATTGTCTTTGAAATGAAAAATCTCGTACATAACAAGACCAATGTCATTGAACTGGGTTGGTTTCATTCACATCAAATAAAGTAAGCTGGGACTCGTTATCATCAACAACTATCAACTGAGAATAAACCGATTAACAACCCTAGAATTTGACCGGGGCTACACTTGACCCACAGATATTCTAATTTTTGAAGTCATGTCAATGGTCCATTTGTTGAGATAATCCTGATAATTTACCAACATTTCCTTGAGAGAAAGGCTAAAAATGTTTAGTTGTTTATTTGTCTTTATATATTCTGATTAAGTAGTGATCTGAAATTCTATTTATATATATATATATATATATATATATATATATATATATATATATATATATATATATATATATATATATATAT
Organism: Tetrastigma voinierianum; assembly: GCA_016808115.1. Lineage (NCBI taxonomy): Eukaryota > Viridiplantae > Streptophyta > Magnoliopsida > Vitales > Vitaceae > Tetrastigma > Tetrastigma voinierianum. The sequence continues at coordinate 672,665 of JAEQBH010000494.1, forward strand.
ATATTCTTTTCTTTGTCCATTTTGGAGACCGAACCTAGAACCTCCCATAACCCCCATCCATTCCTAAGTACTTGAAATGATACATACATCATCCTGACTCAACTAAAGACAAACAAGCCTATGCTCTTTTAGCTACTCTAGACCTCCCGACATAGGAATTCTTTAATACAAGATTATCAAACCAACGGGTTTTGATTATTCAACATGAAGGAAATTAGGTTGTTAAAACAACATTTCTCTTGAGTCCTATTATGAGTCCTACAGAGTGAGCAGGGCATCACCACATCCCTAGCCTTACCCTTGCCCACTTGAGTGGGCTGGGGATATAAAGCACCAACTCAAAATGAAATTTGGAGGTTGCTTTATTTGTATGAATCAAGTAAACGGGAAAAGGTCCAATCGAGGGGCTCGGGGATGAGAGGTTAACACTTATGCCTATCACGACAAAGTCAGTAAACCAGGTATGACATGGAAAACACTTCATTTTACTGAAATATCACCATCTGATAAAATTTGTATTAAAGAATCCTCGTATCTGTTAGGCGAGAATATTACACTTGGATTCCTCTTGTTTCATATCAAGATGAGAAGACATGGCACTACGAGGAACATGTTAGGTTAATGTTACAGAAATATAGAGTTAGGCGTGGTTTGAATTTATTTAATTTAGTCAAAACTAAGCTGTCTTATTTCTTTTCTTGCTACGTGAGTCAAACAAGCTAACATAAAACAAGAGTTTCTTTATGTTTTTAACTATTTGTGAACTTTACAGCATGTAACACTAGATATTGAAGATGATAAGCTACAAGAAGAAAAAGAATTAAATGTGAACAAGTAAGACAAACCAATGGTGCCAAGTTGCCATTTGATATTTATTTCCCATAAATAGACCGAGGTCGAGGAAATATAACACTATGCTCTACAATGATGTTTCCACTAGGTCATATTTGTTTCTTTGGATAGAATCTTGAGATAGGTCAAAATGTTTCTCGTCCTATCTTATGCTTGTTAGGATTAGATATGACCAGTTATTTTATCATTTTTATCTATTCTATATTGAAATAATAGATAACTATTGACCCCTCCTTTCTATTCTTGAATGATGATACACACGAAATTCATTTTGCCTCATTCTTTCTTTCCTTTTTCCACCTAGAAGAGACCTTCACAGGTCACTTGTTTCTCTCACTTTCTCATAATATATATATACACGCACACACACACCATTAAAGTTACAGTAGTTAAGTGAACTTCTATCTCACTAAATGCTCTACAATGCGTTAGAATCATGACACTATTGATACACTAAAGTGAAGGGTGGGAAGCGACATCACTTGGGTTTGATGTTTACAAGTGTTTCTAACCAAACTACAAAAACAAATTGAGAATCCATCTTGATTATAATTTATAAGTTAATCGCGATTGAGAGGCGTCACGGGCATTGGAGCTGTAAAGGCCTCGAATGAAGTTTTGATCTAATACCCATAATCTCACAAACTTAGAGTCTCCTCAAAATGTATTTGAGATATTTTATTCTCAGTAGAAGTGAGATTTGAGGCAGGAGGATGTGCAAACATATCAAGACAATAAATCAAAGGAAAATCCTAAAATCAATGTATCAAGATAATGATAGTTTAGTGACATAAATAAATTTTAATTTTTTGGAAGAAAAGGTTAACAAGGAAGAAGCGAAAAGGAAGTTAAAATGAATACCATTGACGAGACCGGGACCGGTGTGTGGCGATGAAAAATTTTCATCCTCGAACTTGCTTTATAGATGAAAGCGGATCACCATCACCACTGAAAGGGAGGAAGCGGAAAATGAGACAACTCGAAAGGCGTAACTTCATAAGCGGTTGATTTATGAAGAGAAATTAAGAAGAGAATGGAAGAAATAAGAAGGAACCTTGAAAATCACACGTACGAATCATAAAATCCTTGATGACCAGTGGAAGCTGTCCCTTTGTAACTAACGGGTAATCCGACTTTTAACGAGATCATTCCTCATTTCATCAAAATAAAATAAAATCATTTTGAAAACAAGGAAAGAATGATTAGAAAGAATAAAAACATGTACTGTGATGTTTGAAATTACAGTAGTTTTGGAAGTCATAGTAAGAAACTCCATCTAATCTATGACAGAAGCGGGAATGGTAGATGGTGATGTCGAAAAATAAGATGATTTTAGGTTTGGATCTTTTGTTTTTCTCTATTTCTAAGTTCTAAATAGGTTGTAAATTTCATTAAAACAATTTAATTTTCCAAACATATTTTTTAATAAAATATTAGAACATTTTTTCTGAAATTATTTCATAGAAAGTTACAGACAGCTAATGTATATTTTTGGGCATTATTATTTTTTGAACAATTCTTTTAGGCATTATTTTGACAAAACTACCTCAGGATTAAAAACATTTCCATCTCCACAACATTTTCAAAGTTGTTCCTTAAAACTTAAAAACTACTTTTATTTGAGTAAAATAACTCAAACTTTTGAATAGTGAAGGTTATTTATTAAAAAATGAATTACTTTTAAATAAATAAGAAAGAGGCTGTTTAAATAAAAATAAAAGGTACAAATATGAGAGTTTTTTCAATTTCCATATTAAAATTTTTGAATTTCACCCATTCATCTCTTTCCGATGTCCACGATAACTGAGGGCTTGTTTGTTTCTTGTTTTTTAAAACTGTTCTTAAAAACAATATTTGAAAACACAAAGAACATTGTTTTAACGTTCTTTGAAAACTGTTCTTATTTCCTAAATTTAGTATTTTCTGTATTATTTATGTTTGTCATAACAAAAAAAAATAACAACCAAACGTGTTTTTCTTGTTTTCAACAAAAAAACAGTTTTCCTAAACACTAAACAAACATGCCTTCTTTTTTCGAATATTCTCAGTAGCCAAATAATAGAACATGAAAAAAAATATTATTATTATGACAATAAAATTGTGAAAGAGTGAAATTACTTATTTATCTAATCATTATTATTATTTATTTTTATCTTTTGTTTATCTATTCATTTATGATGAATTATCTATTTAGGTATATAGATGTCATGAATTATCTATTTACATATGATCATGAATCATTCATAAGTTTACTCTAACCTTGCCTATAAAAATTCTGAAAAAAAAAAAAAAAAGATATGAGGATAGAATCTTGGCGCCTCGACCCATATAAGAATCTCACATAAAGAAAGAAATGGAGTTCATCATTGAGAATCTACAAAATATGTAAGAAAAACATAATATTATCAATCATCAATCGGCGAAAGGCCCCTGAGCCCTCACATGTGACGTGTAGGAACAAAGGCAAATTATGAGATCGCACGTGAGGCTCATGTGGCCCCAGACGGGGTCGGGTTGACCATCGTCGATATGTGAAACCTATGTGTCTCATATCGCAGGACCTTACATAAGTAAAATATTAACCAAGCCCATTATCCATACATCCATACGGTTACAAACCATACATTTATGGATGCAGAGATATTACGTATTTCTTGTCTAAACGTATATTAAAACTAGTTCGTTCTAATATATACACAAAACATAAATCAAGGCCACAGTCCGACTTGCTTCATAATCCTGGCCTCTAAGGAGCGCCGTCTACCTACACCTTTACGGTACGAAGAAAGGGGGTCCCAGGTAAGGAGTGAGCTAACGCCCCCGGTGAGATAAATCCCTCTGAGGGCTACTCCCACTGGGTGCACATGCAAATGATGTTTCACGGTCACTGAAACAACCAATCCGTGCAGACATGTTGTTCTATCATAAAAAAAAACTACATGCATGTGATCTGGCACTCATATATATCTTAGGTCAACTCCGACCCACCACCCGATACAGGTACCAATGAAGTAATCACAGGAGTCAATCCCGACTCCCATCTCACAACCCGTAGTCTATGTGATATTTATTTAATCGTTTTGTGTCTTTTTGGGCAATAGAACTTTCCAAGGTCTCACCGCGGGTCTCTTACACCCTCGGACATTTTTCAGGCTTTCATCGATGGATACGCTGTCTAACCAAGTTTTCATGTTTTTCACCTAAGCGGTGTCTATCCCCTACTTGCTACGCCCGACACTATTCGTTTTCCATTTTCATTTAACACTGTGGAACTCAATTGGACTTCGTCCCATTCCCAAGCCCACACAATTCAGCACCAAACGCAATGCCAAATCAGTACCATGTACACACACCCATGTAATGCGATGTTACCGCACACTAATGCAATGCAATTTGTGCCACTGCATTCAAGCCCATGACCAATGTATGAAGACCTCCACATGGACATTCTACACCGTACACTATGTGTGTGCCATGAACACTCATGTCTAATGCACACAAGATTTCATATATTCAGTTCAACATCAACATACATGCAGTCATGTTAATATTCGACACATTCAAATCAGTTCATCACTTAAGCATGCACTAAATCTTTTCTATCATTCAGTTCATTCATGTCAACACATCATTCAAGCATGTATTAACATAATTCCAACCATTACTTAAGCGATATTCAGCATAATTAACATATTCGAAGCTGAGACATAGTATGTCAGTCATACGACTGCTACATGCCAAGAAATGACCATGTTAACCGACACATTGCCACAATGATATGTTTGAAACACCCATATTGATAGCAATTAGTACACTTAGTGAAACACTCGGTTTTTTAGCACAGAGATGTGAGCTTTATTTCCACTAAATGGAATATGGATAGATTCTTGACTCATGATCTTTTCATAGAGTCAGAACACTGGTCGGGTTCGACGGAAAAGTTATAGCCTAAACAACGGTAGCCTTGAAAAATTTTGCATGTATTCATCCGTTCCGAGAAAAATGTTGCATGTTAATATTCTGATGCGTATTCATTAATTCTTGAGTTCGAAAATTACGCATGTTGATATTCACAAATTCTGCATATCAGTTCCAGAAAAATTCGGCAAATTACAAGGACTAAAAAAAACCAATCCAAACATCAACAGTTTCTATAGAAATTGTTCTTGTATCAGTATGTATATTTCATGTATCAGCTCCAAAACCAGCAGCCACAAATCAGCTCCAGGTTTGCTATTATGGAACACTATAAAGACCCAGAAAATCGGTCTTATCATTAATAGTTTATGTAGAAACTGTTATGGAATCAGCCCACTGCTAGGGCTACTTTTCCATGGCCATTTCATGGCTTGTAAATAGAAAATAGCGGGAAAGATACCAAATTCTGCATGTTCTTCATTCAAACAATAACATACCAAACTCAACCAAATACCATTTCCATGGCCTGAAAACGAGGGGAAACCAGGAGGAAAGATCCTACCTCTTCAGGATGTGTAGATCAAATATTTGATCCACAAATTACGAAGAATGGAGAAAGCGCAACAAGTCCTCCTCCTGCTTTGTTATGTTCTCAAACCCAGCAAGGGGACTTCTCCTCCCCTTCCACGGATTGATTCCCTTAATCAATTCTGGTATTTCCTTTCTTTTCTCTCTATTTCTCTTTCTCTATTCTGGTTTTCTCTTTTATCATTTTCTCCCCTCAAGAATTGATTCCAGCCAAAGAAAGAACTCCTTCCCTTAGCTTTTCATTCCCATGTTTCCCCACTCAAACATTAGACATGATGCATCCCTTGACACATGGAACTAGTCAAGCCATGTGTCTTCCATACCTAGCCTTCTACACTAACATCATGCATTACGGAGTATGACACTTGGCACTTAGGTGCCAAGTGTTCCTCAAGCCCAGTGCCACGTGGCATGCACTCTCGTGCCACATGTCACTTGTGATTGGCGTTAGCCTCGAAATAAAGTGAAAATCAATAATCTCGAATTGGCGTGGTTTTGTGGATCAGTGCCAGTTTCAGGATGGTTGCTGGTAGCGTTGGTTTCGTCATCCGAGATCTAGAGAAAAATATAGGGTTTTGTCTATATAGTCCTAGCAAGAATTATCTGTGACACCCCAAATCCCGGGGTGTCTCGTTGACAACCCGTCAACCCGCGGAATACCTGTGTGTCTCATATCGTGAGACCTATACAAGAGTAAAAATGACCACTTAGGCTCATACACCAATACTCACCAAAAATCTAACCAACTATATCACAATAGTTCAAGAATTATTACATTACTCTTAATACAAACACATATTAAAATTAAAATTCTAATACATATGTTATACCAAAAACATCAAACACATTTTAATTTTCATGCATTAACATATTATTTCCCACACAATTTCGAGCCATTCATTTCAAGCAATATTTTTCTTGAAACACACATGGACCATTTTTGGTCCAACCAAGCAAATCGGGACTGTTTTTAACAATCCCTAAACGAGCAGTGGGCTGTCCTTGGGCAGCTCACTCACCAAGCCTCAGTTCCACTTTGTGGGCAAATCCACTCAGCCATTTCGATGAAAACACAGGAAACCATAATTTAGTATATAAATTATCACTATCACAAAATAGTCCCTAAAGCGCCAACGGGTTCTAAAATATTCCAACAATTTAGTCCCAAGTTTTGGGACTGATCAAACGACCACTCACGGCCTCAAGCCAGCGAACCATTAACAAAACATGCGAAGGGGATTAAATCAAGTAAGAGAAAACCCATACCTCTTGGAGTTGTCGAAACTCCCCAAAACCGATGCCCATGTGTAGCCCTTACCGCGTAGAACAACTTTACTTCTTGAACCGATGCCATCCGAAAGTCCGAAAGCCGGGAAATCTAGAGAGAAGTTGGAGCTTCTCTCTCTAGAATTTGAAACCCCCCTCACTGCACGTCCAGCTCCAAAATCTGAGAAAATGTTTCTTTTTCTTTTCATTTTATTCCCATTTTGTCCCTCACTTGCCACTTGTCAAGCCATCATTGGCTCATTTGATTTCTTATCCACTTATCCACCAACTATTGGATTTCCCTCCAATTAGAGGTACTTTTTTATATCCATGTATGGGTTCCACACTTGAGAGCTCAAGTTGACTAATTGATACGACACATGACACCTTGTGAGCCACTCAAAATATTGATATCCCAGCTACGCTCATTGCCTCGAAAAGCGTGCAAATTCGACTATCTAGGTCGACCGTCAGCGTGGTAGCTAGATTTCGCGAGGACGATTCAGCGGTGAAGTCTGTTTGTCATACGAGATCTAGAAAATTCAGGTTACGACGGAAATAACCATTTTGCCATTTTCAGAAAATTAGATTTTCTCAAGGTTTCACATTATCGATTTGCTCCTTTTCGAAAAATACGTTTTTCCCGAGTTTCACAGCTCACGCGCTCATGAGAAAGAATAAGAAATCTAACAATCTTACCAGTCGTCATCTAACAGCCGAATGTTCTGAAAATGGAATACATTGAAATTTTTTACTACAAATCCAAGTCATACTTCCTCCAATTCAAGCTCTACTTTCTTCAATGATATCTCTTCATTTTTCTGTTATGAAATCATACCCTCTTTTATTTAATTAAATATAATTATAAGTTTACAATAATTACATTAAAGAAATTGTTATCCATACCTCATACATATGCACAATACATTACGCCCATATGTCATGAAGTCAAAACCACTATCATTGTAACCTTTGAAATCCTGTCCAACATCAATGTAGCATTTGCCAACATATAAAGCTAGAAAATCCAAGTCTGGGTATTTGAAGTAACAAAGCTTTGCTTTATTGGGATATTCCTCCGAATTCAATGTCTCATTTTCATCTTCATGTCGATACAAAAGCATAGTTGTACCCTCCACCACACTTCTCATGCTCAAAAACAAAGTGTTTTATGAATGGAGGAGATAATACGGTCTATTCGATAAAAGATCAAGACAATGAAAAAGTTATCATCAAAACCAAGATAGAAGTTCACAAATGAACATATTATTTTTGAATTACTTCAAAAATAAATTATCTTACTTCCAATGTGGGGCAATAGCATTGCCACAAAACTCAAATTCAAAAGGCTCTCCATCTTTATCATATGGTTTCGATTCACCTCGATACATCCTGATATTTTTTTTCTTTATGAGGATCAAAATTTATCCACAATATGGTGCTTAATCATTGATGTAGCATAGCGAAAATCGCTTTTTATATCTTCCCACTCATAGAAGTTCATTACTTTTCCTCTTGCTTGATTGTGTGACACCCCAACTTGGTACCTCTGTGTTAGGAAAGGGTGTCACGAAACTATAGACTTTAAACCTGATTAACTGAGCAATTCTAAAACATTCCTTAAAATATAATCATATAATTTAACATATTTATTACAAAACCATGCTATCATACCCTACTATTTGAGACGTTCAAAATATCATTTAGATATTATTTACAAATCCTTTTCGTTGTACCCAAAAGTTTTATACAACATATTGCTCAGAGTAACATGTTAAATAGAAAAACTACAGGTGAGCACCTATCGCTGAGATAGCCCTTGATGTTGATGTGAAATGTCCTGTTCTCTAACCGTCTCCTCAGTACCTACACGAATAAACCCGTGCTAAGCATAAAGCTTAGTGAGGATTCCTACGCATAAATGACCACTAACCATGATCATCACATTATAATACTCATGCAACTTGCTATGTGTGTGTGTGTGTGTGTGTGTGTGTGTGTGTGTGTGTGTGTGTGTGTGTGTGTGTGTGTATAACCATATAAACTTGTAAGTTACAATAATTCATGAACTTACCACAATTAAATAATTTAATTCATTATGTTAATCTCATGTGCTATGCTAACTTTCTATGCTTTATCTATATCGAGATCCCATATGTTTTAGTCCTTAGTATTAATGACTATTCCAGATTATTTTATATTTCATTATATTTTCGTTAAGCACCTATGTTTATGATTCATGTTTCATTTATCAATATCGCTTTATCTCTTTTTACAAGTTTAATGCCTGTATATTACAAAAAAATGGATACGGGAAAGAACTATATATACCCGAGGGTACTATCACTATACGAGACAGTGATCTCTATCTGTGCTTTACTGTATGACCCAAACAGGATCCATGTCATCAACCCAAATAGGGTCAACTATATCTGTATGTTGTAGCAACTGTATCCTTAAACATGCCCATCATCCATCTACAATTGAAGAATCTGTCAGTTTTATTACGTTTTGTTTTATATCCAGCCTGTGAATAACTATTGTTATCATGTATGCATATGAGATATTCACTATCATTATTCTCATCTTCATAAAAGTACTTTCACATATCTCTTGTCATCATATGAATATATTCTGTACTTCTTCATGTAACGACTATACATATATTATCTTTTCACATATTTTAAATTCATGTCTTTTATTATTCCATTCTTTATTCTATTATTTAGCATTAAATCCTTATAACTTCTAGTAAAATTCTTTATCTCAATTAGCTAAGTTATATTGACTTATTTTCATACAAAACCATCTTCACTAATCCTTTGGGAGTATATAAGAGACATTTCGATGTCTCAAAATCCTATAGGAAAGGACATGAAATGACACAAAAGCAAGGTCGACTTCACTTATTTTCCTAGGTACAATGAATTCAAAATATCCAACATGCTTCCTTCATACATTGTTCTCTATCAGATCTATTTACTTAGAAATTGGAATCCTCAATTGAATAATCTAAACTCGAGTTATGGCATTTAATGCCAATCTAATCATCTTTACCTCAGTTTGCTGATATGTTGCTCAGGACCAATTTTGAGTTATATAATTGACACTAGTTCCCTTCTCCTCATTTTGAAGCTACAGTGCTAAAGTTTATCAAGTGGAATCGTAATTTGGGCAAAACCTAGATATGTCCTAAACAACCAGGACTACTCTGTTTTCAAAACAGAACCAGTAACTAGTATTTAGACCCAAATTCAAGGGTCCTTAAGTCATGTGTGTACTAGAGGCTCTCCTTGGAAATGTAGTCCCCTGGGTGGGTTTACTCTTCAACTAGAATTTCCCTAATCGAGATTACTTTAGACCAAGTTATGGCTGGAAGAAATAATTCACTTAGGGTTTTAAAGAAATTTTGGCGACATCTCTAAACCGACATTTCCTTTATACTAAAACTCTCAATTGGGGTTATAAACCAAATAACAAATTACCAAGCAACACAAACCACAATGAATTATTGTTCTTCAAGGGAGTCGTACCTGTTCTTGGTCACCCCAAGCTCAACTATATTTTTCTTCTTCACTTCTCCTTTAACTACTCCCTTATATTCCTTCCTTCTTCTTTGTTTAACCTGCCAGACAAGGCTAGATCAAGAAATGAGAAATCAAACTAAATTACAAACTCTTACTCCTCCTTTAATAAATCTTTTTGTACAGGATAGAAAATATTTAATCTAGGACATGTTTGGTCTTATCCCAGTCTTGGCCTAAATTCCATTTTGCTATTTAGGTCTTCCTTTTCAAATCTATTTTGTTTCAAAATTATGACAATTCTACACTAGCATCCTCTTCTTGTTTTATGACCTTTGAGTCCTTAATCTGAAAATTATCCATTTACCTTGACTCATGGATTAATTCGGCTTTATCCTTTTTCATCTTAGCATAAATTCAGAAAATACAAATTTTACTTTTCTTATACTACAAAACTATAATAAAACTACTATGGTCTAATTTGGGGTATTATAGATTGTTATAAGCATCCTCTATTACTACAGTAGAAGACGTGCAAACTCTTCCATGATTCTACCCTATGGAATGCAAATATTGCAGTCTACAAAATACATCTTTGTAAAATGAAAAGTGACTCTAAATATTAGGAGAAAGAGAAAATTAATATTACAGTTATTATATATATATATATATAGGTTAGAATGGCTTTATCATGGAAAAGCAAAAAAAAGCAAGTCACATGCAAATATTGGCTAAAATGGATCTCTGATTGAAACAATTTTCACCTCATATCCTCTTATTACAAAATTGAAAACCATTAGACAAATTTTAATAGTTTAAAATGCTTGATCAGATGAGTTACATTTTGATATCATTTGGGATTAATTTACTAATTTACTAGTAAATTTCGACAACAAATAAAGAAAGAAAGAATTTGAGAAGTGCATTTGTCTTTACTTTCGGAAACCATTTAGTGTTCTGCGAAAGTTATTTATACTGTTCTCATCAAGGCTTGAAACTCGAAGGATCCCAACATAATGTGAGTGATATTGATAGGCGAAGTCTGAAGTATGTCGTATATTCTTTTTCTTTTGTATTTCCATGGGTACAACTACAAGGGTCGGGCTTAGAGTGCTGGGGTTTTAGGTAGCTCCTTCTTTATTGGCTTGAGTGATCAAATTACGAGGGGACGGGACACGGAATATTGTCCATGAGGACCGATGCGGTCGGATCGGGTGGTGAAGGCTAGGCCGTTCCACGGATGGTAGTCTTTGGTATAAGGAAGGTGGTTCCCGGTCGGCGGATCGGAAGAGGAGATCCTCGAGGAGTTTCGGTACTCCCGTTTCCTATGCACCCAAGTAGCACGAATAGCTAATACCGCAGTCTTCATTGTCAGTATTACTGGAGTGGGATGAAGAAACACGTTGGGGATTTTGTTCGTTGATGTCTCATGTGTTAACAGGTAAAGGTTGAGCACTAAAGGCTAGCGGGATTACTCCAGCCCTTAGAGGTAGCTGAGTGGAAGTGGGAGCACATCACAATGGATTTTGTGACCCACTTGCCACGGACATCACGAGGGCATGACGCGGTGTAGGTGATAGTGGACCTGCTTACTAAGTCAACACACTTTTTGGCTGTGCGGATGACCCTCACTTTGGAGGAATTTTGTAGGTTGTACGTTCAGGAGATTGCCCGATTGCATGGAGTATCTATAGTGTCGAATCGGGATCCTAGGTTTACGGTTCACTTTTGGAAAAGTTTTCAACGAGCCATGTGGACACAGTTGATGATGAAAACATCTTTTCATCCCCATACGAACGGTCAGTCAGAGAGGACCATCCAAACTTTAAGAGGACATGCTACGAGCATGGGTCCTTGATCTCAAGAGTAGCTAGGAACAGCATTTATCCTTAGTGCAATTCGCCTACAACAATAGTTACCAAGCGAGCATACAAATGGCACCCTATGAGTCAATATATGGGAGGCCTTGTCGATCTCTAGTTTGTTGGACGAAGGTGGGAGAGAGACCCACCACGGGTCCGGATTTGATTAGAGACACCTCTGGGAAGGTGGATTTGATACGAAAGTGTCTTCTCATGGCTCAGCACTTGTAGAAGAGCTATGTCGACGGACTGTGACAACCTCTGGAGTTTGAGGTGGGTGATCATGTCTTCTTGAAGGTGATGCCTAAGAGAGGAGTAGTCGGGTTCAACAAACGGGGAAAGCTATCGCTGAGGTATATTGGGCCCTTCGAGGTACTCAAGAGGGTAGGTACGGTTGCATACCGGTTGGCGTTACTGCAAGCTTATAGGGTGTTCATGCAGTGTTCCATGTCTCCATGCTCTAGAAGTACACTTCATATCCGACTCATGTAGTGGATTGGGGTAAGCTTATTGTTGATGCAAATGGAACCTTCGAGGAGGGACCGGTACGTGTCATGGATAGTCGAGATCAGGTTTTGCGAGGCAAGACCGTGACGCTAGTGAAGGTGTTATGGTAGCACCGAGGAGTGGAGGAGGCAACATGGGAATGCGAAGACACTGTGCGTGCCAATTATCCTTTCCTATTTGAGGATGAAGGTATGTTTTTAGTCATTTGGCATTAAATGACGGTTGCATATGCATGTGATTTGGAATGTGTATGTGTGTGTTAATTTCGGGGAAGAAATTCTTTTAAGGGGGGAAGAATGCAAAACCCGAGTAAATTTGAATTTTTTCGAAAAATAGCAAAACGGTAAATTCTTTGCTATAGTGAGGCTGCCCAGGACCTGGAAATTTTCCTAGATCTCAAATGATAGTGAAGCGAACCTCACCGTTGGATTAGGTCTCACGAAATCTAGTTACAGACGAATTTCATTGAATTCCGAGACAACCGGATTTTCACGATTTTCGGGGCATTGCCTAGTGGACCCAAAAAACAGGATTTTTGAGAAAAATCTCGAAAGTGAAAAAATAAATTAAGTAAAGTTCTTTTAAAATAAATTGAACTTGAACCGGGACAAAATAAATTGTTTTGGGGCAAAAATGGACATGGACCGGTCGCGCGGACACATGGCTCGACACAGGCAACTCACTTAAGCCTTAAGTGGCAGGGGCCGAGACAGGTCCCATTCGATTTCTGCTGGCCGTGAGAAAGGGAGAAAGAGAAAATAGGAACTTCAAGCTTCTCTCTTCGGAGTCTGATTCCAGTTGTCTGATTTGATCGGGCTAAGGCTTAAAGTTCATCATTTCGACAAAGGACCTGCAGCATGGATACCAAAAAGAGGAGTTTATGTGAAACCAGAGAAAATCTAATTTTGAAAAATAAGCGAAATGGTAATTTTGATCACAATCAATTTTCTAGATCTCGGATGTAAGCGGACTTCACCGTTGGAATTGTCTCGCGAAATCTAGCTAACACGTCGAATTTCATCAAATTTCGAGATAGTCGAGATTTCACGTTTTTCGAGGCATTAGGGTGTCGGGTGTCGTATGACGGCTTGTGAGAGACATGTGATATGACAAAAGTCACCTACTACATGTACCCATGTGACACATGTTGCATGATTAGTGAGAGGATAGAGATAAATGGCTTAGATTAGTATGTGTCCAAAAAGCTTTTAAAATCAAACTAAAGATTTAAGAGATTAAGTGAAAAGAATTAAGAGATTAAAATAAGACAAAAGACCATCTTCTTCTCCATTTTTCTGGCTAGTGCGTGCAGTGAGGGGGAGAATGGGGTTTTAGAGAGAGAAAGTGCAACTTCTCTCTAGATTTCCAGGCGTTCGGACCGTCGGTTCTCGTCGGACGAAAGTAAAGTGTCTACGCTCTAGGGAGCTACAGCGTGGACCACCCAGATTTTAATGGAGTTTGTGACTCCAAAGGTAGAGTCTTCTCCTACTTGGTTTATTCTTTGGTTAAGAGTCATTTTAATGGATGGGGATTTGTTAAGGCTTGGATTGCTGTGTTTTCGGTCTCAAAATATTTGAACCGAGTGAAGAAAATCCCTAGTGTGACCGTGAACAGTGCCGAGCCTAGGGTTCTATTGTTCACGTGATTTGTGTGTGATTTTTGTGTTGTTTGGGTGATTCAAAATGAATTGGATTATGTTATTAGCCTATGTGAGCTAATTTTGATGTTATGCCATGAATTGAATAACATGATGTGAGTTAATTTTTGTGAATATATGCATAATTGATATATTGGCATGATTGGTTTGGAAATGACATAATGCATTCCATATGAACCAGGGCACCCTAGAATGGTAGGTGTGAGTGCATGACATGAAAGAAAATGAAAGAAAAATGAAAATGGTTGTGAAAAGAATTTCAAGGAAGATTTTCCGAAGAATTGCCTTGGAGAGTTGTCCAACAGTTCATCTTGGAGAGGACCCGGTAATTTGGAGAATTACCTAATGGCGCCTCGGAGGGTTGTCCGATAGATTTCTGCGAAACTTCGGTAGCATGTTTTTGAGAACAAAAACCCTTTGTTTTGAAAGTGTATTTTCTCACATTTGGCTTAGGTATGTGTGAGGAGTCGGTGGGGACTCGAGACTGAGATTGGGCATGTATAAACATTAGTAGGATTATGAATTTGCTTGAATGTGTTTGGTTCTACATGTGCACTTAGGTAGGAGTAACCCATGTAGGATAATTCACTATTAGGCATTACTCACTTACGACGGATCATTATTTCGGTCTGAGGGAGTGTTCGGAGGACGGCGCTCATTAGAACCTTGGAGAAAGTTGACATGTGGCTTTGGTATTCATTTTGTAAAACATGTATTAGAATTCTAAATTTTAATATATGTTGTATTAAGAGTGACGTAATCAACTCTTAAACTATTGTAATATAGTTGGTTAGATTTTTGGTGAGTATTGATGTATGGGCCCAAGTTGCCATTTTTACTCATGAATGGGTCTCATAATATGAGACATAGGTATTCTTGTCAACGGACGAGATTTGGCGTCCTTGATTTCCTTGAGGTCAAAATTTTGAGTTAGGAGGTGTTCTTGGGACCTCCCTTCGGTTTCACTATGCTCAGAGATAGAGATTCTTCCTACTTTGGTTAATTTTCACCCTAAGGGGGCTGATTTTGGGGAGGAATGTTGTGTAGGGTCCTAAGGGCATGTTTGGTTGGTTTAGGAATTGGTTAAAGCTGTTTTTATGGCTTATTTGTGGGTTGGTTTGGTTGTGGTCTTTGGTAAGAACCAAAGATGTGAAAAAAAAATGATATGTGAGTGGTTAAGGGGAAATTCTGCTAAAAATTTCCCTAGACCCTTGTCCTTGTTTTCAACCATAACTTGGCCTGCGGACTCCAAATTGGATGATTCTAGTTAAGGATGAACCCTAAGAACAGGAGCTACAAGTGTCTAGAAGAGACCGAGGTTTAAATCTAGCTCTAAAAAACCTTGAAAATGAGTTTTACAGTAAGATACTGATTCTGACCCCTCTACGGGAGTAGCTCATGTTGTTTGGACTATATATTGGGTTATAATGATCCAAATGATGTGAATCAAAATCCTACTAAAACTAGACACCCAGGAGAGAAACTTTCATAAAGAAAGTATGGTCACATTATGTCTCTATTGTTCCCAAAAATTCGTCCAATTGAGAACACAATCGCATGAAACTATTCGGGAGGCGATCCAGAATGTTTTAGCCATATCTCCTAATTTACAGGTACAAATGACCTTATGTGAGCTTTGGAAAAGCAGACATAGGTAAACATTTTGTTAAAGAACTTACTTTGTCTAAAAACCTCATTTACAAGGTTAAAATTGTAGTTGGAGATGGACTTGCGATGTGCATGTATTAGGGACTGTTTGGCTAGTCTTTGAGCTCGGTTTGATGAGGCGGTGGGGTTGTTGTTGTGGGCACTCTATATGCCACATTTTGCCCTAAGGATTAAGTGTGTTGTTGCTTAATGTGTGATAGCATGCTTTTTGTTGTGGTTTGGTGAAATGTTAATATGTGTGTTCTAAATGTATAAACATTGTTGAGAATGTTTAATTGGAAATTATATGCATGTAATATAATTGTCCATGATACAAGGTAAATTGTATGGTTTATATGGTTTATATGACATTCATTACATGAGGGATATGACATTAACAAGTAATGACACATTGCATTACATCATGCATGGAAACATCACATTTCATGGGTGTGGTTGCATGGTTAGAATCTAACACCACAATTGGTGATTTGGTGGGTAGGTTCAGTACCATTGGACCGAGTCCTAACGAGAATCCACACGGTTGTATAAAATGAAAAACTTGTGTCGGGTAATAGTAAGAAGAGTGAACCTTGTGGCAATTTGAATTGGCTGATCGGGCCCTACTTAGGCTAACAGAGACACACCCGGGCTAATGGAATAATCTAGATTTGGCCCGGTAACCCTATATCGACTAGTGGGCTAGCGGGCGATCCCGGCCGTATGTGAAAAAAACTTAAATTATTTTATTGATAAATTACTTTCATTCTACATTATTTGTTCATTTTGGATGTATGATGATTTCTCTGCAAATAATGCCCATTGCCTTGTGTTTCAAATTTTTTTTTGCACCATATCATATGTTTGCCTTCTTCCAGACAGTCATGCCTAACAAATTTTTGGGCAAAATAATCAATGAAAAAAATTAATTGGCATAAAATTTTCTTAAGAAACGAAAGGGCAATAGAAGACATGAAAATGCCTTCAAAATGATCATGTGCAAAGCAGGGGATATGTAGATACAGCAATGTTCAAACAAATAATAAACAAAAATCTCTTTAACATCAAGCTAAGTGTACATGAATTTTTCCATACTTCCTCAAATACTAACTGCATAAATATTACAACCCCAATACTGAAAACTGTTAAGCTTCTAAGTCAATGATTTATGTGTTCAATAATAGCCTCCCATGCTTAAAGTTATGTTATGTTTATTAAAAAAAGACCTCTTTCTCTTTGTATGCAATCATTTTCTTGGATAAAAGAGCTCCTCATTCCCATTTCACCACTTGTTTTTAGCCCTTTTTCTTAATTTTTTTTTATTTATATTGGTCTTGTGTAAAAGATGAAAAAATATAGAAATAACCTAATACAAAGAGTAAAGAAACTAGTGAATTAGTGAGTAATAAATGGGTTGATTTATTTCCCAACTTTTTCAAGTAGTTGTTCATTTAAATATTTCATCTACCTTGGTCTCATTTTACGGGACCCTAACTCCAATTATTTTTAGAAATTTCTTATTTGATCCAATACTATAAACCCCACCACTGAAAGTTTCACTCCATTTAGGACTCATATTTTTAGAGCAATTATATGTTTCCTTTTATATAAAAAGGATATGGAAATACATTGATAGTAAAGTACCAAAAGACCAATTGATCATTCAATGCTTTATAGAAATATTGGATTTCTTTTTCTAGGGTCTACACGGGTGTGTATCCAATTAATAGGGTTGTTTGGAAGTGTAAGCCCTACAACCTGAACTTTAGGGGCCATATTATAGGGTTGTTTGGGTACCTGATTTGGTTTTCCATGTTCTAGGTATTTCCTAAACACAAAAACCGAATGATTAAAGTTCGTGAAAAATGTTTATTTTCTGAAAATTAAAAAGAACAAGGAAAACAGTACAACACATTTGGTTTTGAAAACTGTTTTAAAAACTACTTTTTATTTTGAAAAACTAAGGCAAGAAGAAACAAAACCTGTTTTCAATGCTCTTAAATCACTAACTTAATTGTTCCTAACTCACTGTAGCATTTATTGGAAAAATGGATCATGATTTACTATGTATCAATATTCTGATTAAGAAATGAAATGAAAGCATTAGAAAAAGACTCTTAACGACTATTACACATCCTCTAAGAAGCATTTTGACAAACACCACACCTGCATCCCAGGCATGAAAAACAACATTCCCAATCCACATAACTCTGCCAGCATATTAGCCCTTGAATTAGACAAACCTATTTCCAACTAACACTAACCCTAAATTCAGAGACCATCGTCAATTACAATTTCCATAGTAACATGATTTTGAGCCCTAACAAGGAAAGCTAATATCATGATAGATTGATTCATAGATATACAAAAAAAAGAAGGATACCTCTAACGAATAATTTCTTGGCAAAACCGTGCAGTGACCAGCCTAAAATAAGGGGATGTGAGAGAAAGAGAATGAAAGCGATTCAAGACATTTTCTTCCTTCATGTCTTCCTGGAGGCAAGCGGAGAGCTAAAATCCCCTCTGAAGCGAGTAGAAGATGAAGTCACGATCTAACTTTGAGCTACCCATTTCGGCATTAGAAAAGAAATGAAAGCATTATAAGATTTAGATTTATGTTTCACAAAAAAAAAAAATCAAACGAGAAAAAAAAATTTGAAGCACAAGTGATGATTTTTTTACCTAGAAAACGATTTATGATGAAAACAAATATAGAGGAAGAGGATCACTGGATCAGATGAATGAAGATAGGAAAATACTTGGAGTATCATTGTCGAGGAGTTGGTCCGTTGTACTTTGGGAGACCCTCTGACAACAAATGAGAAGGAAAACTAGAGAAAGAGCTTAGAGTTGAGGTTTGCAAAAACCAAGAAAGAAGTTAAGGTTAGGGTTTGGGAAGTGGAACCTTTGGGTAAGTAAAGTAAATAGGGGTTTCTAATTAACAGTGGCAAGGCCGGCCGATCCGGTCTTGATTGGCTTTGTCGGATTGTCGAGCTAGGCAGTCTGGCCCGGCTTTTTCGAGGCCACGGAAATTAAAGCCCTAGCCGGTCTATTCGGGTTGGTCGGGCTAGCCCAATGATCGAGCTTAAATTGTTAACTCTACTAGACACTCCCTTAAGTGAAAGACCCAAACTTATTTACTACACTCCGACAGTGAAAGTCCAAAAAAAGTGTAGACATTGTGCGAAGCCAGTGGTGAGACTTCAGAAATCCGCTACCCACAAAAGACAATGATTTTATAAATGAAATGATCATTCGAGAAATGACATCCAAAAAGTTTTGGTTTATAAAACATGGCTTTTGTTTTAAAAATAATCATTTGATGTACTCCATCAATGACGGTTTTTATCACACATGAGCATCTCATTGTGTGGTGGGAGTCGGTAAAGACTTGGGTATAGGAGTCGGTAAAGACTCGGATATGGTGCATGAGTGAGTCTCATCTCATTTCATGGCATAGTATGTAGAATTCCAACCTAGGATTGCATATTCCTATTTGGAATTGTGATGTGAATGTGATTGTTAAGGTGAACATTACATGTACACTTAGGTGGGAAGTAGCCTCTGTAGGAATTACTCTACTTGGCATGGCTCACCTATATGGGATAGCATTTTAGGTGTGGAAAATGCTTCGGTGGGTGGTTCTTATTCGGAGTCGCGAGTGAAGAAAAGTTATTGTAACTGTAATCATTTTTGTAAAATGTTTGAAGTAAATTCATTTGACATGTACTAATGGTAATGAGTGAAATTGAACTCATATGTAATTTTTATGTAAAATTGTAATTTTACTCCTAAATGGACCGATCTGGAGTCATTGTATTTATATTGGGCCCCGAATGGATCATGTGATTGTATAATGTACAGGTTGAGGTGGATAGAGCTCTGGTACAAAGAAAACTATGTCGATTTTGTTAAATTATGGATCGGTAAATGGGACACCGCGATGTGAGATCGGGTTGTCCCGATAATCAAGGTTTTCCACGAGGTTGATGGGTGATCAACGAGTCCCTGATTTTAGGCGTCACTCGAAATTATAAAAAAACAAAAAATAATCTCCCACTCTAAAGCTCACAAAAAATTCCCTTGTGATACTCAATAACATAGAAGGCATAAAAATGTATGTGATAGTCAATGTATGTGTGGAAATCATGTAAGAACCCTGATGTAGGTTATCATGCAAAATGCCATGATGGACAAGGCTCTAATTTGATGCGCATGTTTGCGTCCACAAATATTATATATGGTGTTTAGGGTTTTGTACTGTGTATTTGAAAGCCGTAATTAATAAAATAGTCTCCTTATCCGTGGACATAAGTCACATTGACTGAACCATGTAAATTTATGTGTTCTTTTATTTTTCTCGTTTATTTTCTTCATATTTTCTATTTATTTGCAACAACAACAATTTAATTCTAAAAGATTATTATATATCACTGAAAAACATTAATTAACATTGTTCATAAAAGGCTACATCCCTATCTCTCTATCAAGCTTGGTCTAATCCTTATCCTTTTTTTATTAATATAGACTTCGATTTTTTTTTTATTATATTTAATAAATTTAGAGGAATAGGAACCCAGATACATATAAACAACTTTTCTTAAGCTGAATCTTGATTTGATATTATTTCTAACAATCTAAGAGAAAATATATGGGTTTTTAATTTTTATTAACCTAGAGGTTCCTTATAAAACACTATTTTTTAATAAACGGGATCTTGTAGAAATATGGTTGGTGAACTAACCTTCTTCCTACGATTGAAGATTAGGCAACTTAAAGATGACATATTTTTTCTCACAATCCAAATATACAGGGAATTGGTTAAAATATTTATTTTAGATCATCAAATCTTGTATGAACCTATATATGAACATGTCACCATAAGCTTAACGAAGTGCATTTGATAAAGATGTTAGGCAAAAGCCTTATAAAAAAATTATAAGAAGCTTACTTTATCTCACAATTAGTCATCCTCAAATATTCGTTAGTATTGGAGTTTGTGCCAAAAGCTAATCTAACAATAATTTTAGTTAAAAAATGATAAAATATATTAATTAGCCTTTGGGACTTTAAAGCTAGGAGTTGTGACACTTATATATGATACTTCTCTTATAATTATTCCAAGCGGTAACTCAACTAAAGATTTTAAGGATAATTAAGAAAACACATTTAGTGCTTTTAGTGATTTTTGTGTTTGTCTGCATCGATTTGAAAATATTAACAAAATTGTAAACAATAATGAGTTTTACATTATTCAGGTTGCTGTAAAAAAAAAATTATAAATATAGTAAAAAAGTAATGATGGCAAAACATAACATGAAAGAAATACTCACTGTAAAACCTATCCCACTTGCCCATACTCTCACTCCTTTAAGCAAAAAAAAAAAGATGAACATCATCTTCTCCTTCTTCCTTGATCGATCATAACATCATTGTTGGATGAGTGTGGCTAAACAAGGTTCCTCCCCTCCCCCCATCCCATCGACCCCTTTGAACCATCTACCGATAAGCTAATCCCAAAACCTTAACATCTTATAAAACACATCTTCTTCTTCCTTCTTGGATCATGACGTCATTATAGGTGAGTGCTCCTCCCTCCTATCCCGTCGGCCCATTCGAGAGACATTGCGGTAGATAATAATAAAACCACAACATCTTCTTCTTCCCAAAACCATATCATCTTCTTCTTCCCAAAACCCTAACATATTCTTTTTCCCAAAACCCTAACATCCTCTTCTTCTTCATTGGAACACTCACCCTCCTCATTGGAACACCCATCATGACATTTCTATGGGAATGAAGAAACCTTCCTCACGAGATTTTTGTTGTAGTGTGACAATGCCATGTTATCTAGTATACTAGACAAGCTTCCTTGTTTTTGAAAATGGTACCACCATAACGTAATGGGTGCACTACCATAACGTACTGGGGTACTATCATAATGAAATAATTGTCAATACCCCATTAGTTTATATGTACACTACATATTTATTTTGTTTTTTCCTAGTAATGAGTATTGATTAGATTCCATGATTTAGCTTCCTTGAAGTCAAATTGGTACTACCATAACATTACAATGTATTAACCGGGACTACCATAACAAACAATTGCTAATTAAGACCTCATACAAAAATGTTAATTAAGGTTTTATTCCATTCCTAGGTTTGTAATGAGTCAGGGAATTATTATGGATAGGTTAGGTCACTGGTTGTCATCAATTGTTGCATTAATTACCATAACATATTAGAGGCCTCTGTGAAAAAATGGGCAATTTGGAAAAAATGGCCAAGACCACATACAAATAAGTATGTTACACACCTAACCTATTATATATATGTTTATGGTTGTAATGAGTCAAATCATTGGTAAGCTACCTATTTGGAATAGGTAGTACTACCATAATATATTGAGTGTACAACCATAATATATTGGGTGTACTACCATAACATATTGGGTGTACTATCTGGTACTATCATAACTCTTTGGTTATTATTTTACCTATTATGGATGCCTAATAAGCAGTAGTTATGCTTACAGGTAAATTAAATCAAAAGATAAAATGACAAACTATTATGTTGTATTTATTGGTTGGAAGTGTAGCGTATGCAATTCATGGATTGAATGCCAAAGAAGGGTGATGTTCTACAAAGGGGGTCTATACAAAACCTACACTTATAGAGACGAAGTTATGCAATCGTAGGTGCAAGATCCACGAATGGAAGGGCTGATGGATATGATTGGAATATCTTCATTTACTTCCAATTATGGACATGAAGACAAAAAACAAATGGAGAAGTATTCAAGCGCTATGTATAGTTCTTTCATTATTTGGGTCATAATAGCATTAATGTATGTGATTGTAGTGGCATGATTGTTGTAATGCCTTCAACAAATTGTATGCATTAAAATTTTCTTGAAATAATATGTGTATTTATAGAATGAACATTGATTATAATCTTTACTTGATATGAATGAAAATTCATACTTTTGCTTCAAGTACACTTCTTTGTAATCACAAAATATATCAGCTCTAGACTTCAACATGTCAACAAAATATTCATACAAATTGATGAAAACACTTGAAAATAAAAACAAACTAATAGCATATCACATTCGAAAGGTACGTCCTCTTGACCACACAATAAAAGCACCCTCGGTCGGAAGCACCCACTTAATCTAACTTCAACTTTCTTCAACCGTAGACTAAATTCGACCATAAATGACGAACAATACAAACAACACACAAAATTGAAGCAAAAAAGTATGAAATAAGTCTTCATCATTTGATTTATAGGTCTGGCAATGGAAAGAAAATGTTTAAGTACAATAAAAAATGAATAATGAGACATATAAAATACATATTACAGTAAATGTTCCCTTCCATTCACAATGGTAACTGTTCAACTATTACAAATGTATTACTTTATTGGTGAAGTTCACAATTTATATTATACAATAATTAACAATATTAATAAATGAGTTACATCAGTAATGCACTTGAACTATTTTGCATATTTTGGTTGTCTTAATGTCCATATCTTTGAGTTAGTGAAGAAATGTAGCAGGTCCATCTAGGTGTATATAGCACACATACTCGCATGTTTCATTTATAAGTCTAAGCTTTGTGTACACCACATCCATAGAATAACACCCTTCATTGGCATTCAAACCAAAAGTCAAAGCCTTAATTTTTTTTACCAACAAAAACGATGTAATAGGTTGCCATTTTAGATTTCTTAAAGGTTAAGTAATAATGGTTAATTATACATAATAAGTCAACTAATAAATGCTTATGGAATTGGTCTTCAAGTTTAGATGGCACATGGTATGAGGATTTTTGTATAACAATAAATGGTTTAATGCTTAAAATTAGTGAAATAGTCATTATTTAAAATATGTAAATGCAAGAAATTACATAGCAATAAATAATATTTCTTCAAAGTAATTATTTTCAAATAAACAGCCTCACTAATTCTAACAAGTGCCTTGACTCATAATATACATAAACACTAGAATAACAATTAGTGTACATATTTATATAGGGATTTTGACCAATTTTTTTATTATGGTTGTATAGGGTAGTACCCCCGATATGTTATGGTAGTACCCTCGGTATGTTATAAGTGAGTACCCCAATCACGAAAACAAGGGGCTAGTCCGGTATACCAAATAATATGCTAGTACAGTATTTGGGGCCAAATGCTAATTTCCATAACACACTACAGCATAAATCTGTGAGAAGCTTTCATTCTTCACAAAATCCGGTGATGGTGCGATGAAAGAAGAAGATGTTTGGGTTTTGGGATTACCTTATCTACAGATGCTTCAACAAGGTCAACATGACATGAGGTAGGAACTCTCACCTGTAATAGCGTCATGATCCAAGGAGGAAGAAGGTGTGTTTTTATAGGATGTTAGGATTTTGGGATTAGCTTACATGTAGTTGGTTCAAAGGGGTCCATGGGACTGGAGGGAGGAACCTTACTGAGCCACACTCATCCAACAATGGCGTCATGATCGATCAAGGAGGAAGAAGATGATGATGTTCATGCTTTTTTGCTTAAGGAGGAGAGGAGGGACATGTTTGCAGCAAGGTATTTTGGTGTTATGTTTTCCATCATTACTTTTTTACTATATTTTATGGTATTTTTTTCTACAACAATATCTGATGTGTAAAACCATTTTTATTTTCCAATTTTGCTAATATTTCAAGCGATGTGGCAGACACAAGATTCCTTTTAGTTAATGATTATCTTATGGTTGTCTTCAGTAAGTAAACTTTCATATCTTAATCTACCTATGAAGGTATATGTATATTTGCCAAAAAGTAGTAGAACATGACTTTTATAGTTGAAATAAAAGCATTAAGGGGATAATGGGATTAAGCAAGATACCAGAACATCCTATCGTGAAGTTTTAGCTTTTAAGTAGGGGTGAACAAAAAATATAAGAAATTAGGCCGACTGAAACCAAACCGAATCGAGGCTGATAAATAGGTTAAATCAGAACTGATCACAATTACTTTTAGTTTTTGTTGTATATAATTCTCGGTTACAATTTAGGTTTACAAAATATACAAATCATGGTTTTGGTTAACAAAAAAAATACTAATTTTATACTAAAATTATAAAATAAAATGTATATATATATATATATGTTATAAAAATAAATTTATATATAGGTTGAAATTGTCATATAAATTAAATTCCATATACATATTGTTGAAGATGCAACCTGTAGAAGGTTGGAACAAGACGAAGAAAGCAATAGCAAATGGGAGCAGGAATAAGAAGTGGAAGATCTAAAGGATCCCAACCCGGATTAACCTCATGAACCCGAGGGGACCTCCCGGCACTCCAATGGATATAGAAACATTTCCTCAAAACAATCAAATAATATCCATGGAGCGGAGCTTACTTCACGTATCTTTGAAAATAATGCGGAATGAAATGGTAAATTTTTCTTTCTTTTTTTCTTTTCAAACACTTAGATTTTTCCAGAAAAATCGAGTTTCCTCTGTTTTGGACTTTCCCAAATTTACAAAACGATGGCTTATTTAAAAACACTTAAACTTGATTTTCAATTTCCATATTAAGACTACCGTCATGACCAAATCAAACGATAGACATACATATACATTTATTTGCTTCAAATCACCAAAACATTCAAACCTTCTTCTATTCCATACATTTTATCAAAAGATTGAAGCTGGTGACTTAAGCGAGCCGCCTCGTCGCGTCCTTTGAGGATCAAAGCGCGTAATTCATTTTCAAAATATATACGTATATACGTATATACATGTGAAAATATTAACGTATACAATATGCAAAATATATACAATGCGGTCACATCGTCGTGTCTCTCGTGTGACTCCTTTGTACGAGAGGATACTTAGCCGGCGCACATCTCGGTTCTGAAAATGGTTTTAAACATACGAAGAATGAGCTAAAGGAACCTCAGTAGTGTTCTTCTTCGTGCCTTTGATACCACCAGCCAAAAGTAATAAATACTTATACAATTAAAAATCAATTTATGCCTTAAACTTTCTTTCTCTTTGCTCTTTCTTTCGATGGAACCCGGGGGATAAACACAGAAACGGTTTCAGTGCCCCGACGGTGAGGGCAGTTCATTCTAGTCATAACCTTCTGGCTGCGGAGGAAACTCACGCTTTGCATAGGGTTCGATCCATTGCACTTTATCACGATGTAGGATGTTACTCCTAAACACCTATTTCCCTCCCTCGGGTTAGTAAACACATAGCTTTACCCTCCTAAAATCCCTTACACGCTTAAGTACCTCGTAGATATCGGTCATACTTAGTCATATAAGGTTAGGAGTAGCGATTAGTACAAAGAATGCTATTTTGAGCCCTATTCAAGATAGGTTTGAGTGCTGCGCACTAATCATAAACTAATTGATGTGTGCGAGGTCCATAGTTCTCAATTCTATTAGAGATTGTTTTGGATAGTTTTGCGGGTTTGAGAACTTCAATCGTGACTTGGCTTCTTATTGGAGTGTTAATCGAGAATCTCGATGATTTCACCGGTGAAATATCAGATTGATGAAGAATTGAAGGCAAAGTGATGGATAAAAGTCTTTGGAGGGATGCGGAGTGAGCAAAGCGAGGAGCGAGCAATCGGAGATTTTCGTATGATTGCGAAAATTTCATTGGGATTGCGAGAATTCTAATCTAGCGAAGTGGGAATTTTCGCTGGGCTGACGGGGATTTATTTAGCTAAGCGAGATTCTTATTGCTAAGCGAGGGGTACCTCAATTCGCTATCTCTATTCGCTAGGCTAACGCGAAATTTATATGAAATTGCGGTGATATGAAATTTCTCATTTTCGCTATCTCTGTAGAATTTCGCTAGGCTAGCGAAATTTCGCTAGCATAGCGAAATTTTAATATGCTAATGAAATTTCGCATAGCGAAATCTCAATACTGTGTTTTGGTATTTTTTGGTTCCTAAACGACCTCGTTTGATTATTTACCATTTGTCCCTATTTGTAATTACATATTTTAGGTATTTTTGGTATTTCCTGCACATCTTGTTTGACTATATAAACCCTTAAACTTTGCCAACCTAAGCAACTTTTCATTTATAAAGTTTTCCAGGCTTTAATTTTAGGGTTTTATTTGCTCTCTTCTACTCCTCTTTCTTTCATTTTCTGGTGCGAACACCCCACTTGAGATTGCAACTCAAGGGATGCTTGGCTTAAGCCTCATAGCATGAAGATGAGGGTTGCTAAGCCAGTTTTTGGGTTGTTGCGGGTTATCCTCATGCCTTTAGATGTTACAAATTCAGCATTTATGATTCCCGACTTTCAATCTGGGTTTAATGCCATTTGCGTGTCTTTCCTTTGGTCAATACTTGTCATGCTTTAGGGTTGATTACGATGTATGTTAGATGCAACGACATCCTTTTCGTCATCATTCTGAGCCTTTGAAATGAGGTTAAATGCTAGGGTTTTTTAAAGCGAATGGGACTTTGAATGTAGTACTTGGTTTGACTGATAGAATTGGTTCCTAGGGTTAGGTTTGCATAGCTAAACAAAGATCCGGTTTTGTCTTTGACTATAGGTCATTTGCCACTAATGCGAGAAATGCCGAGGATGCGCAATACCCCCATGTTATCAAGTTATTGGCCAAGCCTTCAAGGTTACCATTGCACTGTTCAAGCCATTCACGGTGACCCCGGTGAGCCGACCAAACTCCTTGTTTTAACAAAATAGAAAATCCAGCTAAAGAGCTCACCAGTTTTGACACTAATGCAAATCATTCCGTGGGATGAAAACCATCTCGTGTTCGACTACTGACCCAGCTATGTGCGGTAGCTTGACTCGTGATGGAGAACAATAAATATTGTTGATTAAGCTCACCTCAGTGGCACGAATCCGTGGTGCGTTGCCGGATGTTTGCCAAACTCATTATGATGAGTTGATGTGTACTTGTAATCCACATTACAAGTGTTGAAGGTGACCTTCCACGGTCCTTTTTGAATTAAGTGCGAGGCTGCGAGTTTTATGCCATAAAGTTCTTGCTTGTTTTTGTTTCTTAGATCAGTTTTGTTTATCTAACCTTGACCTTTTTTCCAGGATTTACTTGTGTTCTTTGTTGTGTCACAATTTTGTGTGAGTGTTATGTAGCATTGGGATAGAGGATTCCAGAGCGGGTTGCAAGAGTGAGTGCACGAGTTGAAAAGATTTGTGAAATCGGGGTGCCACGATGACGAGGATCCTCTACACGAGGAGCGACAAAGTCAACAAGCACCCCCAATGGATCAGCAGCATACAGATCGATGAGGGGAACACATACCCTCCCAGAGTTGGTGCCCCTCCTGCATCATACCTGCGTGCGAGGATGTAGCGGTGAGACCCTACTTGGTACCCTCTTCACATTTAAATGAGGTATGGAGAATGAAAATCCATATTCACACATAAGGGATTTTGAGGAGGTATGCATAACTTTTAAGGAGGGAATAACCGACATGGAGTTGCTCAAGCTGAAGGCATTCCCATTGACCCTCAAGGATAAAGCCAAAATATGGCTCAACTCACTTTGAGTAGGAGCGATTAAATTGGGCGATCTTGAAGCTGAATTTTGAAGAGATTCTTGGTGCCACCAAGACCAACGGTTTGAAGAGGCAGATCTACGCACTCGGCCTGACAACGAAATTCTACCATCTTTGGAAGTTCATTGAGACCATCAATGCATCACCCACACCATGGTTTTTATACATGGATGCTAGTGAACCATTTTATGATGGTAGTAATCTGCCGAGCCATGAAGCAACTATTGGAGACCATGTGTGGAGGTAACTTTTGAGCAAAAACCGGATAAGGGCCATGGACTTTTGAACTATGTGCTTGAAACCTCAAAGGCATAGGATGAATCGAATCCAGGGAGCCCAGGAAGATCAAAGCCTTGAACCACACGAGGGGGCATTTATGCACTCTCAGAAGACAGAATAGAGCAAAATTGACCACTTTGACTCGAAGGTTGGAGGAGCTGGAAATGAAGCCAGCACGAAATGCAAGCGTGTAATGGTGCACGCATCTCACGTCAATTGTTTTGATTCAGGACAAATGAATGCATCACAGAACCTTTATCGAGAGCATGCCCATTAATCACAAATCAAAATAAACCACCCATAGATGCTCCATATGGCAACACATAACCCTAATTGGAGAAATCATCCAAGCCTATCATGGAAGCCAAAACCCCGCATATATGTGTCCACTCGGGAGCCTGACATCGGTTTGGCTCCACTTCAACTTCTTGACTATACAATATCTTCTCAGGTTGAGCGGGCGATCCACGAACTAAAGCAAAGTGGTAGGAACATTTGTAGAAGAACAAAAGGTACTGAATGTCCAGACTAACAAAATTGAAGCGGGTTGAGACTCACTCAACGGGGCTGGACAATATGCACTCACGAGATTTCAAGGTTGTCGACTAGCGGCTGCGGGGTTCGAAAAGGGAAGGTTCCTCCCGATCACGTAATATGACGAGAAGGTGCATGAAATAGGCTCAACCAATGATCCAAATGCAGAATTGATGAAGTAAAGGTGTGATTTAGAAGTGGTAAGAATGAGACCGCGGTCCCAACTCCTGGCCAAATGCGGCCTCCACACGGTGGCGACCTTCACAAAGATCGGTCGACAAATGAGAAGAGGTGAAGAGCAATTGTACCTCAGTTTCCACGGGCTTTCTCGAAAAGAAAAATTCCGTTAACGAACAGAAATGCTAGAGGTTTGCGGCAAGTAAAGTTAACATTCCTCTCCTTGACATGATCAAAAAGAGTCCCCGCCTATCACGAAATTTTTGAAGGACTTATGCCTTTGTAAAAGGGTTTAATATATAACGAAGGCCTTTACGACTGAAGCCAGTGAGTCTTATCATTAGTGCAAGACTTCCAGTGAAATATAAAGACCGGGATGTCCTACAATCTCGGTTAATATTGGAGGCATTAGGCGTGGATCATGCTTGTTAGACTTGGGAGCTAGTGTGGAACACATTGCCGTATTCCATGTCTGAAACAACTTGGTTGGGTGAACTTGAAGCCCCACGTCCATCACCTTTGTCACTAGCCAGAATGGAGTCCCCATTAAGATGCAAAGGGACCATTGAGGACGTGTTAGCTAAGTGGGCTGGATTCTACTACCCGGTGGACTTTGTGCATTGCCCGACCTGAGCCCGGTGGCGGTGGGGAACCAATCATGTACCCATCATATTGGGAGACCATTCTTAGCTACGCCGAATGCCGTAATAAAGCTGGGAATGGGGTTATGCAACTCACATTTGGGAATATGACCTTAGAGCTCAATATCTTTCGCCGGTAAAGACATGCGCTCGGAGGGAAGATGGCTTTGTGAAAAGTGCATTTATGATAGATGCAATTCTTGAAGAGCAGGCTAACGACGGCAAGTGCAGATGTATTAACCCGAGTTATCTGAGTGTCTTGGAGAACAGGAACCTCGTGCATGAGCTTGAATACGGGGGGGTGTTGGAGGGGATAGAAAATAGAAATCCTACCTCTGTGCTTGGTGACAAACCAAGGGAACCCCCGGCAGTTAGAGCTCAAGCCCCTCCGAGTTGAGTTGGAAATTATGCATTTACGGAAGAAAATGGGCGATGTCAGGTTAATGA
This sequence comes from Tetrastigma voinierianum, assembly GCA_016808115.1. Classification (NCBI taxonomy): domain Eukaryota; kingdom Viridiplantae; phylum Streptophyta; class Magnoliopsida; order Vitales; family Vitaceae; genus Tetrastigma; species Tetrastigma voinierianum. The sequence goes on from JAEQBH010000494.1 coordinate 703,135, forward strand.
TTTCATCACTTGTTTTACCACTTCACAAGAGAATAACTTTGTACCTTCTCAAAGGAACAAGCAAGCATTAGGGTGAAATTTCTGATTTAAAAGGCATAAACCCGACCAATGCGCACCCATCACATTTACCTAGAAGAGGAGTCTAAGGCTGTTAGGCAGCCACAGCGAAGGTTGAACCCCCACTTGCAGGAAGTAGTTCGCATTGAAGTCCTGAAATTGCTCCAAGCCGGTATCATTTACCCCATTTCTGATAGCACTTGGGTTAGGCCTTTCAGGTGGTGCCTAAGAAGTCAAGAGTGACAAGCGTAAGAAAAATGAAAAGGGTGAGAATTGTCTGCAGTCTCACTACGGTTGGAAGTGTGCATGGATTATAGGAGGCTCAATGCAGTAACAAGAAAAGATCACTTTCCCGTTGCCATTCATCGATCAGCTCCTTGAGAGGTTTAGGACACCCACATTATTACTTTTTGGATGGGTATTGAGGGTGACTAGATAGGGTGCCACAGGAAGGATCGGGGAAAAGACCACTTTCACTTGTCCATTTGGTACATATGCCTATAGGAGGATGCCTTTTTAGTCTTTGCAGCGCCCTGACCACTTTTCAAAGATCATGCTTAGCATGTTGTGATATGGTGGAGCGCATAATGGAAGTACTCCATGGATGACATCACTATATATGGAGCGATTTTGAAGAATGTCGACTAATCTACGAGCCATCCTGAAAAGGTGCATAGAAGAACACAGTGTAGCTTGGGAGAAGTGCCATTTATAGTTAACCAAAGAGAATTAGGGCACATTATTTCAGCGGGGAATAGAAGTTAATAGCCAAAGAAATTAAACATCTGACTACTTGAGTCCCAACGAATGTAAAAACAGTTAGGCAATTCCTTGGTCATGCAGGCTTCTATAGAAGGTTCATTAAAGACTTCTCGAAGATTGCTAAACCCCTATACAAGCTCCTAGAGAAAGATGCTAAATTTATTTAGGAGAAAAGAATGCCGGAGAGTTTTAAAAGTGAAGTCCCATTTGACTCTTTGCGCGATAGTACAAGCACCTAATTGGCGGTTGCCTTTTGAGGTGATGTGTGATGCAAGTGATCTTGTTATCAGATGGTACTCATTGCAAGAAGATAGGAAACCTCATGTTGTGTATGCCCGACCAAAACCTTGAATGAAGCACAAAGAGATTATACTCTTCTGAAAAGAAGGAATTGTTGGCAGTGGTCTATGCTTTAGACAAATTTCGAGCATACTTGGTCGGGTCTAATATAGTCATTTTTATGGACCATTCTGCTTTGAAATATCTCCTGACCAAGCAAAATGCGAAATCAAGGCTCATCCGATGGGTTCTTTTACTTCAGGAGTTTAACTTGCAAATTAAAGACAAGAAGGGGTAAAGTGTAGTGGCGAGATCATCTTTCAAGGTTAACAATAGCCCATGACACTCATAGCCCACCCATCAATGATAAGATTTCACGAAGAATCCACGATCTGGCTAGAAAAGCTCCACAGTATGCTCACATAGCCAATTTCCTCGCCACAGGGGAAACCCCATCAGAGTGGAAAGAACATGATAGAAAGTATTTCTTTGCGAAGATCCATTCTTTTTATTGGGAAGAGCCCTTCTTATTCAAATACTGTGCAGATCAGATAATCAGGAAGTGTGTGCAGGGAGAGACGACGAGGAGTCGGGCTGCTTGCCACGAGTGCTGTGGTGGTCACTTCTTCCCAGACAGCAATGAAGGTCTTGCATTACGGTTTCTCTTGGCCTTCCTTGTTTAGGAAGCACACAGTCTTGGGAGTGTGATGGGGTGCAAAGACTCGGGAAGTTGTCTCACTGTCATATGATGCCCCTGAACCCAATTTTAGTGGTTGAGCTATTTGATGTTTGGGGCATCGATTTCATGGGACCTTTCCCCACATCTTATGGTCATACATACATTTTGGTGGGAGTGGACTATGTGTCCAAGTGGGTTGAAGCAATCCCCTGTAAAACAAATGACCACAGAGTGGTACTTAAATTCTTGAAAGCAAACATCTTTTCTTGGTTCGAGGTGCCAAAAGCCATTATTAGCGATGGAGGTTCACATTTCTGCAACAAACCTTTTGAAAACCTCATGGTTAAATATGGTGTGAAACATAGAGTAGCCGCTGCCATCCTCAATAGTGGTCAGTGAAACTTTCTATGAGAGAGATTAAGACCATTCGATGAGGTGGTAAATAACAGCAGAAAAGAAGCTGGTCCATCAAAAGCTGCTTGATTAGCTGTGGGCCTCTGAAGCGACTTTCAGACAATGCCAGAATGTCCCGCATCGGTTGAATTACATGGTGGCGTGTCACCTTCCGATTGGAGTCCAGATATAAGGCATGGTGGGCGATCAAAAGGTGAACATGGATCTAAGCGGTGGAGTCAAGAGATTCCCTCGATCTCAATGAGGCTGGAAGAAATCTGAAATGATGCCTACTTAGATTCGAAGATTGCAAAGGAAAAGATCAAAAAAATGGCATGACGGATGATAAGCGGGAAGAATTTCAGCCCGAGGGGACGAAAGATCCTCTGTATGACTCAAACTCCATGTTCCAGGGCAAGCTCAAGTCGCGCGATGGGTGGTCCATTCATTGTTCAGCGGGCATACCCCGATGGTTGATGGACCTGATCAAATGATGATAGGGTGATCGAGTCAATGGACAAAGGGTAAAACCACATGTTGTACGTGTTGTCGGGAGGAAATTCTCCTGCTCGACCCTTCCTGAGTCCTACAGTCCACACGTCTAAGGGTGGCTACTGCTTGGTTCCAGCAGCCACTGTTCTATATGTTTAGTTTCGATTAAATTTCCTTTTGTTTAAAATTTGTGGTTCTGTTCGAGTTTGACATTTGATTTCCTTTTGTTGGCCATTGCGGTAACACGAAAAATGGAAATGCCCGCTTCTCCGACCATCATGTTTGAGGGTGGTACGGTCCCGTCCGTGGATTTGCATTCCATGCTAAGCCGGAGTTAAAGTAATTTTCATATTATTGAAATTTGGCTTTGCGGCTATCGGATCTTGTAGTGGCGACTTCATTTTCCTTAACTTTTAAATCATTTTTGTAATCTGCATTTTGTGTATATTCTCTTGCCTTTAGTTGGAGAATTGAAACCGTATGTTACCTTAATGATAGGACAATTCCATGCATGATTTAGTTTTGGTCAATTGAGATTTCGGCATAGTCAACCTTGAACATTTCCTTTAGCTAATTCACTGCTTTGCACACCCGGGTTGTACCAATGAGTTTGCGAAACTATACCTCTTTCCTTTAAGCTTAGGCCTTAAATTTGTTGACCCATAATAGGTTTGTGTTACCCGTGAATGAAGACCCGATAGAGTCTTCGAAAGAAAAAGAAAAGAAAAAAAGAAAAATCACTTGGTAACTTTGCCTTGAAACCCGAACACGGTCCGAGGGGTATATGGCGAAAGCCTTTAAAGCCCGATGCCCTAAACCTTAATTGGTTGGGAGTCATCGACTTAGTGTTCGTTACATGGGTGGATGGGTAGAATTTAGCGAGTTATAGGTGCTTAATTCTCGAAATCATTCGGAGTCCGGGGTGAAGCCTGAAGAGTTTGTGGTCAAGTGATCCTTTTGGCTTGATGCCCTAAACCTTAATTGGTTGGGAGTCATCGGTGGACCCCCGTTACACGGACTTTGGTGAAGTCGAGTTTTTGGCATTGCACCCTACAAATTAGTCAAATCAAGAAATAAGTGTGTATCTAATCCTATTTAGGTTGTTCAACAGTTTAAGGCCATGGCGTGGCTAGGTTGGGAGAATGGCTTTGCAATTTATTGGCTCGAGGCTAGTTACATAGGAACAATTAGATTTGGTGGAAATTCGGGTTCTTTTAGAGTGGCATTGCCTAAAACTTGTTCTTATATGGTTTTTGTTCTCATGTCAGTTTTTCATACACGGTGTAATTAATCATGCTAAAGATAAAGCTAATATTTTTATACACTTTTGACCCAAATACACTTTTTGTAAAAGCACGGCTTATGCATCCATTTTTGTTTTAACATTTGCTAAGGGACTAGCAAGCATTAATCGATTGGGGGGTGTGATTATTACCAAAAGTGCTATTTTGAGAATAATACTATTCAAGATAGGTTTTAGGTGCTTTTTGCGCGCCTAATCATATCAATTAAGCCAATTGATGTGTGCGAGGTCCCGTAGTTTCACTAATTCCATTTCGAGATTGTTTTGGATAGTTTTGCGGGTTTTGAGGCTTCAATCAACTTAGTGGGCTTCTTGTTAGTGTTGATCGCGATAATCCCTTGATGATTTCAGAAATGAGCGATGAAATTTCAAGATTCAGTGAAGAGTGAAGGCAAAGTGATGGATAAAGTGCGGGGAGGGGATGCGGTGAGCAAAGCAGACGAACAATCCCATGATTTTACGCTATGATTTACGAAAATTTATTTCAGGATTGCGAAAATTCCGCAATCTGCTTGAAAATTTCACAATCCTAAGCGAGTGGGAAATTTCGCTGGGCTGAATTCTTGTGCCTAGCGAAATTTTCGAATTTCGCCTATCTGCAAAAATTTCGCTAGGCTAATGGAAATTCACTATTGATAAGTGAAATTTCCCATTTAAGCTATCTCTTGCCCAGAATTTGGCTAGAATTTAGCGAAATTTCGCTGCTTGCAATTTAGCTATCGCTAAGCGAAATTTCCTGCATAGCGAAATCTCAGCCCCTGTGTTTTTGGTATTTTTGGTTCCTATGACCTCGTTTGATTATTTACCATTTGTCCCTAGTAATTACATATTTTTAGGTATTTTGGTATTTCACACATCTTGTTTGACTATATAAACATAAACTTGTAACCCTAAGAAACTTTTCATTTATAAAGTTTTTCATGACTTTCATTTAGGGTTTATTTGCTCTCTTCTCTCTCCTCTTTCTTTCATTTTCTCGGTTGCCAAACACCCCCCTTGAGGATGACAACTCAAGGGATGCTTGGCTAAGCCTCATAGCTTTGAAGAGGAGGGTTGCTAGCTTAGTTTTGGGGTTGTTGCAGGTTGTCCTCATGCTTTGAATGTTACAGGTACAACATTTATGGTTCCCAACTTTCCAATCTAGGGTTTAATGCCATTTAATGTCTTTCCTTTGGTCAATACTTGTCATGCTTTAGGGTTCAGTGCATTCTTAATGGTGGTCTGCTGACATCGCCTAGATGTCATTCTGAGCCAAATGAGGTTAAATGCTAGGGTTTTAAACTGAATGGGACTTTAGATACTTAGTACTTGGTTTGACTCAAATAGAATTAGTTCTGGGTTGAGTTTTATAGCTAAACAAAGATCCGGTTTGGCTTTGACTATAGGTCATTTGCCTAATGCGAGAAATAACACGAGGACAACATAATACCCCATGTTATCAAGTTAGTGACCCAAGCCTTTAAGGTTACCATTGCACACTTTCATTTAAGCCATTACAGTCAACCAGTGAACAACCAACCTCCCCTGTTTTTAACAAAATCCGAAAATCCAAACTAAAGCCTCACCAATTTTCAAACACTAATACCGTCATTCGTGGGATGAAAGCCCATCCCGTGTTGATACTGGGCAACTGCGCAATAGCGAAACTACGGCGGTGGGAGAACTTAGGAAGCAAATATATTGTTGATTCGCTCACCCCTACCGTGTTATGGCATGAATCGGTAACCATCAGTAAAACCTTTCTTCAAAATACATTTAATCGCTTTAAACACTTTACTTTGTGTTATACATTTATGCCATTCTTTACATTTTAAACTTCCATAATGCCTTAACACATGCATACATATATACTTTAATATTAATATATATATATATTGATGCAAGATAAAAAATTTCCATTAAACTTTTCAGTTTAATATTAAAACCATTCACTTTTAAAACTCAATTGTCAAAATATCATTTTTACACTCACCGTTCACCGCTCAATCCCGCTTGCTTCCCGTCTTTGCTTTTAGCCTACACACTTGAATACGGCAACGTATTAATCGCCTGCGTATAGCGTAAAACTTAACGTACTTCACACGCAAGTCACTTTAGGGTCACACAACATTCATATAAAGCCAAATTAACAAATTACTCTTGATCACTAAAAAAACCACTCATTTTGGCCAACCTTTTTCCAACAATAATCTATAGACTTTATGACCCAAAAATTATTCAAACGGTTTTCAAAAATTATGAAACTCTCCAGATCAGTCCTTTATATATCCAATGACATCTCTTTAAATTTTCAATTTAAAATTCCTTCTCTAAGGCCCTCAACCACATAACTAAGTTACAGCATGTTTTGATGCCAATTTGGTTCAACTCATTGAATCACCCTGTATCCTTGATTTATAGGTCTTAACTCCACTATAAATTAAAAATTTCTTCTTCACTCATTTGAAACTATGGTTCTAAGGTTTCTTCTCGAATTGGAATCACCCAATTTGGATCACCAAAACTCAAGTTATTGTATTTTACATCTAGATGACTCAATTTGGAAGAACAGAAACTACACATAGCTCCACTTTGATAAATTTTATGGGCACTTTGGGGTTACAATTTTCTTGCCCTTCCTTCAGCTAACTTATTCCCCTAGAAGTATATTTTACCCATAATTTTGAATCACTCAATTTGGATGAGTGAAACTCCACTTATGACCAAAACACTACAACCATACCCAAAACAGAGCAAAATCAGTGAGCTACATGAGCTAACCTTTCAGTCTGTTGCGAGCCTTAGAGGCTACAATTTATCACTTGGTTCCCTTCTAAATTTATCCTATCTCTTGGTCCTTTACCAATTGGAATCAATTGATTTGGATGATTCTAGCAATCTATAGCAAAACAAAAACAGGGTTTTACAGAATTTTTGACAGCAATTCCTTTAAAACCCAACATTCTCTTTTTTGCTATTCCATATGCCTCAAAACCACACAAATCTAACTCAAAACAACTCCACAACACTTGAATTGGTGATTTGGAAATTCATAAACAAACCCTAGGTGAAAATCCCAGAGAATTCAACCCAGAGATGCCAATTCCTACAAAACCATAAATTATGATGATTCCATGTTTAATTTTCACAAGTGGGGTTTTTCCCACATAACCTCAACAAATCTAGGGTTTGGGTGATCTCTACCACAAAACCTTAGAAAGAAGAACAATTTTCCAAAACCAAAACCTTAAGATCAAATACACCAGTTTAAAATAAAAACATGCCTTTTCTCCTTCTCCTTCCTCTTCTTCCTTTTCTTCTTCCTCTTCCTCTTCTTTTCTCTTCTTTTCTCCCTTCTCCTCCTCTCCTATGGGTTGCCTTAGAAATTTTGAGACCAAAAATGAAATGTTAAGTTTGTCTCATCTCCTATTTAGTCTCAACTTTCCTTTAATTAACATTTGGTCCCTCATCTCTTTAATATTGTCAATCAACTTATGTTATTTCAATTTTTGGCATCCTATCTTCTCAAGATTTGCACATCAACTTTTGACATTTCTATTATGGCCCATCTCTACTTATTTTATGATTTTCATATCCTTTATAGCAATTACAATTTACCACTTTCTTCTGGTATCACATTCGGATTTACTAATTTTATCATTTCCTAATTTCTTCTCCAAAATATTACAATGTGACACTTAGTGCTCATATGTGCCCCAACAGTTACATGTACTGTACATCCTCTCGGGACGGGGCGTTACAAAATCCTCCCTCCTTTAGAACATTTCGTCCTCGAAATGAATAAACTAAACTCCAAAAGAAAGGGAAGGAAAATACCTCATTCGGAAAATAATTGGGGGGTATTAATGGTAGCATCCCAGGCCTTTGTCTCCCAGTAGCTTCCTCTTTGTATGACTCCTCCCTGATACCTTCACCGTAAAGGAATAGTCTTGTTGCGCAGAACTTGCTCTCGACAGTCGAGGATCTGCACTAGTTCCTCTTCGTATGTCAAATTCTCTTGTATTTCCACTGGTTGCTCTGTCAATACATGTGAAAGTGCAGTATGTACTTGCAGACATAGAAACATAAGGAACATCGTGAATGCGATCGGAGTCATATCGCGACTCCCAATTGATAGCCACCTCCCGATCTCTCAACAGTGCAGCCCATGGTCCAATATATCGTGGACTCAACTTTCCACGTTTCCCAAATCTTAGTACGCCCGCTTCATGGGAAATCTCAAAATATCATATCCCACACACCTCAGACTCTAGGTCCCTTCGGCTGATTGTCCGCATAACTTTTCATCGGTTTTGTGCAATTTGGTCTATCCCTTATAACTTTGTTCTTATCACAAGTCACTTGGACAATTTCGGACCTACTGATTTCCTTTGCCTACCTCATCCCATGGACTGGAGTTCGACATTCCGTCCGCCAGAGCCTCGTAAAGGGCCATACCAATCTTTGGCACGATAAGCATTGTGTCACGAACTCCGTCGGGGTAGATGGGTGTCCCGACTCCTGCAAGCTCCGTAACACATGCCCTAAGCATATCCTCTAAAGTCTGTATAGTCCTCTCAGATTGGCCATCCGTCTGTGGATGAAAAGCCGTATTGAAGTGCAGTTTAGTGCCAAGGGCATTCTGTAAACTGGGCCAAAACCGTGAGGTAAACCTGGGATCTCTGTCTGAAACAATGGAAGCTGACGTATCTGAATTGATAATCTCTTTAGCATTATGGTGGGCTGACTTATCGATGAATCACTATTCACGATAAGTAGGAAGTGGTGATTTCGTCGATCATCACCACAATCACCCATATCGTATCCTTGGCCACTCCGGTGGAAGTCCTACCACAAAATCCATAGTGATTCTCTCCCATTTCCATTGAGGATCGGGGTAAGGCGTAATAGTCTACGGGCTCCCGTGTTCGGCTTTCACTGTGACTTGTAAGACATGCGGAGGCAGACTCTGCCAATATCCCTCTTCATACACCCACCCTTCCACCAGTAGTGTTCCTTTAGGGTATGATACATCTTTGTGCTTCCAGGATGCATATAAGGCGGAGGAATGGGCTTCCTCCATAATCTCTCTCCTCACATCACCTACATCTGGTACACACAACCTCTATCCCATGACCACGGTACCATCCTTTCTCAATGAAAAATCCCCTCGTTGCCCAAACTCTACTTCACCTCTCAACTTCACTTTATAGTGGATCCACGAGATACGAAGCTCTCTAATCACGTCTATCAAATACGGGACGTACATGAAATGTGGCTAACGAGTACTCCCCGAATCTGTCGATTCAGTCTCACACCCAAGGACTACTCCAATTCTATGAGTTGAGGAAGATGCAGCCCACCAGTGCGATATGGAACTCGTGGGTCTCCTACTAAGAGCATCTGCTACGTTCGCCTTTCAGGGATGATGATGATGGTACATTCATAATCCTTGATCGATTCGATCCGCCTCCTCTTGTCTCATGTTCGGTTCATGCGTGAGAATCTTACTGAAACTCTTATGATCCGTAAAAATCCTACAGGGCACTCCATATAAGTAATGCCTCCATATCCGCAAGGCAAATACTACGACTGCTAGCTCAAGGTCGTGTGTAGGATAATTTTGTTCATGCTTCTTCAATTGCCTAGAAGCATATGCAATCACCTAGGCCTTGCCTAGAGGCATCACAATACACTACAAAGCCATCCTGCCCTGATGGAAGTGTAAGTATTAGAGCAGAGGTCAATCTCCCTTTCAATTCATCAAAACTCTGCTGACAAGTCTCTGACCAGAAAAACGGTTCCTCTTTCCTTGTCAATCTGAGTAAAGTGCGGCTATCTTGAAAATCCTGATGAACTTATGGTAATACCCTGCCAAACCCAGAAAACTTCTTATCTCTGTAACACTCGTAGGAGGTTTCAATTCAGTATAACCCATTATACGTGGATCCGAGACCCCCTGCAGAAAGCAGTGTGTCAAAAAGGCGGACACCGTCGAGCCAAACTAACACTTATTGAGTCAGTATAACCGATGTTCCCAATGCTTGCGTAACTATCCTCGCGCCTACATGTTCTTCTCCACGCTCGAATAGATCAATATATCGCCAATAAACACGATAACAAATCGGACGGCAAGGCCTAACAACTCGCTCATGAGATCCATAAAAGCGGCCGCATTCGTAGTTCTAAAATGGCATGACTAGAAACTCAAAATGCCCATACCGCGGTTCGACGCCGCCTTGAAACATCCCCTACTGGGCGAACTCTCAACTCGATGATACCGACCTCAAATCAATCTTGAGAATACCTTAGCTCCCCGTGAATCGATCAAAGAGATCATCAATCCTAGGAAGAGGATACCGACACGTATTGTTACCTTATTCAACTCTCAGAATCAATACATAACCGTGATGCTTCCGCCCTTTTTCTTCACAACAAAATTCCAAGCTCCCAAGGAGACGGTTTCTGGCCCGACGAACTCCCTTGTTGACCATTTCTTCCATCTACACCTTAAGTTCTTTCACTCGCAGGCCATCCCGTAGGGCGCCTCGAAATCTATGCGGCTTCGCCCTGTGGCTAACTCGACCAAAATCAATCTCTCTGTCTTCTGGGTAACTCGAAGATCATCCGAAACACATCCGTAAATTCCTCGACTACTCGAATGTTTTCCAAGCCTCATATCTTCATCTCTCAATTCAACCGCATAGGCTAGATACCTTGATATGACTTTCAAGCATCTTCCTAAATGCATCATGCGTACATCATACCCGAGGACAATATCTTCCTTTACTCCCACAAAGTAATCCCCGGTTCCATTCCATGTAATCCTAACTTCTTTCCCAAGTAATCCACGGCGTGATGTTCGAGACAAACTACCCATCCCTAAGATCACATCGAAGTCCCAGATGTCCAACAATACCAAATCGCTCCTAAACTCACGGCCCTCAATAATCACTCTACAACCCATGTATACCTATCCGCTATAAGGAACTCCCAGGAAGGAGACTACCATACTACACCCATGGGTTGTATCTCATGTTCACTGCGGCAATAAATTTCGTGATAACAATGAGTGAGTAGCAATTTGATCTATCAAGACATAAAGATCCCTATCAAAAACTCGATAAGACTCCGCTATGACCTCTGGTGCTACATCTGCCTCCTGCTGGGTGACTGCAAACATCCTAGTCTGTGTCTGATGTCGTCCCATCTGTCCTCAAGATGTTTGACCTCTACCTGTTGGTCCTCCAGGTCTAGTAAATGGGCCTGGCCTCCCGCCCGGAGCCCCTCTCGACCGACCCCGACTCTACCGCCAATGAATCGCTCTCTCGCCCCGTCTGGTCTCTACTTCCCGACCAATGCCGTAAACTATCCGTGGGCACTCTATGGCTAAGTGTCCCAACCGTCGCACTTAGCAACCGCTTGCGCCCAATCTCGGCACTCACCATAATGGTTCTTCCTACACCGAGCACACTCGCTGACCTTTGAGCCACCCGTCTCTGCGGCCTCACCAACCCTCGGGCTAGACTGCGGTCCCCCGATCGGGCCTCGCTGCCACCGGCCCACCGTGGTCTTTCCTCCCCTCTTGAACCGCATCGAACCTCCCAGTCCCACGCCGACCCACCGCTTTCTCGTTCGATCGGGCGTAGCCTCGATTTCAACCCATTCTCCTCTCAACCCTAATCGCTGGCCTCACACCACCAGACTGTGTGTGGGCCGTCGACGCTACTATGGTCCTCATCGCCGGACTAAGACCTACAGCAAACCCTTGGAGTCTTCGAAACTCGGGTCATCCCCGGAGAAATGGAACATGTCCGACGAGCCGAAAAACTCTTCTCATAATCCGTCACGAGTATCCCCGCTCCAAATTCTATAAAGAACTCCTCACCCTCAGATCTCTCAGAATCGGGTCGAACAAACTTATCTCAGAAACTCTTCCTTGAACTGAGGCCTGTGACACTCTCCGCATCTCCTCCGAACCGCTCCACCACTCTAATGCTCTGTCTCGTAGGAGAAAGGCAGAAAAAGTGACCATTTGCTCATCTATACACTTCATCACCTGGTAGACCCGCTCATTTCCCTCTAACCATGACGAAGCCTTTTCCGGGTCTCCCAATCCATCATAGTTCCGTGCCCCAGCCGCCCTCTCTATTGAAGCTACCAAATTTCCTGGGTCGTTTAATGCAACAAGCAAAGTCGAGCCATCCGTCTAAAGGTATATGTCCCACTACCTCGTGAGGCTGGCGGCTCGTCAGAGTGGCTCAAGGCATAGGGTCACTATGTATCGTGGGTGGAGGAACATACGCAGACTCATCATTCCTGATGGTAATACTAATGCCTCAGAGCTCTCCCGTGGCGGTCTACTGACTTACGCATTTTCTCGTGAATTAACAAAATTTAATATGTCATGTATGCATATATGATTTTAAATCACATAAATAATTTATGCAATTTTAAAATAAAACATTAAAACAATCATATGAAAATAAAACTTTCAAATCTTTATAACATTTTCAAAACCTTGGCTCTGATACCACGTTGAAGGATCCCAACCCGGATTAACCTCATGAACCCAAGGGGACCTCCCGGCACTCCAATGGACATAGAAACTTTTCCTCAAAACAATCAAATAAAATCCATGGATCGAACCCCTTTACAATCCTTTACATATCTTATAAAATAATGAAGCTTATGGTAAATTTTTCTTTCTTTTTTTTTTTTTTTTTTTTTTCAAACACTTGGATTTCTCGTAAAAAATCGGCCAGAGTTTCTCCTCGTTCTTCTGACTTTCCCCAAATTTACAAGAAACCATGAAAGTATTTAAAAACACTTAAAATTCGAATTCTTCACTTCCATATTGTGACTCCTCGTCCACAACCCAATCAAACACAATAGACATACATATACATTTATTTACTTCAAATCATCAAAACATTCAAACCTTCTTCTATTCCATGCACATTTTTATCAAAAGATTGGGCTTGAGCCGGGCTTAAGCCGACCGCCTACGTACCTCGTCCACTGAGGATCAAAGCCCACGTAGTTCCTTTTCAAAATATATACATATATACATATATATACATGACAAAATATTCAACATATACAATATGCAAAATATTTATACAATGCAAATACATGCGTCGGTCTCCTCGATATTTGACTCATCGTGGGATGCCCTACCGCGCACTGCCTCTAAGGCTCGAAAAATGGTTTTGAAACATACGAAAAGAATGAGCTAAAGGAGCTCAGCGGAGTGTACATTTTTATTTAGATAACATTTTCGTGATATAGCAAGTAATAAATACTTATACAATTAAAATCAATTTATGCCTCAAACTTCTTTATTTCTTTATTTCTTTCGATGGAACCTGTGTGATAAACACAATCACCGGGCTTTCAGGCACTGTATGTGAGGGACAAGCCTCATTCCAATATAAACCACTCACGCCATGAGAAATAACACTTTGCATAGGGTTCCAACATAAAGACTTTATCACAAGGATATTACTCTAAACACCTATTTCCCCCCCTCCCGCTTAGGTAACCTATAACTTTACCCTAACCTACACGCTTTAAAGTACCTCGCCGATATCGCTCATAATACCATATAGGGTTAGGGTAACCATCAGTAAAACCTTTCTTCAAAATACATTTCTAAATCCCTTTAAACACTTTACTCTATTATTTATACATTTATGCTTTCTTTACACATTTTTAAACTTCCATAATGCCTTAACACATGCATACATATATACTTTAATATAAATATATATATATTGATGCAAGATAAAACATTTCCATTAAAATTTTCAGTTTAATATTAAAACCATTCACTTTTAAAACTCAATTTTCAAAATATCATTTTTACACTACCCTGCCACCGCCAATCCCGCTTGCTTCCTGCCTTTGCTTATCACACTCAACGAATACGGCACAGACATTCCGCTATGCATAGCGTAAAACTTAACGTATTTCACACGCAAGCTACTTTAGGTCACACAACATTCATATAAATCCAAATTAACAAATTACCCTTGACTGATTAAAAACCACTCATTTTGGCCAACCTTTTCCAACAATACTCTATAGACTTCAAGCACCATTATTATTCAAACGGTCTTCAAAATTATGAAACTCTCCAGATAAGTCCTTTATATATCCAATGACATCTCTTTAAATATTCAATTTAAAATTCCTTCTCTAAGGCCCTCAAACTATATAACACAAGTTACAGCATGTTTTTGATGCCAATTTGGTTAACTCACTGAATCACCCACTGTTATCCTTGATTTATGGGGTCTTAACTCCATAAATTGGAAATTTTTTCTTCACTCATTTGATGCTATGGTTCTAAGGTTTCTTCTCCAATTGGAATCACCCAATTTGGATCACCAAACTCAAGCATTGTATTTTACATCTAGATGACTCAATTTGGCAGAACAGAATCTGCACATAGCTCCACTTTGATAAATTTAATGGGCACTTTGGGGTTACAATTTGCTTACACTTCCTTCATCTAACTTATTCCCCTAGAAGGCTATTTTACCCATAATTTTGAATCACTCAATTTGGATGAGTGAAACTCCACTTATGACCAAAACACTACAACCATACCCAAAACATAGCAAAATCAGTGAGCTACACGAGCTCACCTTTCAGTCTGTATTTGGGAGACTTAGAGCTACAATATTCTCTTGGTCCTTCTATAAATTTGTAGCCCTATCTCTTGTGGTCCTTTACCAATTGGAATCAATTGATTTGGATGATTCTAACTTAATCTATAGCCAAAACAAAAACAGGGGTTTTACAGAAATTTTTGACAGCAATTCCTTTAAAACCCAACATTCTCTTTTTTTACACTATTCCATAATACCTCAAAAACCACATGAAATCTAACTCAAAACAACTCCACAACACTTGAATTGGTGATTTGGAAATTCATAAAACCAAACCCTAGGTGAAAATCCAATTCAACTCAAGGTCCACTCAATTCCTACAAACCATAAAATTATGATGATTCCATGTTTAATTTTCACTCACTGGGGTTTCACATAACCTCAACAAATCTAGGGTTCGGGGTGATCTCTACCACAAAACCTTAGAAAAGAAAGAACAATTCCCTCCAAACCAAAACCTTAGGAATCCAAAATACACTTGATTTAAAATAAAACACCTTTTCTCCTTCTCCTTCCTCTTCTTCCTCTTCTTCCTCCTCTTCCTCTTCTTTTCTCTTCTTTTCTCCCTTCTCCTCCTCTCCTACGGGTTGCCTTAGAAATTTTGAGGCCAAAAATGAATTGTTAAGTTTGTCTCATCTCCTATTTAGTCTCAACTTTCCTTTAATTAACATTTGGTCCCCCATCTCTTTAATATTGCCAATCAACTTATGTTATTTCAATTTTTGGCATCCTATCTTCTCAAGATTTGCACATCAACTTTTGAGATTTCTATTATGGCCCATTGTTCGCTGGACCAAAAGACATATACAAAATTTATGACACGATTACCAAAAGACTATTGTCTAATCCCCAACAATAATGCCATGAAACTTTGTTCGCTATATTTCTTACAATTATAATTGATTAAAAATGGTTTCTTAAGACTGATAAATATCTTCCCGGTTTGATCCATGATTCGCAAGTGCAATGTGCCTAACAAGTAATAAAGTGGATTTTAGTCCAGATATCAATCCTACGTGATCTCAAGAATTTTCAACTCAACTACCCTCGACTCACCAAGCTCTATACTATTTAATTATGATAGACAATTTGAATCAGCTTTGAAAGCCTTAAAATAATGAAAATTAAAAAAAGAATTGAATTAATAACAAATGAATTGAATACTGCAATAATAAAACAAATTTAGATTGAACAGTTATCTGCAAAGGGCCTACTGAAAATAAAACTATTGTGAAACATCAATTCCTTCAGATTTCACTGTAATTTTGCTTCATGAACCACAGATTTAAAACTAGTCCAAGGAGTATGAAAGTGCAGCTGGATCTCTCCAAACTCCATCGTCTTCATTATCTAACTCGACTGCTTTCTTCGGCGACAAGTGGGTTAGATAACTACCTTAATCTTGGTCAGCCTTTGTTCTGGGTATTTTTCTTTCACTACTATACCATTAACCCGGATCGTAAACCTCGCGCCCTAACTTATAGTCATTGCACAGATGCTACACTATAATCGGTTCTCTTCCTCAAAATTAGAATTACCATTCTTTCCCTTTGATTAGATCCTTACAACACGGGATTGAATTCATTCATTCGAATCGAGGCGAACTTTCTGCATGTTTAAATTGATAGATCCTCAACTCATTCTCGCCTGGGCGAAAAGAGGATTTATCAATTTAATCACACAGCACATTAAATCACCAATAGCGTGTTCGCACACCATTCACGAATTGCTCATTACCTCAGGGAATGCCTCGTGTCACCGTGAGGGCCTCCTGGAAATCAGAGCTTGAGACAATCCGTTTATGAGTAGGCATACACTGATATTGGGATCAATTCCACAAAATAAACAAAACCAGCAAGTAGATTTACAAACTAAAGTTCATCATCGATGAATAAAATTATGCAAGAAAGATAATTTCTGACGATAGAGTCATTTCACGAAAGCCGGGTTTCTAAATCACTGGATTACACCATACATTGGCTTGCTGATCAAGAAACCACTGTAATGAGGAAACTGGTAGTTCGAAATCCAAAATTTGTCTCGCAACTGGGCCAACTGACAAGACTTGAAGGAATATAACCCAGATTCAACCAAACTTTAACAAACAACATCTGATCCAAATTTAAAACAAAATACAAACTAATCTAAAATAAAAACAAAGAAAGAAAAAGAAAATTAAATATACAAAGAGCTCTGAACCCATATCTCTTTCAAGTCGCCAAGAGTAGCTGCCCGCAGCCCATTTATGTATTCCTCAAGTCAGCCCTAATTTCGATGCACCTCTTTTTGACTTCGCTTAATTGGCTCCGCTTGGTTGTTGATGTCGCGACCGGGCTTGATTCGTTGATGTCGATCAGATCCGTGATGTCGCGACTTAAAATGTTCAAAATTAATTGTTTATCTTCGTAGCAACTTCTTTTCGTGTCGCACCACATTGTCCACCAGATCGGGCACTTGTCATGAATTTCCTCAATGATGTCACACATCATGTCTTGTTCTTCATCAATTCCTGGTTGCTTGACATTGAGTTTCTTTCACACCCAGCTCGTTTTGTCTTCAATTACACTTCATTTGCGACTCGAGCTTTGTAGTTGCAACTCATTATATATTTCGATCAATGTATGGCTCACGACACATCCTTTAATCCTTTTTCGCCTCTCCTGCTGAAATTTTCTTCAGCCAATTACATTAGTACTGCTAAGCCACATTCTGCTCCTTTTACTACAATTTCTCGGCTTTGAATTCCTCATACACATCGGGCCAGGAAGTATCTCATTCTCGCACATAAATCACTTTTAAAATAAAACAAATTTAAAATGGATCAAACTTTAAGCTCATCAAACTCCCCAAATTTAAAATTTTGCTTGTCCTCACAAAGAAAAGAAAGATTTGTTTGTCCTCAAACAAAAGGACATTTTTCTCTGCTTTATTCAAGTGTTTTTCTCATTCCACTCTTCTCGTTTCTAGAATTAAGAGATATCTCTATTATTTCAAATTTCGCTTATGCAAGAACATATTAAGCATAGTATACTTCTATTACAAAAATTTCTTTATAAACTAATGTATTTAAACAGTCAAAGATTTAATGTGTCTTGTTCTGTATAAAAGGTGTCTTCAATCCTTTGCAACTCTCATGTTGAATTTAGTTAATCTTCGAGTTTTCTTAGATTGTTTATCCCATATGCTGTTTTTCACTGATCTCCACTATCGTAGGTAAATTCAACTTCAGAATCAATGAGGTCTTTCAGGCTTAAATGTTAGGCTTGGGGGTTGAGTAGGATAGATGGGAATTTGAAGTTAAGATTACCCAAACTCTTTCTTCTTTCTTACTTAATCGCGCCTTCCTTTTCCTTTTTGCAACTTCTTTAGGTCGATTTTCCCCAAACTTCATCTGGGTATCTCCTTGAATTCTGTGTTTAAACTATTTTGTTCCAATTTCTCATTTGTATTTCTCATTACGTTGAAACTCTTTCTCTCGCCAATTTTCAGAAAAGTCTAATGTCTCCGTCTTTAGGCTTTCTAACACTCTTAGCTTAACTTCTGGGTTAGTAACTCCCATACCAAACTGGGTATTAGGGTACTAGGTGTTGAAACACCCTAAGAACTTAATTGTTCAAGAGAGTTAGGCCAAGACAAAACTTTCCTTTAAGCTTTCTTTTCGTTGTTTCTCCTACTTTAGATCTCATCTTCTTCACCCTTCGCATTCTCCCTTGTTCTCAAAAAATATACTCCCTAAACTTTATTTCTTCTTCCCTCCTTGAGTTTTTTGCAATAAGAGGTTCTTACTCGAGGATTAGTTATAAAGGATGGCTTGGGATTTCCACTGCTGTTTTGGAAGATAGGGACTGTTTTGGCTCAAATTTAGAGCTAGGTGTATGCAAAAGCATAAAAATAATGGTGGCTAGAAAGGCTCAAACTGCCAAGGATAGCCTCTATCATTTCCTGTTGATTGTTTCTACCTAGGATTTCGCCTCAATCAATAATCAAACAAGTTCTAGGACTGTGAACTCTAAATCCTGAATTCCCTAGAAGATATTCCTAATTCCTGTCAAAAGTTTCATAAGTTTTGTTGACCAATGTGTATTATTTCTTCAAGACTCGTACTTATTCACTGTTTACTTACATTATTTTAACCAAGTATTTTGTTCTATCAACAAGAACTAATTTTTCAATTCTTGCAACTAAACTAAATTTAAACATATCAATAAATACTCCTAATTCCAGTTTCTTTATTCATGCCTTGATCATGCAAAAATTCTGTTCTTTGAGAAAGAACAGAATTATTTATTTAATTCCTAAACGTAAAATACACAACACGAAACGTTAATTCGTATATAATGAATGTTCAATTTGTCACCAACGTAAATTTTATTCAAAGATCAAATTATTTCGATATTGTACAATCCGCTTTTCTTACAAATAAATCATTCAACAAGTTCGAGAAAACCCTTTTATTTCTCGATCTAAATTCCTATATCTTCAAGGTCGCGCTCCCGCTTCAAAGTTTCGCCCACTGTGACCTTGAGCTCCTCCATGCGATTCGGCAAGCACAAGGTTGTTCAACAAATTGGTTTCCTCTCTCCCTTTTTCTTTGAGCTCGTTGATGGTTCTAATTCAACCCTTTTTCCAATTCCTTTCCCATCAACCACTTTTTCATTACACATCGTTTCTATGGAATAAGGAATCGAATAGGTTTGTTTTCGAATTATCCATTCCATAAACTCGTGTTCATAACCTTAGTTTTCCTTTCTTTCTTTTTTTCCATCTTTCCTATATTTTCTTTGTTTATTCTTCCTTGTCTTCCCGCCCTTTTATATTGATTTTAACTTCTCCGAAGAACGAGGTTATGTATTCTTCTTTTAAGTTTTCACTATATGTATTAAATGAGACTCCTAATTTTTTTTGTTCTCTTGATGTTTCCAATGGAAATTTTTAGAATGAAGTAATGAATATTGAAAGATTTTCCTAAATCTCCTCTCGATTATTCTCCTCGAAATGACCATTATAAAACCAACTCTGCTCATTCTAATGAGTCAATTCTGCTTCTACATTAATTATCTAATTCCCGATTTGAATAAAATGTTACCATAATGTCAAAGGTTGAATAAATTTTGTGCTGCCATTAAATTTAGGGTAGAATTAAAAGTTGCCCAGCTGGCAAACTTTTCCTTGATGTCGCGACATGAATTATGTAAGTAGAGGACAGTCATCCCGGTCGCGACATCGTGCATCTTATGACACTATTATGTTGTCGCGATCTTCTATTTCTCGTCAGCGACATACCTTTGGTCGCCACCATTCTTGCTCTTCCTGGCACCGACCGAAATCACGACATCAACTCGTCATGACTTCGCCCGTCAGCGACATAAGTTACGCGACCTAGTCCGCACTCTCAATTTTAATGAACATACGCCTTTCATTATTTATCAATTTGGAAAATTCTCAAGATTCAATTAAATCATTCGCATACAAAGAATTCAAACACGATTCCCATTAAATTTTAATGCACTTACGTAGTGGGAAGAACATACTCCCTTTTCAAGTCAGTTCCTTCCCTCGTGAATTGTCGGAGTTGCACCGAGTCTGCTCCTTCTTGCCTCCGAGCCATTTCGCATAAGCACTCGCAAAATTTTAAAGGATCTAATTAAACAAAAAATTAACTCTCAAGTAACAACTAATCATTATAAAACTAAAAAAACAAATCGTGGTGAATTTAAAAATTAAAGTATAAAAATCGTAAACTCGGGAATCCTATGGGTCGCTCCCATCACCGCTTCGCTTTAGTCCTTAGATGGACTTGCCGTCTGATTCTCTCTCTCTCTTAATGAAACCAAATTGAGCTCTTTCCTTTCTTTCTCCCCTCGCTTTGATAATGCTTCACTTTTGTCCATTGACTTTAAATTCTTCCCCCAAAGATCGCCTTAGTGTTACCGCTCCAAATGTAGTGCTTGACACTCACCGTGTATGGTCCAGCACTCCATTTGATTTTAACTTCCCAGAAATAACTTTCAACTGAGTTAAAAAGAAGAACCCGTTCTCCCGTTCGAACTTCCTTTCTCTCGAATCCTCCGACTGGCATTTCTTTGTTTTGTCCTTTGCATATTCTACATCATTTAGCTTCATTTCTCGCCTTCCAGCTCATTCAATTGGTTAGCCTCTCTTCCTGCAAGCTTTAAATCAAAGTTCAGCTTGATGGCCTACATAGCTTTATTCCGGGCCAAGAGGTAAATGACATGGCTCGCCAAAGACAACTCTCACAGATGGGGACATCCCAATGGGAGCTAATGCAAACCCTGTAAGCCCAAAGTGCATCATCAAGTTTGGAAGACCAATCCTTCCGCTGAACTTGGCGCCTTTTCCAGGATTCTTTTAATTCCATGTTGGAAATCTCTCATTGGCCCATTGGTCCGAGGATGTTAGACCTTATATGCTTCGACATCCCATACCGCCATGAGTTTTGCAAATATTTTGTTTGCAAATGGCTTCCCCATCACTAATGATAGTTCCGGGGTGTTCCAAATCCGCTTCTCAAAATATTCTTTTGTAAGAAACTCAACCGTATTAGCATCATTCCTTGGACAAGCCATCATTTCCACCCATTCGAAACATAATCCACCGCCAAAGAATACATACAGTGTTTCCAAATGATGGTGGGAATGGTCCTATAAAATCTATTCCCCCATACATCAAAAAATTTGCACAACCATTATACCTTTTAGGGCATTTCATTTCTCGATATTTCCAATCTTGGCATCTATCACAATAATTTGACCCATCCAACACAATCTCCAAGATAGCGGGAGCCAACAAAATCTGGGGGATCGAGCATTCAGAGTTGTTCTTTCCCCAAAAAATGCTCCCCATATGGTGATGCATGGCATTCATTCAAGATTTTACATTGTTCACCTCCGCACACATCTTCGATAATCATGTCAAGACCTCTTTTAAATAGCAAAGTGGGTCATCCTGCATGTAGTACCCGCTATCGCCCCTGTTCTTTTTCAAGGTAGCCGAATTCGAGGAGCTACCCGCAAGCCGGGTAATTCACAACACGCATTCCATGGAAGTGTGAATGACACCTGCAATTGCTCATCCGGAAGTTCTCTCGTTACTCGCCCTTTATGTTTCATTTACCTGACAAGTGATCATTATCACATTGTCACATTCCTTATCTTTAATTTCCGTGATCAAACTCTTGGCAAGAGCGCACTCATCTTATCGGCCTTGGCTTTAGCTTCCTTTTGACACGATATTTGATGGTCAGATGGTCTCGTGTGAACTATAACATGGGATCCCAAAATGTATGGCCTGAATTTCACAAGCAAATACTACATAGCATCTCCTTTTCAGTTGTGGAATAGTTTTCTTGTGCTTCATTGAAGGTTCTGCTAGCATAGTATATGGCTCTGAATATTTTCTCTTTTCTTTGCCCCAATACAGCCCCCATTGCGAAATCACTGGCATCACACATTATTTCGAATCCCTGATCCCATTCTGGTGTAGCCATAATAGGTGCTTTAACCAATCTGATCTTGATTTCTTCAAAGGCAGTCTTGCAGGAATCATCAAAATTAAACTTTGTGTCCTTCTCTAGTAATCTGCATAGTGGTCTCGGCTATCTTTGAGAAGTCTTTTGATGAATCTCCTATAAAAATCCAAAGATGCCCTAAGAAACTCCTTATCCCCTTTATCATGTGGGAGGTGCAAGGGTTTTGATAATGGAAATTTTGATTGGTCAACTTAGCCCCGTAGCAGAATTTTATGACCAAGAACAATACCTTCTATTACCATGAAAAATGGCATTTTTCCTCCCTAATTCTACTAGCCAGTTGGTCCTTGCACCTTAGCATCAAGGCCTGTGTTGTTCATTGTTCAAAACTGGGACCCATAATCGTGAAGTCATCCATAAAAATTTCCACGATTTCCTCAATCCAAATTCGAGAACATTGAGACATCATACATCGCTTGAAAGTAGCAGAGCATTGCATGTACCTAAATGGCATCTTTCAAGGCAAAGGTAACGATAGGCATGTGAATGTGGTCTTTTCTTGGTCCTCAAAGTAATTAATCGTTGTAAAACAATAATTGGCTCCAAGAAACAAAAAATGAGGGTGTCTCGCTTAACTGGCCCAACATCCGATCACGAAGGCAAAGGAAATGATCTTTCCGGTCAGCCGTATTCGCTCTCCGTAGTCAATGCATACTTCCATCCCGTCACCGTTCTTGTTGGAATTAATTATTTCTTTCATTGCGGATCACAAGAACGGCCTTTCTTGGAACCACATGGACTCGGGCTAACCTGCTGATCAGTTCAAATTGCATAGATAAACCAAGATTTAACCATTTGGTGCACTTCTTTCCTGGAATACTTTTCATTACCGGATTCGGCCCTTTGATGTTCAATGCTTGGCTTTGCATTTTCTTTCCCAAGAAGATTAAAAAGCATATTGATGGACTTGATACCTTTAACTCTTCAATAGACCAATATGTATTCTCGATGATTCTTAAAATTTCAGCAACTCTATTCTTCGTGATCACCGAGTTCAGCGTAAATTATTACTGTTTACTCTTTGGCAGCCTCCGTAAGCATACTTTAAATGACTTGGCAAATCCTTTAAAACTAGCCCCTTCTTCACTGTTTTTGAAGAAATTCCTTTCTTCATTTTTGTCTCCTTTTTCAACCCATTTTGTTCAATCACTTTTTCAGAGAATGTAACCGATGTGCAAAAATCAATCAAAACCTTTAAGATAATCGGAAATTATCTCTCTTCATGATTGAAAGTTGGGAATTACAATCATAGTAAATAATCAGTACTGCTGGACATATATCTTCTATTGATTTGATATCTTCCCTTTCTATGTCTAAATTCTCAAACTTCGATTAAATTGAAATCACGCTTTTCTCCAACTCGAGCGCTGAGAATTCCTTCCTCGCATATCGACAGCCGCCTCCAGCTGCAAGGAATGGCCTTCCAAAGCAGCTAGAGGACTTGTGAATCTTTCTTCCATATCCAAAAAGATGATGAAGTCAACTGAAAATAAACTTTCCCACCTTTATCAGCACATTTTCTATGATTCCTTCAGTTTAGGCCAGGTTCTATCTCGCCATTCGGTGAAATGTGAAAGGGAGTGCCCCCAAACTTAACTTCTGGCAACAGAATAGGGCATTAAATTGATATCAGTACTGAGTCATGTAGAGCTTTCTCGAAACCTCAACCTAATGGTGCGTGGAATGCGGTAAGCTCCTCGATCCTTCATCTTTTCTAGTAAGTCTCTCTTGATCACAGCACTGCAAGTTGCAGTCAAGTTCACAATTCCTTATTCAGCAATCTTCCTCTTTTTGCTCAGTATGTCTTTCAAAATTTTGCATAAAGTGGCATATGAGTCACCAATTCTGTGAAAGGCATACCGATCTCCATTTTCCGAAAAGGTTTTCAAACCTTGCAAATCACTCTATCTTTGATTTCGCAATTTCTGGGAAATGGGACTGGCAGGCGCATTGCTATGGGTTTTCTTTCTTGCTTCCTCTTCTCCCGACAGTCGTTTCCTTCTTTCTTTCCTTCTCCAAAGGTTTCATTGTCTGGCCTTCATCTCCCTTGTTGCTTATCTTTGGTCGCTCTTTCCACTAAGTCTTTTCCCACTTCCGAGCCGCACAACCATGCAGTCTTTCGGATTCTTCTTCATGTCATTGAGAAAGGCATCTTCTATCCGGGTTTTGCAAAAGGTTTAGGGCCGCTGCCCTATTTGTGTCTCTAGGTTCTTGAGGATAGCCATTAGTGGTCTTCCCGAAAATTTGAGAATTGGTACTGAGGCTTCCAATTTCCGCAAACTTTGTTCATGGAGATTTAATAGCCTTCTTCGTCTCCCCATGAATCAAGTGCAGCATTTGATCTTCAAATGGTTGAGCCCTCCTCTAACTCTGGTACTCGTTTCTAATTTCACCTCCTTGCCGCCGCAGAACCTTTGGTAGTTGCCGATATCCCCGCTGAGGATTCCTCGTCCATGCCTCGGGCCTCAGGAGACCCCTCCACCATATGAAAAATTTCTACGGTTCCTCGCTACCGGGATGATAGTGTGCTGACAGGTTAGGATTTGGTTTGAAGTGATAGCTTCTTGGCTCCCCCAAGTACTTAACCTCCTCAGCATCATAAAACAGTTCTTCAGTGGATACATAAGCACTTCCTCTCAATAGTTCCCTCTCGACTGATCCTATTTCACGAAAGCAGCCAGGCATTTTCCTCTCGCTTGTCCATTCTAAGTGCATGATGGCATCCAACTTTGCTCCATGGCATTTTGCTCAGCTCCATGACCTCTTCCTCTCGCTAATTACTCTGAAAACTCTAATGGAGCTTTCATATTGCATTTCGCGATCCTCAATCGGCCCTCGCTTCTTCAAGACTTTAATGCCTCAATGCTCCACAAAGATAAAGCAACATCAATAATGCCCTTAGATGTATCATTCAAGGCATGATACACTATGTCCATCTGGGTCTTCAAGTCTATTCCATGCATCGGGCATCTTTAGCAACCTTTTAAATCTCTCCCATGCTACATAAAGGCTCTCATCTTCCCCTCATTGAACACACAATTATCTCCCCTCCTTCTCTCTCGAGGTGAGTGACTGGGGGAAGAATCTACCCAACAGTTTCTACAAGCTCCTCCCACATCAACAGAATCCATATGGTAAAGATTCATACCATGTGGGCTGTTGTATCTTTAGAGAAAATGGGAATAAATGCAATTTTATGACCTCCGGGTCTCACCCCATTCAACTTCATCAGAGCCACATCCCGAGAAACCTTCCCAGTGCTCATTCTTGGTCTTCGTGGACGACTTCAGTGAACCGTTGTTGCTGAACCATTGTAATCAGTGCTGGCTTCAGTTCAAAGTTATTTGCATCAATTGTAGGCTGTCTAATTGCAGAGTATTCATCCTGAATAATAGGTCTCCAAAAGTCCCCTATCAGACAAATACTGAGGCCTTCGCCGCTGCTCTTGTTCTTCATTCTGGTCTTGCCTTTCATCTGCCATAGTTGAGTTTTCTGCCCTTTTCGTTTTTCTCAAGCTTCTGAGTGTTCTCTCTAATTCAGTATCTGCTGGAATCAGATCAGTGTTCTGTTTCCTATGCATTAAAGTTTTCCCTTAAATAAAAACATACTCACATTAATAGGATTAGTCAAGCCAACAAATATTTTCAAGATGGCTTGTTAAAGATTAGTGGCTAAAAATAACCACTGCTTGAAAAACTATTTTTGTTCTTTTCTTTAAATGTCCAAATTAGTATTTCTTTCGCCTGGAATATCGATCTACTAAATTTTCAACCCGACAACGGCGCCAAAACTTGTTCATTGACTAAAGACATACAAAATTTATGACACGATTACCAAAAAGACGGCTGTCTAATCCCCAAATGGCCAATGCTATGAAACTTTGTTCGCTATATTTCATAATTATATTGATTAAAATGGTTTCTTTAAGACTGATAAATTTCTTCCCGGTTTTGATCCACGATTCTAAGTGCACAGTCGAACAAGTAATAGTGGATTTTAGTCCAGATATCGATCCCACAGAGATCTCAAGAATTTTCAATCAACTACCCTGACTACTCAAGCTCTATACTATTTGGACTATGATAGACAATTTGAATAAGCTTTGAAAGCCTTAAAATAATGAAAATTAAAAAGAATTGAATTAATAACAAATGAATTGAATACTGAAATAATAAAATAACAAATTTAGATTGAACAATTATTCCGCAAAGGGGCCTATCGAAATAAAACTATTGTGAAACACTAATTCTTCCGTATTTCAATTGCACTCTTGCTTCATGAACCATAGATTTAAAACTAGTCAGTCCAAGGAGGGTGGCGCACTGACTTCAAACTCCACGCTCATTATCTAACCTTAATCGCTTTTCGAAGACAAGGTTAGATAACTACCTTTAATCTTGGTCGCCTTGTTTTGGGTATTTTTCTTTTTCAATACTTCATACCCATTAACTGGATCAGAAACTCCGCTCCTAACTTATAGTCATTGCAATGCATTTACACTATACTCGGTTTCTTCCTCAAAATTAGAACAAATTTCATTCTTTCCTTGATTAGATCCTTGCTAACACGGGATTGAATTCACCATTCGACCGAGGCGAACTTTCAGATGTTTAAATCTGATAGATCCCCAACTCATTCTCGTCCAAGTGAAAAGAGGGATTTATCAAATTTTAATCACAGAGCACATTAAATCACCTAATATGTTCGCACACCGTCCATGAATGTTTGATTACCTGTGAATGCCTTTCCCAGGTCACTCGGGAGGGAATTTCCCGGAAATCAGAGCTGAGATAACTATGGTGGTAGTTAAGACCGATATTGGGATCAATTCCACAAAATAAACAAAACCACAAGTAGATTTCATAAACTCGAAGTTCATCATCGATGAATAAAATTATGCAGGAAAGATAATTTCTGACGATAGAGTCATTTCTGAATGAAGTCAGGTTTCTAAACTACTGACATAATCTACATTGGCTTGCTGATCAAGAAACCATCGTGAATTAGGAAACTGTAGTTCTAAACTAAAATTTGTCTCAATTCAAATAACTGCATGCGAATTTGAAGAAATATAAATCTGCATTCAACTAAAACTTTAACAAAATTTCTAATGCTCGATCCAAATTTAAAACAAAAATTACGAACTAATCTAAAATAAAAAAAAAAAGAAAAGAAAAGTAAAATACAGGAGCCTTCAAACAATCCCATATCTCTCTTTTCAAGTCGCCAAGAGTCGCTCCTTAAGTAGGCAAATACATATTTATGTGGTTCAAGTTGGGCCCCACTCGATGCACCTCTTTTGACTTCGCTTAACCGTCTTGGGCTGGGTTGTTGATGTTATGACCGCTTCTCGATTCGCTATTGATGTCGCGACTTAAATGTCTACCAATTGTTTATCTTCTCGTAGCAACTTCTTTTGTGTCACGACCTCATTTTCCAATCGTATCGGGTTAATTCGCCGCTACCTCGAATGATGTCGCGACATCATGTCTTCTTCTTCATCATTCCCCGGTTGCTTGACTTTGAGTTTCTTTCACGCCGTACCGCTTTTGTCTTCACTACGCTTCATTTAAGTACCGGAGCTTTGTAGTTGCAACCTTAATATGTATTTCAATTGTCAGAAGGTTTCACGAAGATCGTGATACTTTAATCCTTTTTCGCCTCTCCTCGCTGAAATTTCTACGCTACATCGGCATCGTCACCATTATTCTCGCCCTTTACCGCACTTCGCTTTCTTTGAATTTCGCGACATCGGGCTTTTGGTGAAGTATTCCATATTCCTGCACATAAATCAACCTTTTTTAGAATAAAATAAATCAGAAAAATGGACTGAAAATAGATGACTTTTAAGCTCATCACCCATCTCTACTTATTTTATGATTTTCATATCATTTATGGCAATTACAATTTTACCCTTTCTTCTAGTATCACATTCCAGGTTTACTAATTTTATCATTTCCTAATTTCATCTCCAAAATATTACAATGTGAAACTTAGTGCTCATATGTGCCCCTAACAAGCATGTAATCGTACATCCTCTCGGGATCTGGGAGTTACAAGATTTGCTTGATCGACAAGTTCAAGACTGATGGTGTCCTTATAAAACGAGTAGCAGTTTGGAGAAAACAAACTCAACTGAGGCGTGTGTAAAACACTGTCCTTAGGAATTTGACTGATACAATAGCTTCTTCGTAGTCTAGATCAACTCGAGCAGAACAACATAGATGAAGATAAATATTCCAAGTCGCGTAGTTAAATGTAGTGGAAACCATTTTGTAATATCAAGATCCGTTTGTATTTATAGGCAAAAAATTGTTTGAATTAATTCGTAAGAATTAATTTGAAACGTTACAAATTAATGCAAACTTAATGGTTAGAATTTGAATACAAAATAAACTCAAGCAGAATTGTTATTTTATGACTCGACCCACTTCTGCGTGCTGTCATGTGAAGGAAGCCCATAATAGGGTTTTAGTACATAAACCCAATAAAGACTCGTCTTTTTTCCATGTGGGACAACACCTTTTTGAAAACTACTGTTTACTAACAATCCCCCATATTTTTTCAAAAAAAAGGTTGTATTGAACAAAAAATTTCTGTATTTAAAAACACTTTGTTCGAAATATGAAAGAAGGTGTAAGTGCCTTAAATTTGGTGTTCAATGAACTATGAACCAAACATAGATGAATAAGATTTAATTTATAGAGTATTGGTGAAGCTTATAACTTCTATGAACTAGAGTACTCTTGATCGTAAATTAGGGACCTTATCATTGGCACCACACATCACGATTATTTAGGTCATGCACATGCTTGATTATTTCATAAGTGCTCTAGAAATTTTGCCATACCATTTCATGGGAGCGGTCCCACTCCACACTTATATAAGTGATTTCATCAAGTACACATTGCATTTATATGTACCACCCATAAGAGATATGAAATCATTAAGAATATTACTCATCCTCTCAAATTATGCATTCTAGCACCATAACCACACCATAGGAATGGACAATTTTGTTGGTGATAATAGGATTAACAAGTGACTTGTTATTACCCGTATGAACCTTCTTCATTCTCTAATCACAAAGGTTGGGTTCCCATCACAGCTAATCTTATATTGGCTTAAGTCCCATTCCACTCGATGTTTCCAAAATTAATTTTCTTCTCAAAGGCATAGTTAGAGGATCGGCCAAATTCACTTATGACTTTACATAATCAATGGAAATAATTCCATCTTTCAACAGTTGTTTCACAACCTCATGTCTTAGACGAATATGTCTGTTTTTCCCATTTAATGCTTTATTTTTTGCAATTGATATTGCTGCTTGGCAATCACAACACATAGACATCAAAGGTGTTGGATCGATTCCCAAAGGAATTCCTGATAGGAAGTTCCTTAACCACTCAGCTTCTACTTGTAGATTCAAGAGCTATAAACTCTACTCCATGGTAGAAGTAGCGATGAAGGTTTGTTTAGATGATTTCCAAGCAACATCACCACCTCCCAAAGTAAAGATATAACCACTTGTGGATTTTATCTCATTTGAATCTGAGATTCAATTAGCATCAGATGATCCTTCATACACAAAGAGGAAATCCACTCATATAAAGATACCATAGTTCATGGTACTCGTAGCATATTTCATTAGTCTAGCTAATGCACTCCAATGATCATTATTGGGATTATGTGTATATCTACTTAATCTACACACGTATATGCTATGTCGTCTAGGAAAAGTTCATCAAATGCATCAAACTCCCCTAATAATTCAGGTATACTAACTTGGATCCACAGGATCACCTTGATTTTTCATTAAATGGGTGTTAGAATCATAAGGGGTACTCATAGGTTTGGAATCGAAATGTCCAAACCTCTTGAGTATTTTCTCAACATAATGTTCTTGTGATAGCATTATACTATCACCCATCCTTGTGATCTTCACACCCAAAATCACCTTAGGTTCACCCATATCTCTCATGTCAAATCAGGAAGCTGGGAATCTCGTACTATGTACTACACTCAGTTAAGTGCCAAAATCAACATATCATCTACAATTGTAGGTATATGAGAAATTTTTCCATAAAATGGAAAAATGTGTTAAAAAAATTCGGCATTTTTTTATCTCAATAATAGTGTTGCATTCTAGAACATCACTTTTCAAAACTAGAAATTTAAAAGTCGCGCTATTACTAGAATACCCAATAAACATGCAATCAGAAGTCTTTAATCATATTTTCCTCTTTTTAGGATTATGTACCATAACCTCTAGCGAGAATTTCACACTTTCAAACATTTAAGGTTACGCAGGCATGACCTTTCCATAACTCAGGGTGTCTACCGCTTCAGATGAAATTCTATTTTGTAGATGACATGCAGACAATATGGCTTCACCCCAAAGATTATTATTTCGAGAAAAAAACAAGTCTAATACCACGCGTTTCCAAGTCCAAAAATAAGGAATAATTAGCTGAGGTACTGAAAGGCTAAAATCAATTTTCTCTCGTAAAAATTGGGTGTGAAAGTAATCACGGGGGTCTCCCATTGGAAGACGTAAGAAAATGAGCTTGTGGTAATGTTCTATCTCTTAGTGGTTTAGTATAAATAAAGAGGATCTCTTAATGATTTTCACCAATCACTAAGAATATCTTTTTCCTCCTCTATTACCATTTTCATTGATCATGCATGGCTTCTCATGATCATTCATGTTCACTAGCTTTCATTTTCACTACCTTTGCTCTCGCTTACCCGTTGTCTTGTCTCATCAAGGCAGGTCAGAATTAAGCCCGCATTTCTTACAATGAAACATGCTTGAATGACCTTTCCAAGTTAAATATATAGATTTTAGTCCCCGTTTCAATGGAGGAAGTCCTACCGGCTTGGGCCGGATAGGCCGTCGCCTTGTTCGCAAACATATCATGATGCCAAGTCGTATCCGGCGCCTTGCTCATGGAATAGGGTGTGACTCGATTAGCACGGATTGGGAGATAACGGCAAGGCCGTGTCCCGGAAGGCGTGAAGGTGCCGCGAAGCTTCAATCGCGCCACTAATTGGTGTCCATTGTGACGCCCCAATCCCAGGGTTTTTTTTTTTTTTACAACTGTAAGAAGTCAATCGCAACATAATACCTCGCTGCGGTGCGCTTAACTTTGATGTGCGCCAAATTACGACCGCGCTACCGGTCCGCCACGCATTACGGCCTTCTTTGTCGCAATGCTAAATGAAGCGCCACACTGCCGCGATAAAGCCGCCTTCGCCGCTGCGGCGCACAACCGCCAGACGAGTGCCCACCCCACCGCACAACAACAGCGCTATGTCGCGGATATGGAAACTACATCCAAGGCCAAACTCGTCGCAAATAATAAAATACTTTGTCGCGACATAATTTCTCTTCGCCATGGCCAACTCGCTGGATGTGAGTACCCGCCGCGACATAAAAACTCCAACCATACAAACTCGTCAGAACACAAATTACTTTGTCGCGACCTAAATCCTCTTCACCTTGGCCAACTCTGTCGCAACGTGAGAGTACTCTGTCGCGACATAAAAACTCTAGCCAAGGTCAAACTCTGTCATGACATAAAATAACTTTGTTGCAACCTAAATCCTCTTCACCTTGGCCAACTTTGTGACGACATAAAAATATTTTGTCGCGACATAGAAACTCTTGGTCTTGACCAAGCTCACAGGATGTAAATACTTTGTCGCAACATAAAACTCGCCCGGGCGCCAAACCTGCTGCAACACTAGCCTCTCGTTAGGACCATCCGGGTCGACATGGAAACCTCCGTCATACATCGCCATGACAGAGAATAGCACCGCCACGATAAGGAAAACTATGTCGCACCGCTAAATTCGCCTACAGCCCGATAAACTATGTCGCTGGCCACATGGAACCCCCGCTGAACATAGGACCAAGAACTCTATCACCAGAAACTGTCGGATCAAAACTTGTCCAAACCCGCAATAGCCTTTTATGGCATTTCCAAAGACCTCCAAATTTCTTCCCAAGACACTATAAGTTATTATAATGGCCTCAGCATAATATAGGAACATAAAAATTTGGGGAAAACCTATCAAACTATATTAAACATTTTAAAATGAGTTTTATTACAACTCTTCTCTTTTTACATATCAAAAACTCTGATAATCATTCATACTCTTATTAAAATACGAAATAGTTTCATAATCCGCCTTCACTCTTGGGCCTCATATGAGTCCCATCTCCCGGTGTGCCTCCAAGACCTAAAATACTACCACTGAGCAATGCCTAGCAGAGAATTCTTTACAAGGGTCAAGCCCCACCTAAGCGCACATGCAATGCCCTCATTTAACATTTATCAACACATTGAGCAAAACATATGCATTTCTATATGAATGCTCTCATGTCATGCTAATGTCCCGAGCCCTTACTGACTCCCTCACACATGTACACATCATGTATGAAAAACCTTCATTTCCAAAACAAAGATTTTTTTTTTTTTTATATTACAATCCTTTGGACCGTCTCTGAAAAACCGCTTTATTCAAAAGCCATGTGTCTTTTGTGGGTAACGAACTTTCTGGGGTTTCACTGCGGGCATCGTACACCTTCCGATATTCCTTTGCAAACTTTCATCGCCGGATGCATGTCTCGACAAAGCACATGTGTGCCTTTCACCCCATGCGTCTATCCCTTCTTGCTACTACCCGACACATAATTCTCTCAAACCGGTGACTTCTGGACGTCGTCCCTTTTCAGGAGCCCACCATTTTAAAACACCAAACACAATGTTCTTTCGTGGCCATGCACTCACACCCGCTTCACGCGATGCCCCCAAGATATGTAATGCGTAATGTCATTGCATGTTCTTTCTCATGTTACATGCATGATGAGAGCTACATGCACATTTATGATCTATGGACAATCATATCACAAGATACAATTTTACATCCATAATATAACTCATGTAAATACATCAATTTCAGCATATATCCACATGATTTTTCACACACTTGCATGTCATTCAATCAAGCAACAACACACAAACTGGATCTTCACGTTCAAACCTGCATTAGTACACACAAAGCCAAAGATGTCAATCCATGCTCAAAGACTGACACACTACAAATCATCAAACTAAAGCCCGTATTTTCTAGCACTTTAACCCGTCTGAAACAGAGTTCTAAGAATAGAGAGGACCGAGAAATTGGTCCGTATTTCACCAACAATTTGATCATAACTATTCTTCAATCAACCCTAACTGTTAGGGCTACACTTTATGGCCATCGAATGTCCCTTAGACAAGGACTAACCAGAGTAGGAAAGAACCCCTATCTCTTGGAGTTTTACGAAAACTCCGGATCTTGGTACCCTACATCGAAGCCTCGCTATGATAAACTTTTGCCTCGTCCGACGAGTTTTGATCGTCTTCGCTCATTTCTGAGATCTAAGTAAGTGTTGCTGATCACTCCTCCGTTCCTCTCCTCCGTTCTTTTCTCCCTTTCCTTTTTCCTTTTCTTCCCCATGTTCCTTCATTCATTCTTATCCACTACTTGATCTTTCTTTAGGGGTGTGACACATTGCTCCCATGTGTTCCCTTTTGTTTTGCCTTTTGGTGACAAGTGTCATCTATGACACCTAACCCACTCATCATCTTTCATCCACTCCCCACTTTATCTTTTCAAGATCACACATGGTCTCACCATGTGGCATTTTCCACATGTCCCTATTTTAAATCATGATGCCATGTGGCGTCGTGTCACACGTTGTCATGCAATTTACCAGAAATTCCCAGCTCAGAACAAGACTGTAATTCCGGTGAATCTATCGCTACACCCCACCCCGAGTCCTCACATCCATGGTCAAATTCTTAAGATTGTTGAAGATGTACCAGAGAAGGTCTAACAAGACAAAGACAACAAATGCAAAATGGGAGTAGGGAGTGAAGCTAAGATCGTTGGACAAAGAACTTCGAGACCGGATGGTGTCCTTGTAAACGAGTTAAATTGGGAGAAAAACAAACTTAACTGAGGCATGTGTAAAACACTATCCTTATGAATTTGATTCCCATGATACAATGGGCTTCTTCGTGAAACTCGATGAACTTAGAGCAAGAACATAGATGAAGATAGATATTCCAAGTCATGGTAAGAAAGGTGTGGAAAACCGTATTTTTGTAACATCAAAGACCCGTTTGTATTATACGCCAAAATTGGTTTGAATTAATTTAGGGCACTAATTTGAAACGTTACGAATTAATGCAAACTTAATTGTAAGAATTAATTCAAAACGTTACAAATTAAATGTAAACTTAACGGTTATAATTTGAATTCAAAATAAACCTGCTAGAATTTATTGTGATTTTAAGGACTCCTACGATTTCAGGCGTGTGAGGGCTCTTCTCAAGTCATGTAAAACCCCATAATAGAATTTTAGTATATAAACCCAATAAAGACTCTTGTCTTTTTTCCATGTGGGACAACACCTTTTTTAAAACTATTGTTTACTAACACGTATCATATACTCGGTATCAATAAATGTAAAGGAAAAACAATAATTCGTGAAGGAACATGGACTGGAAGTCAGGGACGTTGATTTTTTATATGATGATAATGATGATAATGATGATAACCTTTTTCATGATTACTGGTTCATTCAATATATAAAAGTTTCAAGAAGAGAGCTTCAAGCCATACAATAAGAGAAGGCATTTGCATGCATAATGCATTCAAATCAATGGAAGAATGAAGAAACAATTCGTGTTCTTTCAAGTGAAGCACTTCTCTTAAGTTGTTGTTTTGTTTGATGTTGTGACGCCCCAAACCCGGGTCTCGTTGACAACCCGCCAACCTACCTTAAGACTTTCGTGAATGCCTGGTAACTCGACACCACACCACCGTGTTCCCTTTTTCGGGACCCATGATTTAATGAAAATCAGACAGAGTCTCCTTTGTACGGAGAGCTCTACCCAAAATACAACCTATATAAAAAATCTGCCAACATGGTCCAATATAATACAATGACTCCCAGCCTGTCCAATTATGAGTGAAAGTGGCCTAACCGAGCCCACTCATCCACACTACATAATATACGTAACTAATTACCATAGTCATCAAGAGTTTAATTACATGTACCTACAAATATTACAAATTAGAAAAAGGTTGTTCCAAAGCATTTTTACAATTCTTTTTACACTAAATACAAGCTAGAACTAGTTTGTTCCAAGCTTCTTTACAAAAAATTAATTATAAGCCACAACTAGACTTTCTTCATAACTACGGCCTCAAGTGAGCACTGTCTCCCTGCACACTCCCTGTACCTGAAAGGGGGTCCCACGACGAGGTGAGCAATGCCCAGTAGAAAATAATTCTTACAAGGGCTACTCCCCACTTAAGTGCACATGCAATGCCATTTCACACATTCAAGTAAAAACATACACATTCCTACTCAAATGTCTACATGCCATGGATGAGAATGCGACTCACCCTGTCCTAAGTCCTGAGTCCTCACCAACTCTCTCACACATGCATATGCCAAGTGTGAAAACGGTCATTTATATTCCATCAATGACCATTTTTCCAAAACAAAAGCTTTTTATTTTATAAATCAAAATCCATTGGACAATCTCCGATATCAACTTGTTTTTACCAAGTTCCATGTGTTTTTTTTTTTAAAACTCATTGGACATCCTCCGATAAACCTCTTTATTCAAAGCCATTAGAAAATCTTCGATAAATAACTTTATTCAAAAGCATTGGACAATCTCCGATAAACAACTTTATTCAAAAGCATTGGACAGTCTCTGATAAACAACTTTATTCAAAAACACTATTAGCTCCGATAAACCGCTTAATCAAAAGTATCGATGCCTCGATAAATGCTTTATTCAAAGCCATTGGACAATCTTCGATAAACAACTTTATTCAAAATCATTTGACAGTCTCAAACAACTTTAATCAAAAGCATTAGACAGTCTCCGATAAAACGCTTTATTCAAAGCCATTGGACAATCTCCGATAAACAGCTTTATTCAAAAACATTGGACAATTTTCGACATACGGCTTTATTCAAAAGCATTTGACAGTCTTCAATAAACCACTTTAAATCAAAAGCATTGGACAGTCTTCGATAAACCGCTTTAAATCAAAAGTATTGGACAATCTCCGATAAATTGTTTTATTCAAAGGCATGAAATGCACCCGTGAGACTTTGTTGGACATAGTCCAAAGTACCGAGCTCACCACCCACTTACCTAGAATGATGAATGATTATGACCATGTACACGCACCCATTTAATGCGATGTCCCCGTGCATATGAAATGCAATTATGCTATTCCATGTATATATATGATGAGTGGTATATGGACATTTTAAACCATGCATAATACACGTACATCATTTGGACAATCATATCTATTAACATACAATTTCCAAATAAACCACACAACACATGTCAACATATTATACACACATATATTGACATCTACAAGTCATCACCAATCAAGCAATGACTTACATTATACTCTAAGCTTAATTATGACACCATGTCCAACAAATTTACAACCAATACACAAAAAGAATGGCCTTGTTTCATACACAAACACATCACAAGCTAAACCATTAAATACATAATTTGACTTCCACACAATTTCACCCAAGTATATCACTCAATCTGCTGGATGATATACTACAATCATATACTAATTGTGAAAAAAATCTGGACACAAATCATTAAACAGCCTAAGCTGTAGTAGTCCCGGAAAACGGACCATAACTTAAGTTATAGAGGTCAATCCTAACATCAAGTTCTCTGATAGATCTACAATTTCTTTGAAGGATACTAACCCAAGTTCTCACTTTTTTCCAACCAAAAATCAGTCCAAAAAATCCTAGACAAGAGGTTCGCAAACAGTATAACCTATGGCACCTTTAAACTAATTACAACTTGAGTTATAGATGTCCAATTTGAGTGATTTAAAAGCCTAACATTAAGTTCTCAAATAGGGCTATAATTTCTCAAGGATACTGAACTAAATTCTCCAATTTTCTAACCGAAAATCAACCCCAAAAACTGGACATCATATAGAGTCAAAATAGGGCACTATTCCCATAACCATTAATTTGCCAAACAACCCCTTAGGGAAAAAAAGGGCCAAACAGCCCCTTAAGGCATTAAAACTCAACCAAACAACCCCTAGAATGGAAAATAAACCAAAGTAGGAAGGATCCCTACCTCTTGGAGTGTAGAAGAAACTCTAGGAAGTCCCGTGGACATTTCCTAAACCCGAAACCTTGATTCGAACTCGCTTTGGAATCCTCGACGAAATCCTGTTTTCAGACTACAGCCCCCATCGAGTAGATGAGCTGCTCTTTGGTCCGATAAATCTCACCGACAGAACTCCTGCGGGAATAAAAAGAGAAGTTTTTATTTTTATTTTTATTTTTTCTCTTCTCTCCCTCTCTAACTCTCTACGCTCAAAATTCAGGAAAATAGGAGAGATCCTCCTCCAAATGAGATTTTTGGTTTTTTTCAGCCTTATACTCTTGGTTACTTACACACGTATAACTTGAATCCTCGACGAAATCCTGCGGTTTTTGTACTCAATGAGCCCTCATCGAGTAGATGAACTTTCATTCGCCCGATGAATTCGATCGACTAACTTCTCGTGGATTAAAAAGAGAAGTTTTTATTTATTTTTATATTTTTTCTTCCCTCTCTAACTCTACGCTCAAAATTCAGAAAATGGAGATCCTCCCCAAATGAGATTTTGGTTTTTCATTTTATACTGTTACTCGGGCACACGTCGCGCCACGTGTCCCCCTTGCTCTGCCTGCTTTACCCCAAACAATTTATTTCTTCCCGATTCAAGTGCAAATTATCTTATACGAACTTTCTTTAAATTATTACCCAAGTTCCAAGATTTTCGCCTTAAAACTGCTTTTTGGCCCACTGACACCCAACACCGGAAATGTGAAAATTTGATCAGTTCCCTAATTCAAATGAAATTTTTGTTGGGTAAATAGATTTCTAATGCAGACACTTTAATCCCAAGAACGGTGAAGTCCGCTCTCATTATCCGAGATCTAGGAAAATCTATTTCCTAAAAACAATTTTTCGGGAGTAATTCACCGTTTTTATTACTCTTCCTGGAAAATCTCTCAATTCTTTCAGGCCTTTTTTTGCTATTTTTCCTGAAAATTTCTAATTTTTTCAGGTTTTACAAATATGATATTGCTATAATGTGTTTTAAATTTATAAAAATCAACATACTTTGGAATGTAAATTTTCTTACATATAATTTTATTCTTAAATATTTAGTGAAGATATTATTTTATGAGATAAACATATATATCTTAAGGAATGCTAAATTCTTGAAAACAAAAATAAATAAAATATATTGAAAAAATTATTAAATTATTTTTGTCTATTATAAAAATAAATAATTAAATATTTTACAATCGGTTCTTAGAATTTGATTCTAGATACACAGCTTCGAGTCTGTGACGAACTCGAGTAGGAACATCATAAATGAAGATAGATATTCCAAGTCAGAGGGAGAAAGGTAGGAAAAAACTGTATTTTGTAAGTCATCCGAGATCTAGAAAAAATTTTAGGATTCCCTGAACCATTTCGGCAATTTTACTGTTTTTGCTATTTTCCCCGAAAATTTCTAATTTTTCTGGGTTTTACAGATATGATATTGCTATAATGTGTTTTAAATTTATCCTAAAATCATCATACTTTGGAATGTAGAAATTTTCTTACATATAATTTTATTCTTAAATATTTAGTGAAATATTATTTATAAGATAAAGCATATATATATTAGTGAATGTTGGATTCTCAAACAAAATATATTGAAAAAATTATTAAATTATTTTTGTCTATTATAAAAATAAAGAATTAAATATTTTGCACCGTTTGGGGATTTTGATTCTCGATACTACCAGCTCGTAGTGTAGGACTAACTCTAGCGTGAAATCAAAGATAGATGAAGATAGATATTCCAAGTTGTAGGAGAAAGGTAGGGAAAACTGTATTTTGTAACATTAGGACCCGTTTGTATTTATAGGAAAAAAAATTGGTTTGAATTAATTCGAAACGTTACGAATTAATTCAAACTTAATTGTAAGAATTAATTTGAAACGTTACGAATTAATGTAAACTTAATTGTAAGAATTAATTCGAAACGTTACAAATTAAATGCAAACTTAATGGTTAGAATTTGAATTCAAAATAAATCCATTGTGAATTTACTGCGATTTTATGACTCGACCCATTTCTTGTGCGCGCGAGGGCTCCCCTCTTCTCAAGTCATGTACAAGCCCATAATAGGGTTATCTTTTTTTCATGTGGGACAACACCTTTTTTGAAAACTATTGTTTACTAGCACATATCATATACTCGGTATCAATAAATGTAAAGGAAAAACAATAATTCGTTAAGGAACATGGACTGGAAGTCGGAGACGTGATTTTTTTATATGATGATGAATCAATGATAATAATGATAATTTTTTTCATAATTACTGGTTCATTCAATATGTAAAAGTTTCAAGAAGAGAGCTTCAAGCCATACAAGAAGAGAAGAAGTTTGCATGCATAATGCATTCGAATCAATGGAAGAATGAATAAACAATTCGTGTTCTTTCAAGTGAAACACTCCTATTTAAGTTGTTGTTTTGTTTAATGTGATATTGCTATATTGTGTTATAATTTTCTGCTAAAATCAACATACTTTTGGAATGTAGAAATTCTCACATATAATTTTATTCTTAAATATTTAGTGATACCTTGTTTTGGAAGATATTATTTATGAGATAAGCATATATATCTTAAGGAATGCTGGATTCTTGAAAACCGTCAAAAATAAATAAAAATATATTGAAAAAATTATTAAATTATTTTTATCTATTATAAAAAATAAAGAATTAAATATTTTGCACATTACTTTTTATAGTTGGTTTTTTGTGGCTTTATATATAAAAATAAATAAAAATTCTAAAACAAGATGTCGGGGTTGGTAACATTTATGTATATTAAAATTTAACTATGTCGATTTCCTTTTGTTAATGAAATACCGATATATGGTTAATTGAAAATTTGCTAACCATGTTGATGGTTAGGTTTTTAAATTATATAACAACAAACCGAAAACCGATGATTGATTTATTTTTAGCCACATGGTTAGATTAACCGAACCATACCCACTCCTACTTTTAAGAGCATTTAAGAGTACTTGACACTAATCTTTTATCTTTTATAATCTTTACTTGATAAGTCTTAAGGTGGTGATTTGGGCATCTTAGGTCTTTGATTTGATTTGATTTAATTCATGGTGTCGTCCATTCTTCTCATAGGTGCTTTTAGCCAACTGCCCCATTCTCGTTTTATGTCAACTTCCTTTTTATCAGAAATTTGAGAACAAAATTTGTTTATGTGCCCCATAATATCACAAATACAACAAAAAACACGTTAAGCCTTTCATATTTAAAATTTAAAATCGAGGACAATCCAATTCCCACCCACATGTCTAATCTTTTTCTATCACTTTAATGGGAGTCTAACATTGATCCCTTCACACTCTATTTCTCATAATATAAGTAGGAGGCTCCTTATGGATAAAAACTCATAAACAAAAAACCTAAAAACAAATCTTGATATCATTTGTATAGGTTCCATCACGAAGAGAGACAAACTTTTTTAGCCTTTGATAAGGAAAAATTTCTTAATATCGCATTATAATGGATTCTTTAAGCTTTTATAGTTCTAATAAAAGATAATTGATATTTTTTTAAAATTCTGTTTTATGCTCTTCCATTTTTGCCTTTATCACATCACGCTCTTTCGAATTTGAAAAACCAAACGAAACCTTAATCGTAAAATCAAAATGTATATTTTTTTTTTTCCTTTTATTTGAAGTAATGGCAAAAACTAACATATAAGAAATATGAGGCCCATGGCCCAAAGAAAATAAGTCCCCAAAACAAATATAAAAACCCTAACCCTAACCCATAAATAAGAGATAAAGCAAAGAGAAGGATCTCACAGTTATAAAAATGGAAGTTCTTTGCTCTTGTCACTGATGAAGCCACTGGCCATGTTGACATGAAGGAGATACTAGAGAGCGAGGAGTGGAACGGAAAGGTCCATGAGGTCACGCCTAAGTGAAAAGATTCATCAAATTTGAGGAGGCCAATTTGGCCGATAGCCATGGGTCAGCTTTAAGCTCGAGAACGCCTCGTACATGTCAGGAGAACTCTACAGATGATTCGTATACTTGGGAAAGCAGGATGTTCTGGTTTGGGAAGCCGGATACGATGTAATGATGTTGACCTGGTGACTTCGACCCTCATTCAAAACCCATTTGTGTGGGTAAATTGAAGGGTCCAAAAATTCTCCCAATAATTTTCGAATTCAAGTCCAAAATATATATATTCTCCAACATGCTCGATCTTCGCACAATTTCAAGCTCGTGGGATCCTGATCCGTGGAAGCGCCTTCTCTCCCACCTCTCCTGCATCGAATTTGGCACCATAAGAGGCTACGTCCTCACCGAAAGGAATTGCTCTGCTCGTGACGAATATGAAAGGTATTTTTTTTCGACAAGTGATGACCGTATTCGGGGAGTTTCGAAAAGCGATCAAAATCAAATGGATCCTATTCAAGTGATTTCGAGGATTTAAATAGGTCGTATGGGGTGTCGGGGCTCCTGATACAACGACGTTTATCCGCTGCTATGTTGGTGATAACTTTAACTAATCTACTTGAACTCGCTTCTATCGAGCCTATCACCGTATAAAAGTTATGTGGCTCTTAATGTTGAATACCACATCGAAGTCCGATATGAGTCTTATCAGCTGGCCTTGGGAGCAGGTCTAGGTTCCTGACCTAGATATACATGTGCATTGGTGCCTTGTATTGACTATAAGAAAAGAAAAATGAGAATTATTATTGATGTGCTTAGGTAGACAAGAATGCA
Source organism: Tetrastigma voinierianum (assembly GCA_016808115.1). NCBI lineage: Eukaryota > Viridiplantae > Streptophyta > Magnoliopsida > Vitales > Vitaceae > Tetrastigma > Tetrastigma voinierianum. The sequence continues at coordinate 745,268 of JAEQBH010000494.1, forward strand.
TCTTTATTCATCCAAGAGACTCAAATCAAGGCCCCTACGGGTTCCGTGAGAAGAATCGGTCTCCTCGTCACTTCGCTTTAAGAAACAAGTATGAATTCAATTTTCATAAACTTGTGGCCTAAAAAAATTCTTCCTTTCGTGACACTGTGCCTTTATGTGAGTTTTCCTCCAATCTCTCTCTCGGCCCTATCCGCTTTCTCAAAATGTTAATTGTATATTAAATGCCACTATAATGTGCTTATATATTATGCTTTCAGAAGATTTTATACGGGTTGCATATTCCATTACTTTTTGAAGGTCGACTTTGATTTATGCTATTCCATTGGTATGTTGTAGTTAAAGCCTTCCTTGGGTGGGGTATAAAATTTATGAAATACGAAGTGTAAGTTTAGCAAAGACATATAAAAATGTTTAACCCAAAAGTGGTTGTCTTTAACCTCCTTCATAAACAACATATTCTTCTGGTTACGGATAATTCTCTTCCCTTGAATGACTAGAAGGAAATTCTGAACCTTTTTCAATTCCCAATCATTGAAATATCTATAGAAACAAGAGAACCACCCCCCTCCTCCCCTAAAGACTCCCACATATCTGCCACCAGAGCCTCCTCTGTTAGCGCAAACAAAGAGGGAAAAACTACAGATAAAGGCTCCTTCACACAAAAAATGTCCTTCCAAAAGATCACCCTCCTTCCATTATCTTCCCTTGAATGATAGAAAAAATTATCAACCTCCTCCAATTCCCAATCTTTGAAAGATCTAGAGATCATGGAACTATCCCCCTCCCCATTGAAGACTTAAATACTCCGCTCACTGTGAGCCTCCTTATTTATTGCTAGAGCAAACAAAAGGGAAAAACTATAGATAAAGGCTCCTCCATGCACTAGATGTCCTTCCAAAGACGCACCCTCCTTTTCTCGATTGGGCTGGTGCTAATAGGGAAGAATAGTTTTTTGCACCTTCTCCTTTATGTGACGTATTTATTGAGGTCTGGCTGGTTCTAAGGTACGAAATCCAATCGTGGGCGGAGATTCAACCATTCTCCGTCTGCAAATACCTTAAGGAGATGGCAACAAACGTATGCCAGAGATGAAGCAAGTCAGTAATAATCAAGACAAGGTCTTCCGCCACATGGAAAAATGGGCCAAAGAATTCAGGTGAAGAGGATGTTCGAAGTCTCGAGAGGCGAGATGTTTCTCCGCCGACCAAATCTTCGAGATATGGGCTGGGCTCGCAAAAAGGCTAAGGTGCTCATAACAGAAAGGCGATGGGGAAGGATGTCGTGGATACGCTTTGGAGAAGAAGGGGCAAAAATTTTACTGAAGAGCGTGGTATCGCTCAGATTAGAAGCAGACAAGAACATTGAAGGATTGGGATGGTGTGAGAATGGAAGGAGATACAACCTGGAGATGAGGAAAATGAGCACTGGCGTCTTCTCCGCTCTGGCCATAGATCCGGACCCGAAAAACACACAGATCGCTTCCCTACAGAATCGTCCATAAACAGCTTGACTATGTTGCAGAAAGTTCTGCCAAGCTACTGATATATGAGACAAGAGGAGATAGAAGAAAAGTGTAAAGCTGACATCTTCCATCGCGCTGAGGCCAAAAGGGAGGATTAGTTCCAGACACATCTATGAAATTAATGAGTCCTGGAAGAAGAAGGCAGGAGACAATCTGGGTGGACATAAGTGAGTGCAATCCAAAAGGAGACCTGGGGTTACTAAAATACGGTGTAGTGGGAAGCTGGAAGGTACAACCGCCATCAACATTTAGCCGGCCGATCGAGGTGGTGTGACGGGCTAAAAGGGTCTCGTGAGGTCGGGCGGGCGCATCGCTATCAATCGTCTAAACCATAACCTTTTTTCATAGGTTTTCACTACCCAAGAGGCTATCCGGTTATGGAGAACTAAGAGCTACAGAATCTTTGGGGCGAGTGATGTACTGGAATGGTGGTCCCCGGTCTTCGGAAGGTAAAGAATAAGAGTACCAAGAAAAAGAAGCCTCGGATAAGAGTGGTGGCTTCCCTTGCATTTGTGGACTGAGAAATTCTGAAAAATGGGGATACCGTGGAGGCTTCAGAGCACCGTATGAAGGAACAACTTCAAAAAACCGATCTTGGGCAAGAATACTGGTCAAAATGAACAAAGAACGAAAGCTTGATTTGGTTAACTCCGCTTCATAGGGATAGAAGCAGAACTACAAATATGGTGGGAGATCCGACCGACGATGGCGGAGGTATTCACTAGAAGTAGTAGATCTATTGGAGGTCCGGCGAACCCAAGGGAGGAAGATGACCGAGATGCAAGCGCTAAAGGACGCGTGAGACCTGCACGGGCAGTAAAGTGCCACACTTCTCGAGACGGGCTAAGTGAAGTGGGGAATCGGTCTGTTCTAGGAAAATGTGGTGCAGTGCTGCACCGCGCGATCGTATCGGGTGAGTCTCAAAGCGGGGGCCAAGAAAAGTTTTGAATTTCAAAACGTTTAGGGAATTAGGGGGAGAAAGGGGAAGCCCAAAAATTTACTTTTGAAGGATACGCAGCGAAAGACTTGGCCTCACCTCAGGGTGTCGCGCCAAGGATCCGGCGATCCAAGGGTTTTCGTGGGCTCATTGATGAGCTTAAAAGTCATCTGGCTTTACCCATTTTTCTGATCTATTTTTATCTAAACAAGATCGATTTATGTGCAGAATTATGGAATAACTAACCAAACTGTTAAATGGCAGGGAATTCAAGAAAAATAAGAATTTTTAAAAGAAGCAAGTCGATGAGCGCACGAGATAATTGGTCAAGCAAGTCGCGCAGCTAAAAGCGATAAAGATGAATAACCCGATGTCGTGAAGCCAAGTTAATCAAAATGCATATCCGTGCTGCGCAGCAAAACTCCACGGAACGGTTTCTACTTGAAGAACAAGGTAGCCGAGAGTTAAAGAACCTGTGTGAAGCAACCAGAAATGAAGAAGAAGAAGACTTCATGTCGCGACATCCGATGCCGTCTCGACATCGATTAAATGATACTGCGCGCCATGACTACGCAGTCGTCGCGACAACAAGAGTGAAGAGAAGAGGTCGCGACATCCACTCGAATAGACTGCTTGTCGCGACATCAGAAACTTGGAAGAAATTCTGATGTAGGTCACGACAAGAGAATCGCCTTGAAGCGATAGGTTCGGGAAGGATGAGCTGAGTTAATTGAAGTTGTTGTCGCGACAGGACTCCAAGTCGCCGATAATCGGGGAAGCAACCGGCAAATAAGCCTCCAAAGATTGTTGTCGGCTGTCACACAAGAGATCGAGGTCGCATCATGAACATTAGTTGAAAGCCGCAGGCGACTTCGAAATGGAGCCGTCATGACAAGATATCGATGTCGCGACATCGTGAGAGACCAATCGGAACCCCGCAAGGGCATAAAGTGATGTCGCGCGATAAGGGATCGGCGTCGCGACATCAAGACACGCTTGAAGGTCGCGAGACTAAAGTGATGTCGCGATAAGGGATCGATGTCGCCACATCGGCGACACGAAGGTCGCTGAGAAGAAGTCGAAGGCGCGACGCGGATCGATGTCGCTGAAGATGGATGATGTCACGATAAAGAGATCGTCGCGACATGAACGTAAACATGGGCCAACTAACTTTGGAATCCACAAAGACCGCATTGAATTGTGGCTCCAATCGAGAAACCCTATAAATAAGCAAATTTACCCAGATGAAAAACAAATACAGTGATACGTACGAGAGAACTGGTTTCAAGGCTCATTTTCTTTATTTTCCTTTTAGTTTTCTTTTTCTTTTCTTTTTTCTTTTCTTTTTCTCGAATGTCAGATAGTCAGAGATTAGATTAGATTTATCGTTTTATTTTTCATTTTATTTTCTGATCTCGCGTTGTCGATTTTGAGCGTAAGCCGAATGCGTAATTCTATTCTTTCAAATTACTACCTCGAATGTTCAAGTTCGCATAAATTCGAATTCGACTCTTCAGTTTCGAATTGGAGTTATTCTTATGATCAGAGGAATGTTGTAGCGAGTAATTCAGTAATTGAGGAATCCAGCTTCGATTAAGTGAATGCTATAGTCATAAATTATCTTTCCGTAGTCGCTTCCCAAGAAATTTTTGAATTTCGCCTTATGAATTTACTTCCTGTCGGGTTTACTGCTTTTGATCCACAATATCGCCTTATTATACCCGTTATAAGATTTGTCTCATTTCTCTGATTTCAAGGAGGCCCTCTGAGTGACACAGAGAAGGCATTCTTGAGAGTTATGAACAATTGCTTGAAGGTATATTAACTTGCTATTTGAGATCTAATGAGCTTTGCAAGTTTACTTCGATAAATCTCTTCTCACTTGAAATCAAGAAAGAGTTGAATGAGTTATCAATTTAAACAAGCAGAGAGTTCATCTCAATTCGAATAGTGAGGCCAATCCCGTGTTAGCTGAGATCTAATCAAGGAGAGGGTGATCTATTCTAATTTTGAGGAAGAGCATCCTGGAAGTTGTATATCCTTGCTTGACCGATAACTTGGGAGCTAAGGTTTACAATCCATAAAATGGGTATGAAGTATCGCAAAGAAAATACCCAGATTAAGGAAATCCCTTTAAAAGTAGTTATTTAATCTCCCTCGTCTTCGAGAATCCAAAGAAAATTAGATAATGAAATGTGGAGTTTGGAGAGATCCAAATTGTATCGCTAAACACCTCGATAGATTTTAAAACCCGAATATTCAAGAAGTTTTATCAAGATAACTACAGTGAATTGGTACTTCATGCACTTATACAGCGATACTCGAGCAAAACTCGAAAGATAATTATTCAATGTCCATTTATTTTCTTAACTATTCTTTATTCTCTTTATTCTTTATATTCCGGCTTTATTTGATTGTTCATTTATTTTACTCAGATTAAGTATAATTTCCACTTCTGCCGGACCCTAATATCACTATTTGGCCCAAATAGTACCAGCTCGAGTAGTCGTGGTAGTTGATTTAAAATTCTTTAGATCTCTCAGGGATCGAGACCGGACTTATATCCATTTTATTACTGGTTTAATTGCAGACTGCAAGATATCGTGCCAAAACCAAAATTAAAAATGATTAACTCTAGAGACTTCGTCTCAACAAGTTTTATGGTGCGGTTTCGGATTAGATAATAGTCCTTGGTAATTGTACAACTAAATTTGTATATGTGTTTTGGTCTGAGGTCATCAAGTTTTATGGCACCGCTAAGCTGTGTGATCTAAAGAATTTGATAGATCACGCCCAGATGAAAGAAGGAAATACTAATTTGACATTTAAAGAAAAAGTAACAAAATAGTTTTTCACAAAGGGTTCATTTTGACCACTAACCTACAACGAACCATATCAATATATTTGTTGTTTTGACTAATCCATAATGGGAGGCGAGCTTTCGTAAAACTTCGATGCATAGGAAGTGTAAAATCGACCGACCAAATGACTCACTGGGAGAAAACACTTCGCAGCCTTGAGAAAGACAAGGAAAGGTAAAACACAAACTACGGCAGATGAAAGACGTGATCAAACCCAGGGACACAGACAACAAACTTAAGACCTCCAATCAATCGACATACCATGGAGGAATTTTGGAAGCCTATCATTCAGATGAATATCAAAGAATCGTGACAAATTACTATCGATGCCAACAACTTCGAACTAAACCAAAGACTAATTACAATGGTGCAAAGAACACGCGCTCATCGGTCATCCTAATCAAGATCCTAATGAACACTCTCTCGGGAGATTTCAGATGGCAAACACAGTTTAAGTCAATGGTAGGTGAGACTAGAGGTTATCAAGTTACATCTATTCCCATTTCTTAAGAGAGCAAAGAACCCACATGGTATGAATCTTTACCATATGGTTCTCATGGATACTGGGAGGAGTCAGAGGCATATTTCAGCATTCTTTCCCCCATCACCCAGAAAAGTGAGGAGAAATCATTGTTTTTCAGCAGGGAAGATGAGAGCCTATATGTGGCCCGGGGAAAGATTCAAACTGCTGTCGAAGATGCTCCATGGCGAATCGACCAAGACCCAATGGACATCGTGGTATCATGCCCAATGATACATCCAAGGGAACTGATGCTTCATGTTGTGGAGCATTCCGCCGCAGTGCGCCGAGGGAGGCTAAAGATCTGACAGGACGGCAAATGCATTATGAAACCCTTCGAGTCTTCAAAGTGAGCAGCAGAAAAGGGACTGGCGAAGCCGAGCAAGATGAATGCTATGGAAGCAAAGTTGATGCTATTATGCATCGAACGGACAAACAAGAAAGGAGGCCGCACACCGCCCATGAAGCAGAGCAGCTGAAAAGAGTTGTTAAGATAAGTGTCGAAAGCTTAATGAAGAACAGCTTCTAAGATACGAAGGTAAAATACTTAGGTGAGCAGAGAAGTTACTCATTTCAAACCTAATCCTAACCTCGCAAAGACATTATCACCCAAGACTCAGAACTATGAGAATTTCTCATATGGGCGGAGGGGCTTCTCACACCCAAGGCAGGACGTAACCTCAACAAGGGTATCATCAAAGAATCAAGGTTCCAAAGAAGATCGCTGAAGAAGGGAAACGAACACAAAAATGAATATCGTATCGGCGAGGCCCACCTTTTCAAGAACGTATGTCGCAGCTTCATTGGGGATAATAGTAGTCACAACCTCCATGAACAAAGTTTGCGTAGTCGAAGCAAATGCTACTAATTCCCAAATTCTTCAGACACCACAAATGCAATCCTTGAAGAACTAGACACAAGTAGGCAGCCTGTCTCTAACCTTGCAAAGCCAGGAAAGATGCCTTCCTAAGTGACACTAAGAAAAACTAAAAGACTGCATGGTCAGATGTACCGAGGAGTGGGAAGGAAATAAAGATGAAAGAAAAAGATGACAAAGAACAAAGAAGGAGCAAGACCGTAAAGGGAAGAGGTACCGGAGAAAGGAAAGCATGAGTAGAAGGGAAGAACATCCATGATCAAAGCCCGCAATCCCATTTCCACAGATCAGCAGAATCCAAGATAGAGAGCAACTTTGCAAGGTTTTTTGAAACCTTCTTTGCTAGAGATCAAGATGCCCTTACGTAAGTGGTGACTCGTATGCCACTCTATGCAAATTCGAAGGACATGTCGAGCAAGAAAAGAAAGATAGTGTAAGAAGGATCGAATCTCACCGCACTGCAAAGGCAAGAATCGAAAAGAACTACCAAAGAAGACGCCAAACACCCAAAGGAGCTTCACTTATCTTCTTTTGTATTGTCGAGGAATTGAATTCAGAAGCTCTCTCGTGACTCGTGAGCTGTATCAATTTACGCCTTTCACAGAAAAGAAACTAAGTCAGAGCTTACTCCCACAACCTACTTCAAACGGCAAGACGCATCGATGGTAAAACCCAAGAGTCATTGAAGATGTACCGGGTCACTACTGGGAAGTTTTGTTTTTCCGAGACTTCATCATTCCGACATGGAAGAAGATTCACAAGTACTCTGCCATCGGGAAGACCATTCCTAGCTACTGAGTCAAGCCTGATCGACATGCAAAAAGGAGTTTTACCGAGGGTCGAGAAGGTCGCCGCTTAACTTGATCATATGCAAAATATGCATAAGAGACAAGGAAAGCGGTAATGTAGCAGATTTTGTCTATACTTCCAACCCCGATGTTAACAATGATCAGAATACTCCGCTTTATCAATGAGGCAGATGAATTCCCAAAAGATAATCAAGATGTCTATTCTCAATTTCCAAACAGTTAGCTTTTCATTCTTAGAAACTATGATGGTTTGAAAACAGTAATGACAATGGGGAAAATATTGGAAAAAGAGGAAATTCATCAAGAAAAACCAAAGGCGTAAGGACTAGTTTTGAAAGAGTTGCCATGTCATTTAAAGTATTCTTACTTAGAAATACCAAAGAAAAACTGATCATTTCAAATGTACTTCAAGATGAGGAACAAAGATTGCTGAAAATATTAAGGAAGCATAAGGAATCGCTTAGCTTGGTCCATTGAAGAGTCAAGGGTACGCCCAATTTGCATGCATAAGATTCTCGCTGTAAGAGCACTTCAAACCATCTCAGAGAACACCAAAGGAGACTCGAATCCAGTGATGAAGGAAGTAGTCGGAGGTACTCAAATCGGCCGAATGCCGGCTTTATATATGCTATTTCGCATGCATCAGGAGCCTACTATGTGGTTCCAAAGAAAGGGGTTTACTGTGATCGAAATGAAAAAAATGAATCGATTCCAACAAGAACAAAGGATGTGACGAGGGTATGTATTGATTACGTGAGTTAATTCAAAGAAACTTTAAAAAAGATCATTTCCTTTCGCTTTTCATTGATCGATGTTTGACAAAGTTAGCAGACACCCTCACTTTGTTTTCTCGATGGGTACTCGTGATACAATCAGATTAAGCACGCACCCGAGGATCATAGTTAATTACATTCACATGCCTTCTATGGTACCTTTGCTTTCAAGGATGCCATTTTAAGGTAATGCCAACTACATTTCGAGGTGTAAGGATGTCTATGTCTCATTTGGTTGAAGTTGAAGTCACGAAATTTTCTACTTTGATGACTTCACTCCATGGATCCACGCCATCAATGCTCGAACAATCCGAAACAAGATTTCAAAGATGCTAAGACAAACAACAAGTAATCGACCGGGAAAATGCCATTTTATACTGTAAGGCACCGTTTTTCAGCATAAAATTTCGCTGACCGGACTAGCGGACCAGGGAATAATCCAAGGTATCCATTATCAAACTCGCACCACCGCCATAGTAAAAGGAAAAGAAGCCAGTAAGGCCGGATTTTATAGGATATTCATCAAAGACTTTTCAAAATAGCCGCACTATTATGCGCATTAATGGAAAAGATACAAGGTTCCACTCCTTTGATGACTCGCAAGGATGCTTTCAAGAAATCAAAATCGACGTACAAGCACCTATAATGGCCAGACTGTAACGGGATCAGGATTCAAATAACGTGTGATGCCATGATTTTGCCACGGAGCCGCTACAAGCAAAAGAGTGAGAAAGTATTCAGGGCACATACTATGCTAGTAAGACCTTCCAATTAAGCACAAGAGAACTACTTAACAACCGAAAAGGAGATGCTAGCTATAAGATTTTGCCAGGGAAAATTTAGGTAATACATTTTAGATCCCCATGTGGTAATTCACACTGATTATGCAAAGAATCAAATACTTGATGTCAAAAAGGAAGCTGTTTAAGATTGAGTAAGAGGTGGGGCGCTGCCAGGAGTTTGATTTGGAAATCAAGGATAAAAAGTGATGATAATGTGATAGCCGATCACTAAGAGAAAGAAGCAGCAAAGATGAAGAAGAAATGTGATGTTAATGTGAGAACTTCCCAGATGAGCAATTGTTTAGTTTCTTCCAACTTCCATGTGGTAAGGTCGATATCAGGAATTATCTGCCTGTGGAGTAATGCCTTCGACCAGCCTACCGTAAGAGAAACTCAGAACTTGACAAAGAAAAGTATTGCGAGTTTGGATGACCTAATTATTATTCAAAAGAGGCTGACATGATAATACAAGAAGATGTGTGCCGCAAAGTGAACAAGGCAAATATTTAAATGAATGCCATGCATCACCACGGGGACATTTTTCTTCTCGAGAAAAAGAATGTACTCAAGATACTCCAATCAGATTTTATCGCCTAATTATCTTCTCGTATCGTGGCCAGTGGGTTAATCAGGATAGATGCCAAAAGATTGGAAATATCAAGACGTGAATGAAATGCTCTCGAGGTATTATGGTGATACAAATTTTTGATGTACGGGGGAATAGATTTTATAGATCTTTTCTCCCATCATTCGGAAACCTATACATACTGCTACAGAGATTACGCTTTCCAAATGGGTGGAAGCAAAGGGTTTGGTCCAAGGAATGATGCTAATACAAATTTGTAAGTTTCTTACAAAAATAATATTTTAAGCAGATTGGAACACCTTAACTATCATTAGTGATGGGGAACCCACTTTGCAAACAAAATATTTGCAAAACTCATGAGCAGTGTATGATCAAGCATGTAATGAGTTTAGCTTATCATCCTGCATCTAATGGACAAGCAGAAATTTCCAATTGTGGAGATCAAAAGAATACTTGAAAAGATTCAAGTGAGCTCAAGGGTGAAGGATTGGTCTTCCAAATGGATGATGCACTGGGGCTTACAGATCATACAAACCCCATTGAATGTCCCCATACGTTGTTTTCGCAAACCATGTCATTTAAGTCTTGAATTGGAATACAAGGCAATGTGGGCCATCAAGAAGTTAAACTTCTGATTTTAAGGTCGCAAGGAAGAGAAAGATCATCTAACCGCTCGAACCGAAAGAATTGAGAAATGAAGCTCTATGATAATGCTAGAATATACAAAAGACACAAAGAAATGGTATGATCGGGAGAATTTCGAGAAAAGAGTTCAGAGCAGGAACAGTTCGGCCGTTTAATTCTAGACCGAAATTGTTTCAGGAAATTAAAACTAAATGGAGGGCCATACACAAGCAGTCAAGTATCACATTTGGAGCAAGACACCGAGGATCGATAATGGGGAAGAATTCAAGGTCAATGGACGAGGTTAAAGCATTATCTAAACAGGTGAGGGAAATGAAGAACCTAACCGGTTCTTAAGGAAAAAGAAGAAGTATGCACAACAAAGAAGTCCAGCCTAAGGACTCAAACTCGAGCAATGAACGGGAGGCAACCCATAAGGATTTAATTTCGATTTTAAGTTTTGAAATATTTTTCTTTTAAATAATAAAATTAGGTCGACGAGCTTTTTATCAGATAGATTTAATTTTTTAGAAATCAATCAGAGTTTAATTAGATTTTTCAATATCAAGCAGTTGAGCCTTCTCAAGGTTTAAAGACATGAATGGCAAGGCAATCACAGGAACAATTCCAGCAACTCGCAGAGAAGTCACAACATGAGAAAAGTGGGAGTAACCTCTCCTAACCCAACTCAGATATACTTGAATTGATTGTTAAATCTTTTGTTTCGAGATGCCCAAGAGATATCTAAAAGGGTTAGGAATAATAAAAGAATTCGAGGTTCTCGGTGATCATCGAAAGTTAAGGGCTTAGGTCGCGACGTAAAGGTTATGTCGCGACATAAGTGATGTCGCGACAAACATCGATGTCGTGACTCGCTTAAGCGGGCAATTTGTGAGTATTGAATAAGAAGGTATATGTCGCGACACCACCGTGAAGTCACACAGAGAATTAAGTTTCAAAATGAAAATGATGTCGCAACAACCCCAACAAGGTAGGAAATAAATGGGAATAAAAACAGAATAAAAAAGGATGTCGCACATGATAATCAAACAATTCAATACTCCACCGATGTCATGACAAACTTAGCATGTCGCGACATAAAAGAGTTTAAATGCCATTAACTCACTCTTAAAAAGCCCTAAATTCAATGATCTCAAATAAAAAGAGGCGAAACTGGTCGCGACATGTTTTTAATGGAAGCAATAATTAGGCCCACAAACATTGATTGAATTGCAACTGTTGGAAACTTTATCATTCACTCCAAACCACATAGCTATTCACCTTCTTCCTCCTTCTGAATCTCAAACCCTCGAAAACCCTAAATTTTTCCAAACCTTAAAAAGCTTCTTCCATTTCCAATGGCCTTAAATTCCCACCCTAGTCCCTAACTCCACGAGATTATGAGGGAACATGAACAACTGTAAGAAGAAACTCAGCCAAGAAGAATACTTGTAGACGAGATTCACAAAGAAGAACAATCGGGGAGGTGCCATCAAACACCGGGCTCCGCAAACTCCCAAGAAAGAGCAGAAAAAGGAAAGGGAAAGGTGAGAGAAGAAGAAAAGTGCAGGATTTCAAGGCTGCATCGAAGCGTACTCCCAAAGTGGAAAATATTATGCTAACAAGGGTTTCACACAGAGTGAGATTCAAAATCCTTGCATTCTTTAAAGGAGATGATAGGAGCGAGAGGGGTGAGAGCTCTACACACCAAAAATCGGGTATACAAAGATCGGTAAGAGAGTTTTATTCAAATTTGGTAGGAACGGCTGACGGAGCGGTTATAGGAGTCTCAGTTTCATATGAAGCTAAGGCCACTGGAACGAGGTCATGGCATGGCAAAGGCACAAGCATGGTTCCAAATTCAAGAAACTGAAAACTGATTGAAAGATCACAAGAAGCTCAATAATGGTGGCAGCAAATAAAAACCATGCGAGCATGGCGCCAAGAACATCAATGTGGAAGCCTCACCGAGGAAGCAGTGCTGCATGGTTTTACTTCCTAGCTTCGTTTTGTTCCAAACAAAACACGTGTGCACAACAAAGGAGAGAACAAGAAGCTATGATGTTGTATGCCATCCTAAAAGGATACAAGATCAACGTGAGAGTTGTCATTGAAAATTCCCATCACGAGTAGTCATGAAGGAATAAAGAGGGCTTATTCCTCACCCAAGAACAATCACCGTTTCATGTTTGAAGGTCAAGAAAGGAGTACGGAATCTAAGAAGAAGTACCTGCAGGCTTCACCACTCCTTCCTCGACAGAGTTGCCAGTGCTGCACCAAGAAACCAAGAAAAGTGGGGGTGCCGGTAGAGAAAGCAGATGAAGCCCCACCAAAGCACTCGTAAAAGGAGACTCAAAGGGTTGCCGACATGAGCAGAGCACCCAAAACTCACCTCGACAACAATGATTTCATTTTGCAAACAATGAAGGGCAGATGAAGGGTAGCCCAATAGACTTCTCCATTCCTTAGCCGCTTCTCCTCCCCGTAACGTAAATTTCCAACATGGAGAAAGCTCAAGGGGGAGCACAAGAGAACAAGCCGACATCGGAAGCTCTCAATGCCATGCACAAGAGAATGGATGAAAGAGAGAAGGAGGGAACCTACAAAGAGAATTCAGAGAAAGCATTTATGAAAAGAATTGAAAAGAAGAGACCAAAGAGCAGAAGGAAGAGCTAAACAGAAGGAAAAGGAGCATGAGACGGAGCTACAAAGAAGAGACCAAAGAAGGGGGAGAAGAGTCGAATGCAAGTGCAGAGGAACATATGAGAAAAATTTTGAAGCAAGAAGGGAAGAGTTTAAGAAAGAATGAAGGAAAGAGATCACAACTGCTACGTAAACTCAAACTAAGTCACGGCTTTTTATAACAATCGCTGAGCGTGGATTCTCAACTCCTAACATTGATAAAGAAAAGAGATACGTAAGAAGCCAAATTGGGGAGCAAATCAAGGGCTTCTAAGTTCAAGTCTCTACGTATGATTTTGAAAATAAACTGGATGATAGAGACAAGAAGCAAAAGGATGTTGAATCCTACAGCAGAAGAATGGCTAGAAAATTGATCTCGATAACAACAATCTTTCCAAATTCTCGAAATAATGACCGAATGGAAAACACAATGAATGGCTTCGGGGAAGAGACAAGATGAGCTAAACAAGAAGGTTGGATCTTCTTCCAATGAGATCTTCATTGAAACATCAAGTCGGTATGAAACTAAGAAGAGAAAGGAAAGAAGGGAAATGAAATTTCCTCCATTCCCAGCTCATTTGAATACCTTAGACCTGGATCCCCCTAATATCTTTGCTGCCTCTTCCAAAAGAAAAAGATAGACTTCTTCCCAAGTTGACTTTCTTTACCTTCCTTATCCCATTTGAATTGTATCCAACTGTTGCAATTGAACCGTAAAATAAATGAGAAATAATTGAATTGGTTGCGGTGCTATTTTTGAATCTGCTTGTTCAATATTGTAGTTGCTATGTGAGGCATAGTCGGGGAAAATTAGCAGACCTAGTTCAAGAATAAAACTCGCCGAGATGTAATGAGATGAATAGAACGGCAGCTTAGTTTAGGAGTAAAACTAAAAACAAAAAAAGCGCGTAACAAGGGCCAGAATACAATTTCATTGAAACACAAAGTGCAAAAGTGATTCAAATTTAGTTGTTAAGTCCATAATAGAGGAAAGTAATGAAATTGAAGGAACAAAACATATTTTTGAGATTGTGGTATGAACAATAAGTCAAGGAGCCTGTTGGATACTAAAGAATTTAACTACTCATCAACAAAAATTAATCATGAACTCAATGGTCATCAACAAGATATAACCCGCATTCTAGAACTTCTGCTAGGATTATCGATTGAGGAGAAATCCTAGGTGATACAAATCACAAGAAATGATGCGCCATTCTGAAAGTTTGAGCCATTCAAGTTTATCCTCCTATCTATATGCTAAAGCATGATACCTTAGTTCCGTAAATCGAGCTGCCAAGCCTTATTTCTAAAATCAACCAATTTAAAACCCCAAACCTTCCAAAGAATCAATCTTCCAAAGAAAGAACCCGTGATTACCCAAGAACTAAAGAGAAAGGAAAATCAAGTCTGGGAGTTGTTTCAAGAACTCAAGGAGAAGACAGCAAGGGGAATGAAAGGAAAAGGTCAAAACAAATACAAAAAGAGGGATAAGTTTTAATTTTGTGGCCTAATTCTTCAACTAGTTCTTAAGGGTACTTCAACACCTAGTACCCTAATGCCATCTGGTACGGGAGTTACTTAACCCAAAGTTCGCTAAGGGTGTTAGAAAGCCTAAGAAGGTAAACATCAGACTATCCCCTGAATGTGATTAAACAAAGGAAATTCCCCACATCACAAATGAGAAATGGGAGCATACAGCTTCAAGAGAAGAAATCACAGAGATGTCCCAAAAATAAAGCTCGGGGGAGTTTATTAAAGAAAATACAAGTAAAGGCAGAGTATGAGTTAGAGAGAAAAGTTCAGTGGTAATCTAAACCAAAAAGTTCTTCTATCCTACCCTTACCCAAGCCTAATATTACAAGCCTAAAGACCTGATTGATCTCGAAGGATGGAATTACCTTACATTAGTGGAGAGATCAATATGAACAAATGTTTACTTGAATTTGAAAGGCAATAAACAAGAAACTGGAAGGACCCGGGGAGCTATGAATAATTATGAAGATGAGAAAGGAAAACAATTTATTTTTCAATAGATCCAATGATTATGTTGTTTGTAAACAATTTCAAATAGCTTAGTTTTGTATACTATAAAGAGTAGAAACCAACTTTGAACTGACTTGAAGCTAGATAAAAGTGTGAAAAACAATGCAATCCCTCAGATTTCCAATTAAATTGGACTTTTACCGCAAAAAACAGAATAGAAAATGTCCTTTTTGTCTGAGGACAAACAATTCTTCTTTTCTTTGCTTGACTATACAAAACTTAAGTTTTGGGGAGTCAATTGAGTAAAGTCATCTACTTTTATCCATTTTTCTCGATCTATTTTTATCTAAACAAAGACCGATGATAAAAGTGTAATTACGGAATAACTAACCAAACTGTTATATGGCAGGAATTCAAGAAAGAATTTTTTAAAAGAAGCAAGTTTGGATGCAGCGCACGAGATAATTAGTCAATGCCGCAGTTAAAAGCGCGCATTGAAGATAAAGAACCGATGTCGTGAAGCTTCAAAAGAATCAAAATGCATATCCAGACAAGAAGAAACCTGGCCAAACGGCTTACTTGAAGAACAGCAATGAGAGTTAAAGAAACTCCGTGAAGCAAACCAGAAATGAAGAAGAAGAAGATTTCATGTCGCGACATCCGATACGTCGACATCGACACGATACAGAAGCGCCATGACGGCGTTTCGTCGACACAACAGAAGCGTTAGAAAGAGGTCGCGACATCCACCAATAGGATCAAGTTGTCGCCACATCGAAACTGAAGAAATTTGATGAGGTCGCGATAAGAGAATCGCCTCAAGCTATGACGTTTGGAAGGATGAGTCGAAAGAATCAAGTTTGTCATTACTTACGAGGATCAAGTCGCGACACCGAAAAGCAAACCTCAAAGGAAGCCTAAAGACATAAGATGATGTCGCGACAAGAGATTGAGGTCGCTGAGCATCATGAACGATCGCTGAAAGCCGCAGAAGACTCAGCCGATGTCGCGAGCCAGCATATCGATGTCACGACATCAGGAGAGACCAATTGAAACCCGCAGGCATAAAGTGATGCTCACGACAAGGATCGATGTCGCGACATCAGAAGACATCAGTTGAAGGCTGTTGAGACTTAAGTTGATGTCGCGACAAGGATCTATGTCGCTACGACAGAAGACATCGCGAAGGCCGCTGAGAGTTAGCCGATGCCGCGACATGAGATCGATGTCGCGATATGGATGATGTCACGACAAGAGATTCAATGTCGCGATGAACAGTAAACACGCCAACTAACTTTGGAATCCAATAAAGACTGCATCGAATTAGGCCCTAATCAAGAAACTTATAAATAAGCAAAGCACTCTGCATGAAAGGTACTGACTAGGACACGACGAGTAGTCTGTGGAGTCAAGGCTCATTTTCTTTATTTTCCTTTAGCTTTCTTTCTTTCTTTTCTTTTCTTCGAATGTTGATAGTTAGAGATTAGATTAGATTTATCGCTTTATTTTTCATTTTAGTTTCGATCCGGGTGTGCTGGTCGATTTTGGAGCAGGCCGGGAACGCTGCACCCTATTCTTTCAAATTACTACCCGAATGCTCAAGTTCGCACAACTATGGAATCTCGACTCTTCCGCCTCGAATCTAGCTATTCCTTATGATCGCAGGAATGTAGCGCAGAATCAGAATCGAGGAATCCAAATTTTCCATTAAGTGAATGCTATAGTCGTAAATTATCTTTCCCGTAGTCGCTTCAACAAATTTTGAATTCAGCTTTATGAATTTACTTCTTGTGTCGGGTTTATCTGCTTTTTTGATCTCGACACGCCTATTACACCGCTTATAAGATTTGTCTCATTTCTCTCATTTCAAGGAGCCTCTCGAAAGTGACACAGCGCATTCCGAGAGTTATGAACAAATTTGCTTCAAGGTATATATATTAACCTCGCTATTTCGAGATCTACTGTTTTAAGTTTACTTCGATAAATCTCTTCTCATCGAAATCAAGAAAGAGTTGAATGAGTTGAATTAATTTCATGTCAAGCGTGAGAGTTCACTCAATTCACAGCGGTAACTTTCAGGGAAGAACAAAAAGGATCAATGCACAATTGGGCACATTTACTGATAATCGCAGAGAGCACACCGAACAAGAGAATAGGACGGGCTTGAGAGCAATCTTAATCGAAAAATGCATAACTCTAAGATTCAATCACAAAGATCAACAAAATTCTGGAGGTACAGAGGAGGAAGGTTCCCTTCCCAAACATCGCTAAACTAAAGTGAGAGTCCAAGAGGACAGTTTATCTAGCACCCTGGGAATGGATGAGGTGAAAGCTATAATTACACTAAGGAGTGGAAAAGAGGTTGATCAACCAATGCCAAAACCTGTTGGGGAAACCAGGAAAGAAGTAGAAATGGAGCCATAACACATTTTTCTGAAAGAGGACTCAATGAAACATAGCATGCCACCTCCATTTCCACAAGCACTTAGAGGCAAGAAAAAGGCATCTCAGCAGGCAGGCATCCTAGAAGTCTTAAGGCAGGTAAAAGTCAACATACCTCTTTTGGACATAATCAAACAAGTCCCCGCCATATACCTTTAAGATCTTAAATCAGCGGATTAGGCATTGAGAAGAAGGCATTTCTAACTGAACAAGCCAAAAGTATAATCCAAAGTAAGAACCCCGTCAAATACAAGGATTCGTGATCTCCAATTTCACAAATATCATGACTTGTATAGAAAATCCTACTCGACCCAGAGCTGCAGAACCCACCGCCATACTCTGTATGCGCCAGATCGCTTAACTAAAAACCTACCAACATTACACTATCATCAGTCGAGATCGAAGATCCCTAAGGATAGTTGAGGATGTCTAGTGAAAATAGACAAAATTTACTACCTAATAGATTGTAGTTCTCGATGACCGAGCCACCTTGCAATGAACCCAATCATGTGCCAACTCATCCTAGGAATAATTCATTTCTTTAGTCATCGGCGACGTAGACTTATCACCGCTCTAAATGGAGCTCATGCAACTTACATCAAGTACTACATTATCGAGTTTAAGATATTCCATTTGAACAACAACACCAATCGGCCGTAAGATGAAAATCTTAATGACCTGATGAAGTCGTGGGTTCAAATTCTGGCCAACATGCAGTGAAAGCTATGTCCAGAACTGCAAGGAATAGTCACCAAGGTGAAGAAGAGGTTTCGTATCACATCAACACTATCAGAAGGCAATTGATCAATTCAATCCATCGAGGACCACGTCACCAATAGGAAGTCCAACACCACGAAATAACTCGTGCCACACGGTTGAGGAGATCATTCTCGACCTCCTTGAGTAATTTGCAAAATTGAGCCGATTGGTGTTCTCACAAACACACAAATTGCAAATACCATTTTTACTTGTTTAATTAGTCAATTTAATACTTTCTGCTATTTTAGAAAGTTTCTTAACTTAGCAAGCTCATATTTAGTAACTTTGTTTATATTTTATAGTATTTTATATTAAATTTGGCACAAGATCATATAACAATTTTATATTATAATAATTTTTTTATATTTTTTATTATTAATGCTTAAGCTAAAAATTTTAAGTGCAAGCGCGGTTGTGTTTAGGCCAAATTCGCTATAATACCGAAATTGCGGAAAATGGCTCTTCTACGCCTTTAAGCTTATGTGCCAGAAGGGGTCATCTATCCACACCATCTCCTCCTCCCGCATTTCCCGAGTCACCCCTCGTCATGCACTCGAGCCACCGCCTCCTCGAGTCACGTACCGCACCAAACAGGCTCCCAGACGACCGAGGCCTGACCGACAAGCTTCAGCCGTATACAGCATCCACACCGAGCCCTCGAGCCGGCCGGATCCCCGGCGGTTCCTCCCATCATCTCCACCACGGGCCGCTCACGCGCCTACTGTCACCCGCGCCTATAGCCACCGGCCATTTTCTCGAAGACCCCACGCCACCAGAGTCGCCACCGCGCAGTGCCGCCGCCTCTTCTGCGCACGCACCCAGTGCCCTGGTTCTATACCACTCCGACTGCCGTGTTCCTACAGCTGTGCCCTGAGTCGCACGCCGGCTGAGCCCCGCCCGCCCAGATCTTATTCGATTATAGCTATGGTGCTGCATTCAGGCGGTCCCGCCGCCACGGTCGATGAAGACTAGAGCGAGAGGAGCAGACTTCGCTCTAGCTCCGGCCTTACCCAAGACTATTCTACCCCCCGAGGAGCCTCAGTGGATTCGTGACGATATCGTGACGACGGACCCAAGGCCCCGTCACCGTATTCGCCGGAAAGCTAGAGGTCGACCTGCCGAGCCCGCAGACATCAAAGCCCGGTGAGTTGTCTCATCCGTGCTCACCATCGCTACCATTATCCGCAGTCGGAGACGACATCATCGCCTCGCTTGTCACCGTCAGTGACCAGAGACCGTTGTTTGTCGAGCACCCCATTCCGGGAAATGTCGCGACTATACTGAGGGACTTTCATCAGAGTCTTACTAATGGCGTCCCAAGATTAAAGCAACATCCTGTGTCTGTGGATTCACGAGGTACGATCGAAAGCACTATTCCCCGCCGCCTTCACGACCCCGAGGCGCGATTATCCCTGAGTCGTTCTCAGTTTTTCACTCCGATGACCTCCCGGAGCATCTGTCTCACATTCCGCTCACCATGACGACGCCAGAGTACTTAGAGTGACAGATATTTCAGCCAGCCTTTAGCTCCGCTGTATACCATCGGCCAATTCAAAAGGGTTATCGAAGCGAGCCCACCCACCTCACGGAGATGGTTCGCATAGCCCGAGACATCACATCAGGCCGCGTTTTCAGGCGCCTCCCGCCTCGTATGCCGCCGACACCATCTATCTGTGACTGGGGCTTATTCCGCTGCAAAAGATTATGTACACGGGAGGTCAACCTGAGGTTTCTTAACGATCTCGTAGGGATACCGGTTTAGTCCTCCGGGAAATGGGTGATGACCTCCATGATGCATTTCGAAGAAAAGGTCCACCTGGCGCCCACCTCAGCCGAGTCTTTCACGCGATGCCGAGACTACTATGCCAGTCCTTCAAGATTTAGGTTTTCTCCCAGAGGAGCCCCTGATAGAGAGGAGGATCCGATGCTCCTGGGCCTCCCGTCATCGAGCGAAGCGATGGTCATGCCCAGATCTTTCCTCCTCCAAAGAAGCAGACTGTGAGGAGCAAGACGGACGTGTGGCCGAGGATTCTACAGATGATATGCATGCCCCTGAGCCCGAGGTAGAAAGGAGTCCAGCTCCGCATATGTCCCCTCTGTCTCCTACTCCACATTCTACATCACGCGCCGCAAATGACACTGCCCATCTTACTCTCGCACAAAGATTCACCGAGTATGTTCACGCAGTCTCGCCAAGAGAGCGCAGGATGGATGCCATATGTTCATCGCAGCCTACCTGTGCAGCACAGATCGAGGTTGGTCTAAGTATCACCCATGCTGCGCCAGACATGACTCACCCGGGTCTTCCCTGTTCCTGATCGAGAGAGGAGCCCACCACGCAGCCAGCCTCGATGTCATGCAAAGAAGAAGAATATAGATCCACCACCACCACAACAAATGAGGTGGTTAGGTTTCTTTATGTTTGCATGTTACCACTTTATCAACTCCGCCTACTAATTTTGATTAGATTTATGTTAGCCATAGTAGGCGGTGATACTTTGTATGTTTAGCTTTGTATTCATGTATTAGCCATTTTGGCTATATCAAAAGCTATTAAGTATATATATACAAACTTTTGCATATCATGTTTTGTGCCTTCACCATGTGTAATCGTTATTTTCAATCAACATTGAATTGCTTCACCGAACAATCAATTAAGCTTTAATCGACAATTGAATTACTTAATCGAACAATTTGAATTGCCTTAATTGAAAAATTGAATCATTGTAAGTTACCTTATGTTAGAACAAATTCCATGCTCAAGAAATTCGACGCTGGGTTCCAAAGATGCTCTACTCGAACATTCCTTGGGTTAATCTCACACACGGCACACCGCATTGCTTCCAATAGATTGTGAATTTGTATACCTCCTTTCAATTTCAGATAGCCGACCTTAGGCATGCGTTACAACCTAGATAGGCTCTCAGGTTACCCACATTCAAGACCAACGAGTCTTCCAAAAGGAAGAAAAGAAAAGCAAAAAAAGAAAAAGAAAAAGAAAAGACGAAAAAGAAAAATAAATAGTCGTGAAGCTTTGCCTTGAAGCCCGAGCACGGTCCGAGAGGTATATGGCGAAAGCCTTTGAAGCCCGATGCCCTAAGCCTTCATTAGTTGGGAGTCATCGATTTAGTGTTCGTTACATGGGTGGATAGGTAGAGTTTAACGAATTGTAGGTGCTTGATTTTCAAGTCATTCGAGTCCCGGTGAAGCCTGTAGAGTTTGTGGTCGCTGATCCTTTGGCTTGGATGCCCTAAACCTTAATCGTTGGGAGTCATCTGGGACCTCTACACTGAATTTCGTGACCCGGATTTTGCCATCACCCTACAATGTAGTCGAATAATGAAAGAAAAGAGTAATTCATCCCTATCTAAGTTGTTCAACAACTTAAGGCCATGTCACTAGGTTGGGGAGAGGGACAATTTTTCCAATTTATTGGCTCGACCGGGTTATATTTAGAATCATTAGACTTCGTGGAAATTCAGGTTGAGAATCATGGAATCAATATTGACCTAAAAATTGTTCTTGAATGGTTTGGGCTCTTTCATGTTTGCCAAACTTGGTGTCAATTTTTCAGTTTAAAGGTAATGTTTATTTGTATATACACCTTTGAATCATAAACTTTTGAAAATCGCAGACACTTTTGTTTTTGCATCGCATGACTAGCAACGTTTTCCTGGTCAAAGTGGATTAGTACCCAAAAAGGCTTTCTGAGCCCCATCGTATAGGTTTTGAGTGCTTTTGTGCACTAATCATGCCAATAATGCCAATTAAAGTGTTCAGTCTTCTTAGTATCACTTATGTCGCTAGAGGTTATTTCTTGGGTTGTTTTCAGGTTTTTGGATACTGAGAGTTCAATATCGATATATATATGCCGAACTATAGAAGATCGAACTCCATTTGTCGCCCATCAAACATATCAAAATTCAATGAAGGAATGAAGGCAAGCGATGAAAATGGGATGCGAGCTGAGCAAGAGGGCAATGCAAAGGAAGAACAAAGAATTTCAAAGAAATTTCGCTATGATTGAGAGTGTTTCACTGATCGCGAAAATTCTCAAGAATTATACGAAAAATTTCGCAATCCTAATAAATTGAGAAATTTCGCCAGCTTCAAAAATTTCGCTAATCACTGCGTCACGAAATTATACATTTTCGCTTATTCTAAAAATTCGCTAGGCTACCGAATCAAAAGGCATAGCGAAATTCTCCGATTATCTCTCGCAAGTACTCGCTAACTAGCGAAATTTTCGCTACCTAGAGAAATTGTTCTGCATAGTGAAATCTCCTGCCTTATCATCTTTGTGTAATTAATGCCAACCTAATTTCATTTTGGTGTATTACCTCCTGTCCCTGTATTAGCCAAAATGTTAGGCTTTCTTGTATTTTCATACATCATGGCCTATATAAGCCTCCATTTTGTAACCCTAAGCAATCTTTTTGGCACATTTTCATTTTAATAAATATCTCCCACAAATTTCGGGCTAGGGTTTGTTTTTCTCTCTTCTTCTCCTCTTTCTCTCATTTTCTAAAGTTACCAAACAACCTCTTGAGGATGACAACTCAAGAGATGTTTCGCTGCTCTTTTCTTTGAAGAGGAAGGTAGCTAGTTTGGTCAGGGGGCAGCAAGCAACAGAAGCGTCTTCATGTTTTAAATGCCACAGCACGTATTTATGGCTCCCATGCTTAACTAGGGTTGAATATCATTTAACGTCATTACCTTGGCCAATACTTACCATGCTTTAGGTACAATGCATACTTATCAAGGGGATGCACCGGTTATTCTTAGGATGGCCTTTACGAACCACTAAAAATGAGGTCGAGTGTTAGGTTTCAAACTGCAAGGCCGTAAATGCATGTTACCCGTGTTGACCAATTAGAGTGATTATGTGGTTAGGGTTTGCTAAGGCTAAACAAAGATTCTAAGATGACGTGGACTATAGGTTGCTTTTGTCATAATGCGAGGATATAACCCGAGACACTTGGTTGGTTCTATGATACTGGTTAGTGACCCAAAATCTTCAAAGTTACCTTTTCACACTCCACTTTCGCTTTACAATTGATCGCCAGCCAAACAACTCCCACCATGAAACAAACTAAAAATCCAAATTAAAGCCTCACCACTTAACAATCGATGCTTAGTCATTCATAGGATGAAAACCCATCCCCGTGTTCGACCCTGGGACCGCTATATCGCAAAGAGTTTGACTAATGCAGAGGAGGAACTTAGGACTACAAATTTTGTTGATTCCGACCACCCTACCGCAGACAACTACCGTCCACCACATGGTGAGTGTGGCAAAAGGGTCTGTGGACCACCGCTCATTCCCATCTCGGCACACATCTCCCGATCACTTCGCCTACAGAATGTCCAGAGGATTGGCTCCCTCCTAATAGTAGTGTTTCAAATGTGCGAAAAACCTCTTTTCTCGATACGCTTAAATTTAGGGACTACCTCGCTACCAAACAATTCATAACTCGCAGAACCATGAAACCGCCTCTTTGTCGCCAATAGCTAAGAGTTTCATCCGAAAATTCGCCATTCACTAACCTCATCACTAGCCTCTTCCAATCGTGAAAGATGATCCGCCACTAGGTTCTCGCTCTTCGCTTTAATCTCAACGTCGAATTTTTGCAAAGAAAAGAACCCACCGGATAATCAGGTTTACGCTCTTTTTAAATTTCACAAGTATTTAATGGCGTATCGATCAAGGTGGAACTACTTAATCAAGTACTAATCAAATATACCAATTTGTCAAAAGCAAAGACAATAGCCAAAAGTTCTTTTTCTGTAGTGGCAAAATTCAACTGAGCATCATTTAAGGTCTCCGCTTGCATAATGGGACACCGAGCGCCTTTTCTCTCGTTTCTGCCCTAACACTGCCCCAATCGCAAAATCACTTGCGTCACACATAAGTTCAAATGAAAGTGACCAACCGAGCTACCACACGTATTGCGTTCAATTGGAAGGTCTTAATACTGAAAAGGCGCGCAAACACTAGGCATTAAACTCAAAATGGGGTCCTCGATCAGAGATTAGACGATGGTTTCGCAATATGAGAGAAGCCTTTGATGAATCGCCGATAGAATCCAAATATGGGCCTAAAAACTTCTTATCCCTTTTTTACCAATGAGGGTGGAGGTAATTTTTCGATTGTTTCAATCTTTGCTCGTTTCACCTCTATTCCCGCTAAAATCCTATGCCCGAAAGTACAATACCCTCTTTTTACCATAAATGGCACTTCTCCCAATTGAGTACAAGATCGTCTCTCAAGATCTCACCAATACTTATTCCAAATTTTCCGTGATAGCTTGTCAAATGAATTTCCCAATACCGAAAAATCATCCATGAAGATTTCGATTGTCTTCAACCATGCCTGAATATGGCCATCATACATCGCTGAAAGTGCTCCTGGCGCATTGCAATGCCCCAAAGGGCATCCGGGCTCGAATGCGAATGTCCCATAGGCATGTGAATGTCGCCTTCTCCCGATCTTCGTGGGCTATAGCAATTTGATCAGAATAATATCCATCCAGCAATACATCTACGACCCATGAATCGATCCAAAGATCCGATCCGTAAACTAAGAATGGAAAATGATCTTTTCGAGTGGCTTTGTATAGTTTCCGATAATCAATACAAATCCTCCACCCTAAGAATCGTCTTATAGGCTGTAGTAATATGTTATTCTCGCCTATGACATTTGTTCCTCCTTCTCTTAGGGTACTACTTGAACTGGACTTATCCATGCAATCGGTTCGAATAGGATAAATTACCCTAAAAGATCCAACCATTTCAATGCTTCCTTTCTGACTCACTTTTCATCGTTGATTCAACCTCCTACGCGCCTTCCACCGAAGGTTTATGCCCATCTTCAAGCAAAATACGATTCATGCACATGGAAGGGCGACCTTTTTAACCTGGGCTAGAGACCATCCAGTGCATTTTTATGATTCTAAGGACCCTCAATAACTTCTCCTCCTAGTTCAGCTTAAGG
The DNA here is from genome assembly GCA_016808115.1 of Tetrastigma voinierianum. NCBI lineage: Eukaryota > Viridiplantae > Streptophyta > Magnoliopsida > Vitales > Vitaceae > Tetrastigma > Tetrastigma voinierianum. Next base: position 770,419 of record JAEQBH010000494.1, read on the forward strand.
ATGCCGAGATGATCACCTGTATGTGGATGCTACCTCAAGATATGCATACTTCAAATGGCTAGGTAGAGGTTTTTGCTCCATCTCTGGTGTTGTTCAACCGACACTCATTTAGCCTTCCACCTAGAGATTCGAAGTATTTCCTTCTATTGGGTCTGAAAGAATCCATCCATTTTACATATTCATCTACCTCTTCGCTCATATTTTCATAATCATTCTGTACTAGGCTAGCCTCCAAAGGATCTGTGAGACCACTTTGGCTAGACACTATAGCCTCTACTATCTCTGCCCTGAAACATGTATCACTTTCTACCCATGTCTCACGGGCCAACACGTTAATTTCACCAGTCCTCCCACTCTCAATTTCGCCCCTTCCAGAACACTCAATCATCTGTTCAAAATAAAAGAAACATTTCATCCAGACATGGGTATTTCATCCTCTTCCATTCAATACAATGAAATCATTGAAGATAAACTTGTCAACCTTTACTAAGACATCTTCTAATAATATTACTCCCTCTCATGCTTCGTTGATCCACTTGAGCTTCGGCGTGGACCGTGAGTCGACTCAGCTTCACTTAATCCCAAACGCTTAAAATCGGGACATGGCATAAGATTACCGCCGGCACCAAATCACGCTAGTTTCAAAGATAGCATTTCCAATGGTGTACTTTACAGTGAAACTCCGGCTCGGGCCTTAACTACAGCCTTCCTCCAAGTATGGCACTACATTCTTCAATTAACTGTTTCGAAATCAGCCAATCTTCTCTTCTGAGATAGTATGTCTTTCATAAATTTTACATAACTGGGCATTTGTTCCAAAGACACAAAATCCGATAACATGTGTAGCTTTCGAATTCACTTCATGAATTCGTGACCGCCATCCAAATTACGCTTCTTTAGACGTCAGTGGATATGGAATGCATGTCCCCACTTAGTGTTTCCTTCAAGACGTGCCCCCGAGGTCACCTCATCTCCGCATCAAAGATTCCGACCCTACCGGATGACCTTCTCATTCTCTACCTCCTCTATAACCCGATCGCTTCCTGAGCTCACCTACCACTTCAAGTGACTGCTTTTAACATGTTCATTCCCATCTCTCGTTCACTTAATACTGGCATGAACCCAAACGCTGCCGCCAGACGTTTATTTACCTTATCTGCATTCCAAATTTTGCAACCGTGTCGCTTGGATTGTCTAATCAGGCTCCTCGTTATTGCATATTCGCTCATTCTCATTCATAAAAGCAGAGTGGGAAGTCAGCATTTGTGCAAGGGCTTATTCTAAGTCTACCTTTTCTATGCGGTTCGCTAACTCGTTTGACGCATATTGTTCGATTGTCTCCATCCATACCCTGATCACTGGATCGCTCGACTCAATATTACGCCCACCCGCCTCAATTTCGATTCCTCTAATCAAGTTTCCATACCGTCCTTTGTCACGTGACACTGACAAACCATACGCATCGCCCGTCTACCGCTTGGTTTCCCCGACCGACATTCCTGCGGCTATTGTGCTATCCTCCACAGACCACAACCCGCCGGTCGTTCGAGATGGTATCACGCATTCATTGCCTAGTCAACTGCTTAGTCACCAAAGAAACATGATTAACCGGGGATGACAGAACTTATTATCTGGCGCCACCCACGCTTAATGTGTATCTTTCTCCTCTCTCTAGCCACTTATCATTGGCCGCAGATCTTCCGTGATTTCATAAGCTCGGTCTCGTGGTTTTCTTTCATTAGTGCTCCTCCAACCGAGGCATCAATCAATGCCTGGGCCAGATTCCTCGCACTATTATAGAGGCATGGACCTCGCATCCATCCGGGCCACTGCGGATGTGGGCACTTCCTCGCAGTTCGTGAAATCTCGTCCCATGCCTTCCGCCAAAAGTTCTCCTTCTAGCTGTCCAAAAGTATGATCTCGTACGTCAGGCACTTTCGAGGGTGAAAGAATCGTCGTGAATTTCTCGCATCAAATCGCTCCACGAGGCAACGGAATCCTAAATGACTTATTAACCAATCGCCGGGCTCTATCACCTAGTGAGAGTGGGAACAATCTCAACCTAAGGGCTTCTTCAGTGACCCCATTGTACTTGATCGTGTCACAAACTTCAAGAAAGCCGGGTCAAATGCATATTTGATTCTCATTAGGCAACCCGTGGAACAAGACAAACTCAAGACCAGAAGTGGACCTGGCTTCAACTTGAAGTTGTCTGGGTCAATAGGTGGTCTTCGATAGCCGTCTCGAACAACTCAGAGGCTAGAGCAAACTCCTCTAACAACATGAATGGATCATCCGCGCATAAACTGACCGGTGCTTGATTCCTCCCCGTTTATTCCGCTTCGCTCGCGGGCTCGCTTTCGCTTCAACGCTAAGATCTTGTTCTTCATCACTCATGTTTGCCAGATTTCTAGTATGTTCCGTCTTCCGTTTCGCATTCTATGTAAAGTTCCTTCCGTCAGATCAAACAGAGGTCGTCAACCTCGATCTCGTCGTCGCATGTACTCACTGAAACCTTAACTTCAATCACACACGAAACACCAAGACCAAATTACCAGCACTTGTAAAAAACAAATAAAAACAAAAATTCCAGAGTAATATCTAATTGCTTTATTCTCTATATCACTCTAAACCTATCCCCGGCAACGGCGCCAAAAACTTGACAGGCCGAAAACGTGATGTGTAAAAATGTACGCCTGCAAAAGTGCACGCGTCGCCCCAGTAATATAAAGGTACCAAATGGTACCTGACATCGCATCCACCGGATAGGTGTCAATACGTAGATTGACTTTTTTAAATATTATTATCCGATATACGTATTGTGTGAGTATACTAGTGTCCGAATTTAAACTAAACTAACTCGATCCGAATGAATTACTATGTAATGGAGACTAGGCTATGTCTCCGCCACTTTCATGGATTATTTCTTAAAGATGATATTATTCAGCTTTATTTATGATTTATTTATTGATGGCTAGGTGATCTTACTTATGAAATACCCTTCGAGGTGTATTCACTTATTCTAGGTAGAGCTGAGTGTATCTCTACCCCCAACCTCGATACTCCGCCAAATGCTTAATGTTCAACTTAATCACACCTTCTGATCAGAATATCTCTATTCAATTTAATCAACCGAAGGTCGCGCATTAGATCCTCGGATATCTCATCTCTCGACCCTTGACTTCCAAGATAGTCACGCTTAATGTCGCTTACATCATCATGTAAATGATTCACGATATGTGCCATATGCTAACAAATTATGAACAACTAAATAATATAAAAATACTGATCTTTAATCCATGAAAATATGACGTGGTTCGACAACACCCTAGGTATAAATCTAACATACCGAATAAGAAAAACAATTCAATATGTATGTAAACAGACTAATGCCCAAAACGCGGAAAATATAAATCATGGCTCTTTTTTTTCAAGATCAATGTCATCACGCTTCCTGCTCAGGCTCTAGTTCGCACGATCACCGATGCCTCAAATTTACACCTTTTGTTTTTAATGACGAAGACGTATCCGTGATCGACGCCGCGACGCTGAGACGCCGTGACGTTGCCGCTTGTCAATCTTGATATTAGCTGACCCAACGCCGCGACGCTAGCGCCACGACGCGAGGACGCCAGCGACGCTGGAACGCCGCGACGCTTCCAACCATCTTTATGCACCATCCTCGCCCGCACGCTTCCAAACCCGCCTTTCTAACTCCCACCCGCATTCACACCAACTATAACACCGATATCGAGCTATAAAACAATGATTTAAATGTAAAATACCGCAAAACGTAAGATGCACGCAAAGTATAACCCGGAGTGTTTTGCACTCATCAACCGTGTCTCAAGTGTGACGGATTTGACAACCAGGCCGAGCCGGGATGAAATGGTGCATCTCACGCCTTTCTTTCTGGCCTCATAAACGCTCTCTTTGCCGGTTTCTTTCCAGGTGCCCTGTGGGATCGACAGGTGACTCTTCCCCATCTCTTCAAGTATCTGGTATAGCTCTCATTGTATGATAAATTCCAAGCGCTGATGGCACCATCTCTCCGGGTAGTAGAGTTGCAAACCCGGGAGGAGGATCCGGCTTATTTCCCATCTTCTGTATCGATGATACGCTTGAGTTTTCGTGGAGTCGACTCGATCGCCTTAAGTTTTTAAGTCGATTATGATGGCCTCTATGGCCAGGCCTGGTTTGAAAATCAACTTAAATAAAAGAGAAATTATTCCAAATAATTACCAATCCGGAGTCAGCCTCAAAGTTAGGGTGCAAGATTGGGTCTTTTCCCACGTCCTATTTGGGTCTCCCTCTAGGAGCAAAGCACAAGGCTCTTGGGTCCGGGGACTTGATCAAGAGAGGGACACCAAAGAGGCCGGATCGCTGGAAGACTCAAAAGATATCTCTAAGGGCTTTAGGATCACGCTTCTACGCAAAGACTTCGTCCAGCCCCTATATATTACCTTTCTTTCCGTATGCCCTAAAGTGTGCCGACCGAAAGGATTCAAAGGCGCCTTTGCATTTCGAAAAGAAAATCTCTTTGGTGAGATGGGCCACGGTGTGCTCAAAAAAGAGAAAAGGCGATATTGGTTTAAAAAGCATCTCCAAGTTGAATAAGGCCCTGTTGTGCAAATGGAGTTGGAGGTTTGCCAACGACCAAAATGCGCTATGGAGAAAGGCTATCTGCTGTAAATTTGGTGAGTCCATTGGGGGCTGGCACACTCCGTGACCTTGAGGCGCATGATCAGCTTATGGAAGGAAATTAGAAAAGAATTGCCTGCTTTCTTCCGTAACGTGGTCTTTGCTCTTGGGGATGGAAGGAGGATCAAATTCTGGAGCGATGTTTGGTGTGGAGGGGAGGCTCTGTGTAATCGTTTCCCCACTCTCTTTAATTTAGCTACAAACAAAGAGGCCAAGGTTGCAGACATCTGGGACAGTAGAGAGGGGGCTGGGTGTTGGTCCCCTTTAAGAGATGACAAGATTCTTTCATACTCTTCATGATCAAAAGTTCCGCCCCACAGGCGAGGACAAGCTTTCTTTGAAGAATGTCAAGGATAAAGGTTTCTCGGTCAAGAGCATGGCCAAGGTGGTCGATGTTTCCGCCTTGACTTCCCTCACCGCTTGGTTTGGAATCCGCTTGTTCCCAAAATCGAGTCTGTCAGGAAGTCGCTGTGGCAAAGTGCTCACTTGACTAACTAAAACGCCATATGACTTTCTGAATGATATGTTTTGGTTATGTACGTAAGCAGGAAGAGGAGACCATAGACCATCTTCCGATCCATTCGTACCGCTAAAATGTTGTGGGATTCTATTTTGTCAATCGCTGATTAGCTGGGTCTTCCCGCAATCGATCCTTCACACTCTTCTACTGGCAAGAGCCACTGCGGGTAAAAAACGGAAAAATCTGGTTTGAGCCCTCGTCAGGCCTGCTCAATCTCTCGCGAGCAAGGAATAGCCGGTGTTCAGAACGAGGTCCCCTCCCCCAAAGAATTAGTTAATTTTGTATCCACTCCAGGACTTGGGCTAATTTAGTGTTGATAATACATTCGCTATGTACTTTTTACATGGTCAGGGGAGTGTAGTTTTTTGGTGGTTTTTGCTTCACGTTTGCTTTCGTTCCCTTTTGTTCACGAATTGCAATTTCAAAGGTTCCGTTATTCATATAAATTTGATTTTTACCGATCAAAAAAAAAAAAAAAAGATGAAGAAGTTGGATTTGCAAGTGTGGGAAGGAGCGTGAGATTGGGAGGGCGCCATTCGGGAGAAGACATTGAAGCCGACAATGAGGGTCCCATCGCGTAGCAACGCACCTATTTTGTGTCCCAGACGTAAGAGGTAGCGGGACCTTGGCCTGCTCAAATTCCATGGGGTGGATTTAGGATTGAGCCAAACCCAAGGGGAGGATTTGAGGTTGGCTGAAGATAGTCGGCTACCCTGCCCAAGCAAGAATATTTCGACTTATCGAACTGGGCAGTTTGCCGAGCAAACTCACCGTGAGGCCTGAAGGGAGTTTGTGCCTAGCCAAGGCCCGTGGATGTCTCCTAAAATTAAGCCCAAGCCTTCCTTCTCAGTGGCTTCGAATGGTAAGGAGGGAACATCTCGCAGGTTGGAAGGAGAACATGTGAGATGATTCGCCAAAGAGACTGGCGGAGGGGTGGGGGTGCGCATGGTTTGGTTTTGTTGGGGGTGTTCTTTTGAGCTTAAGGACTTGGAGCCACAGTGGTGGTGGTAGCTGATGGCATCTAATGGGATTTGGAATGTTTTTGCATGTATGGTCAGGTTTATGAAGGGTCTGGCTAAGCACTTTATACAGAATAGAGAGAAGGAACAGCTTTGCAGATTACAAAATTGAAAGACAGCTGTTTGGCAAAATTCAGCGACTCTTTTGGATTTCAACCGCAGGATTCAAAATGAGATTCGTTGACGAAAACCGTGGCAATGCAACAACTTCTTAAGAAAAAAGGGACCACAACGGTGTCGAAATGTGAGCAGGAACTAAGAAAACTGGAGAGCTCCATCAATTATAATGAGAAGGATAAGAATAAAAGATGAGGTTCTGATGTGGAATTTATCATAGTTAAAATGAAGGTAAAAAAAATCTATTTCCTCGAATGTAAGAGGAGGAACTTAGTCCGACAAGAGAGGAAAGCATCGGGAATTCTATTGTGGTTTGTAGGGTGGACTTGGTCATAAGAACCAAGGTCCAAGAGATGAATAAAGCTCTGGTTCGTAGCCTAAGAATGGTTGGATTGGAAATCTTTGAATGCAGAGGGGACAACTAATCGGTTCTTTTATATAATAATTTTATCATAAGAAACCTAATCCGCAAGTGCACGGATCACAAGTAACATAGTGGCTTTTATTTTAAAAACCTCGTTTGTCGAACCCACAGGGAAGAGATGGTTTAAGTAAAGATTAATTACTCCCGCTTACTGAGAATTTTACTTGCCCGAGCGAAATAAAAATATTGTGAGGGGTTGTTAATCAGAAATAAAACCACTTAACCACAATCTACTCTAAAATATCGCGCGAACGGGTTATGGTGTAAGAACGATTTTATGAAATAACACTAGGGTCGGTTGTCTCCATTAGTGCATTGATGGGTTTTGTCCATTAAGCGCTAATTAAGTGAAGATGCTCTTGTGTTTACCCAAGGAACTCTATATGAGGTTCACTCTTTCGAGTCTCACGTTAATTTCTCACACCTAATCCCTATTCTCCTTTTAGACCATCTAGGTCAAATAATGTGTTACTTGTTCCGAGGTAAATCAGTCTTTGGGAATTTCCATTGGTCACCTTTTGGTCCATGCAATGAAATTTCCCGGGTTATGCTCAAATCGATCATCTTTCTGTCCATATGATCATAACATAAGGTTAGATGATGTCCCTCCTAATAAAATCCATCTAGTACTAGGCATTCCTAATTTCCTAGACTTCTTTGATTAAGTTAAGTTGATTTTATCAATTATGCATATTAGGGAATGAAAATCAAGTCCCAAGAGTATAGTTCCAATTGTCACCTTAGAAACCCTTTAAGCTCTATGGACTAAATCCCACTACCTAACATGTAACAATTGGATAAAAATCTGGAATTTCATAAAACCTCAACACAAGAATACATTCACAAAATCATTCAATATATTACATAATCCAAGCACCTATGTCAACAACCAGCCCTAGATGAGGCTCTAGCCACTCATAGTGGCCTCAAAACCCAACAATATCATGTCTACAAGAAACATAATGCTAATAGATTAAGAGAGAGAGAAGGGTTAAGGGATACAAATTAGATGCAAGGTGGATGTCCCCCAAAACCGTGCTCCTCTAGCAGCTAGATCTTGCACTTTGGCTCCAAACACAAGCTAAAAAACTAAGAAAATCTACCAAACAAAAGCTTGAAGAGAAACCATAGAAAAGGGAAAAGTGTAAAAACTCTAGCTCCTCTAAAATTTTGTCTCCTCAAAATATTACAAACCAAGTATATACGGGCGTTGAAAACGACTAAACCCGGCTGAGAATGAGGGCATTGGTCTCAACTCACATCCGCCTAGGCGTAATAAAATCTACAATCAAAATGAACTTCCATCTCTTTGGCGAAGGTGTGCTTCACCAAGGCAAAGGTATTCTTCGCCTCAGTGAACCCGAGGTCTTCATCTGCAAGCTGCATTCTTGAGTCTTTGTCTTCGCCTCGGTGAAGCCTCCCTTCGCCTCTACGAAGCAGTTCGCCTAGGTGAAGGTTGGCTTCGCCTTGGTAAACACGAGGCCTTTGTTCTTCAGTATTTGGCTTCTTTCTCTTTTTACCCTCTTCTTTGTTTGCCTTTCTTTCAATAATTTGTGAACTCACAAAATGTGAAGGATTAGTGTAATATTTGTGTCTAAGGGTGTGAATCTAGCATTTAGGTTGTATAAACACATGAGAAACACGCTATAAATGCTTATACGATCACCCCTATCAACAACGGGGGGTATACTTCTGCTTTGGGATAAAAGAAGAATTAGTTTGGTGGATTCAGTGATAGGAAGCTTTTTGATCTCATGTTTGTTTAGAATGGTGGAGGACGGGTACCAGTGGGTGTTTTCCGGGGTGTACAACCCAGTCTAAAGGTGATACAAGGAATTTTTTTGAGGAAGAGCTGGGTTTGATTAGAGGCTTGTGGGAAGGACTGTGGTGTTTAGGAGGTGATCAATGAGATTCTCTCTCCTAATGAAAGATCCAGAGGGGGTAGGCTTTCCCCTACTATGAGAAGGTTTTTTGAAATCTCGAATGACTCGTCTTGATATCTTTCGCCTGTGGAGGTCCTTACGCTGAGGAGGTCAAATGGAAGATTAATGTCCCGGTTAGACAAATTTCTGGTCTTTGCCAATTAGGAAAGTCTGTGTAGCAAGGTGATTCAAAGATTTCTCACTAGACCAATCTCTGACCACTCCCCCATTCAGTTGGACAACGATGGAGTCAGAACGGGCCCTTCCCCTTTCCGTTTCGAACTTTTGTGATTGAAGCTTGACGGTTTCAAAGAGATTTTGATAGGGTGGTGGCAAAGCCTATAGTTTCATGGGTCCTTTAGCTTTATCCTTGCTTCCAAGTTAAAGGCCCTAAAAGGAATTCTAAAGGTTTGGAACAAAGAAGTGTTTGGTAGAGTTGAGACGAAAAAGAAGGAGGCCTTACATAGGCGTGCTTTTCTGGATGATTCAGAAGGAATGGTTTCAGTTCTCAAGGAAATCGGGGGAATGAACTAAGGCTAAAGAAGAGCTAAGAGTCAAGACGCGGGGGAGATTTCGAGACGTAAACTGCAGAGACCTGGGATAAAAGAAGGATAGGAATATGAGGTTCTTCATAGGATGGCTAACGCACAAAGGAGAAGAAATTACCCCAAAACATCAATATCAATGGTAGAAGGTTAGATAAGGTAAAGGAGATTAAGGAAGGTCCGGTATGCTTTAGAATGTGTTTTCAAACGGCAAAATGCATCCTACTCTTCCTAAAATTCTATTTCAACAAGGATTGGTTCGAGGAAGCATTAATAAAGGAAGCTTCACAGAGGAAGAGATTCGGGATGAAGGAATACCAGGGTTTAATGGTGATAAGGTTCCTGGGGTCTGAATGACGACTCGCTTTTCAAGTCCTTCATTGACTTTGTGGGAAGAATGAGGTCCTGGGCTTTTTCAAGGAGTTTCACGAACATAGCAGATTTGTTAAAGGCTTAAATGCAACCTTTTTGGTTTTGATTCCCAAGAAACAAAATGTGGAAGATTTCTAGGATTTAAGATCAATTAACCTTGTGGGAGGTTTATATAAGATTTTGACAAAAGTGTTAGCCAACAGGATTAAGAGGGTCATGAACAAGGTCATTTCCCAGTCACAAACTGCATTTGTAGAGGGGAGGCAAATTTTGAACGCTGTCTTGATTGCGCCAATGAGATAGTGGACTCAATCTTGAAAAGGAAAGAGAGGGGCGGCTTGGTAAATTGATATAGAAAAACTGAAAAGTCTATGAAAGCATCAATCGAGTTTGTTTACTAGTTATGGATAGAAACGCTTGCATAAGGGCGGATGAGCCGGATAAAGTGGTGTGATTACCCTACGCCTTCTTTCTCAATCCTCATCAATGGCACTCGATCGGGTTCTTCCAGAGTTTCGAGGGGTCTAAGACTAGGGTGATCTCGCTTCTCCCTCTATCTCGTGGATTGACATGAGCACTCAACAACCTGCCAAAGCCGGTACATAATTTTTTCTCTTGCGCAGGGTCACTGATGTGAGGTGAGGAGCCGGGTCATCTCCCACCCTCCCCACGCTGATGATACTCTCCATTTTCGTGAAGCCAACAAAGATCGCCTGAAGTTTGAGTTGACTTTGATGTGGTTTAAAGTGTTGGCCGGGTTAATAATTAATTTAACAAGAGCGATATCATTCCAATGGGGCTAGTCGTCAATGTGGAGGAGTTACCACGAGTCGACGCTTGCAGGTTCCTCCCTACTTCCTACCTGGGCCTTACCCTTGAGCCTTTCATAAGGTGTTAGGAGTTTAGGACTCGGTTAAAGAGAGGTTTCGAAAGAGGCTGGCTTCTTAGAAGATGCATTATATTTCAAAGGGTGGAAGGTTAATGCTAATTCGCAGCACTTTGTCAAGTCTTCCAATTTATTATTTATCTCTCTTTCGTATGCCTCATAAAGTTTGTGCTAGATTGGAAAGGATCCAAAGGCAATTTCTTTGGGGAGGGAGTAACCTTGAGAAGAAGCCACACTCAGAATCGGGCCATCACTTGCACGTAGAAGAGCAGTGTTAGCCTGTGGCTAAGAAGTTTCTCAAAATCAAACAAGGCATCATATGCAAATGGGAGTTGTGGTTTGCTATGAGAGATTCTCTCGGAGAAAGGCTATCTCGTAGTACCTGGTGAGACTGAGGCCGACGCACTATGACATTAGCCATTTATGGTTAATGGATGGAAGGAAATTAGGAAATAATGACATTTATTTTCCCAAAATGCGGCCTTCTTCATAGGTGATGGAAAGAGGGTTAGCTTATGGAAAGATGGCTAGTGTGGAGAGGAGGCGCTATGTTCTATCTTCCTCTCCCGTTTTAATTTGGTTGTGCATAAAGAGGCAATGGTAGCGAGCATCTGGGATCGCGACAGGGGGGAAGGGGGTTGGTCTCCAACCTTCTAAGAACTCCTCACTGACTGGAGGGAAGAGGTGGGAAAGATTCCCGATAACTCTAACAAATGTACTTCAACCCCTCGTGAGACGTTACTTTTTAAGGATGTCAAGGACGATGTTTTCTCCGCAGTTTATATACAAAGGGTTAGATTATTCTCCGCCATAAGAGTCCCTATCGCTAATTGGAATCCGGCCAGGTGCCTAAAATAGGTTTTTTCGCATTTGAAGCTTCTTGAGGAAAAGTGCTTACATTGGATCAGCTTAAACGTCGTGGAGGACTTGCTAATAGATGCTTCTACGCGTAGAGGACGAGAGACTATATAAGATATGTTCATTGCAAAAGCCAAGACGCTTGGGACCTTTTTTTTAATGATTGTGGGACTAGCCAGTTTTCCCACATTCTGCTTCATACCCTCCTCAGCCCCGGCAAGGAGCTCATGGGTAAAAAGCGCAGTGGTCTGATGACAAGACCTCAGGCCTTTTCGATCTTAGCGGCGTGAGAGAAATAGGTGGTGTTCGAATGTGGGGTTACCTTGCTCAAAGGATTAAAGCCAACTTTCGAGCAATTTCAGGATCATAAATTTGTATAGTTTTGATAACACAAATTCTTTATCGATTTTGACTTGCTAGAGAGTAGTAAGTCGCCTGTTTTCTGGGCCGATAGTTTTTTTAGTTGGTGTTTTTTTGCTTGTTTGCTTTGGTTCCCTCAGATACATTTAATACTTCTTTGAACGTCTCGTTCTTTATCAATATATTGCTTTTTATTGATTAAAAAAAAAAGGCCTAGGCAGAGTAGATTGAACAATGCTCTTGAAGAACGAAGTAGTGTGCAATTGAAAGAATTCTAGGGATCACTTCTAGATACCTTTAGGCTTCACATCCAAGTGCTCTTTGCATCACACAGAAAACAGTCGATGATGGAAATTTTCTCAATCAATTATTGATTCTTTTCAAAAGGCTTATCAACTATGGTATAGAACTTTTCTAGAGACTTGGAACTAGTCACATGGTAATAGTGCAATTTGAAATAACAAAAACTTGACGAACCGGCAGACATTACTGCGGACTATTGAAAATGACAATATTCGTGACTGAAAATGGTGACTTATTACCACCGACTAGATCCATACGTGATTCTGAAACTACTTTAAAGGTTGTTTAACCTACACTAAATAATGTAAGATCCCAATCCAAGCCTTATTATCATCGTGGGTGCAAAATTAAAGTTTGGGCCTTGGGAGAATTCTCCTTATGCTTTTGATAAACTTTTAAAGGTGGTTTTCACTTGTCTCCATCAACTCTCCTAAGCTTAGGTTGACCTTGATGAGTTGAAGGCATGATTTGAGTGTTAGATTCCTTCTATGTGATCCATATGCAATTTGAAAGTGGCCGCTGCGGCCATTCGACAAGATACTTCGATAAACCCTTCATCTAGTCAACAATTCGATGGTCAATAACATCTTCAATTTCCTCCTTCATTGAGAACCGATGAATTGGAGCATTTGGGCCACTCATTATATGTAACAACATCTTCAAGATTACAACATGTGGTGAGGACCTGATGCCCATAATTTTTTGCAACTCAAGTTCGCAAGCATGTGATCGAATTGTTCCTGGTGCACTTTGTGTGGATCAACATCCTTGAGTGAAGTTTCTTTTATATATGCTTTTAGCATGTCATTTTAGCTCTTAACTTACCATGCTATTATCTCCTTTTGTTAAAATTAACAAACTTTCTTTAAATCAAAGATGTGCTCATATTTCTCGCTCTGAGAACAATCTTTCCGAACATCATCACTTAAATCCAGAGGTGTTTATTAGAAACATTGGTTTCAATACTTGGTTTTTGGCTCTCAATTGGTAGTAATGAAACTAAATCAATAGGCTTTAGGAAGCCGCTGAATCACGATATCTATGGGGTCAGAACTTGTAGACTTATTTACTAAAATCATTGTATGCAAACTCAAATTCGCCAGAAGGATGTGATCCTAATTAGTAACATGTTCTCTAACAATAATAATAATAATTGTTCTTTTGCTCTTATCTAACAAAAAAAAAAAAAAAAAAAGACCATGTAAATAGGAGTTCTCTTTTGGAGGTGATGGGATGATGATAATAATAATAAAAATAAGGACAACAACAACAACAACAATAATAATGTTTTCTTATTGCTTAATAAACCATGTGATGAAAATTGTGCATACTGTATGCATATAGAAAGGTTATGACTATGTAAATAAGAGTTCTCTTTGGAGGTGAATGAAATAATGGGCTTTGATTTAAATGGGCTAATTCATAGGATTGCATTTTCATAAATTTAGCTACCATGGTAATGAGATCAAGGACAAGGGGTCCCCTTATCCCCTTAGCTTTTTGTGTTGGTTATGGAAGCTTTGCTCTTCTTTTGAAACGACAGGAAAGTGGTTTCATCTCATGATTTAGGTTGGGAGAGGGAGGTAGAGTGAAGTGGTTCGACTTCTCACCTCTTATTTGCAGTGAAAACTCTTCTTTTGCAACTCGTCTGCATCAATTCACTTATTTAGCATAGTTTGCTTTTAGTTCGAGGCTTCATTAAGCTCAAGATTCATTCGGGAGCCAAGGACTTATTTTCTTTATTTTAATATTATGATTGATATTATTATTATTATTTTGATAAGTAAGAAATGACTTTATCGAGATAGTAGATATTGTCTTCTTTTGTCATCCTTGCCTTAGATAAGTCAAACAACTCAAGTGTTTACAATCAATATCAATTCCACCTTCTATAGCTCCACAATTCTCTTCAAATGTTCATCAAACCATAAGTGAAAGGGCAAACTCCACAATTCGAACTACCTTCTTCTAAATTTCCTCAATGTTTGTATATTTTCTTAGGGACACCACCTTCTCAGTTGGACTATGTATCCTTCCTTAATCTTGAAGAACCCCAACTCCCAAAGAAAGGAAGCTTTCTCCACTTTTCTAGAAAAAGTAATCCTTCTCCAACTGTGAGTCACTACACCTTTTTGACCTAAGAGTTTCACTACAACCCAACCACTCTCGACTAATTAACAATAGATGCTGGGCACTTGCAAATGACTACTCTCATCCATATCCTATATGGAATGATGCCTCGTCTCCTTGATCCTTCCCCTTGATTACTTTAGCAGATCGTTCAAAGAACCACTTTTTTGAGATTTTATTATTTCATCTCGTGACTTCTTTTTCATAGCCACTACCTCTGTAGAGGGGGCTACCAACAACAAAGAAATCATGTAAAGTAATCGATCTTGACCTGTGTCTTTCTAACCATCAGGTATAACGAGAAAAGTTGTGTTTCTATTATGAGTGAACTCTAAAAGACTAACAAACTTGCCATTATGGTTCATCTCCATCAAGTGAACTCCGGTTTTTCCATGGCATTTTTCGTTGGAAGCCCAAAGCTCTTCACCAATGTATCTCGATGCCTGACACAAGACCTAAAGAAAACAAAGGTCTTGTCATTTTTTGCTTAAACTAAGTATTTCGGCTACACACCTTCAAACTTGACATGGAAAGTCTTCCTTTTCCAAAGTGGGACTTCATCTCGTCTTTCGTGGAACTCCTCGGTTTTTCCTTAATAACTCGGGCAAAGAGGTCGCTTGTGTTATGTGTTGATGTGAATAAGGGCAACCTGATTTTGGGTGTTTAATTTTTTGCATTCCAAACAAGATCAATTGTGGTTGATGATGATGTTGAGTTGCACATCACTTAAAAATGGAAGCGGTTCATAGACGTGTAAGGTTGGCATGGCAAATGTGTGTGCAGTAAGTTATATATATGTATGTATATATGTGTGTGTATGTGCGCTCTCGCATGTGTAACTAGCAAACCTTGTTCGTCATATAAACTGCTTAGGTAATCTAAAGGTGAGTTCAGAAACTTTTGGTGCCTTATCCAAGAGTGAATTTGAAATCCACTTCGTAGGATGATTGGGTATTTAAAGCAAAAGATTTCCAATTTTTGTTTAAACTTAGTAAAATGGGAGTTAGGTGGACTGTAAGGTATTTGAAGTTTAAAAAAACAATATTAGCGGATTTTGATGGTTTCTTTGTTTGAATATGACAATAGATGGAGCTTGCCACAAGTATCGTGAACTGCAAAGAGACGGACGAATGACATGTTTGTTTTCAAATTTTTATTCAGCATTTTAGTGAATGTCACAGCTGAAACTGAAAAGCTCGGGAGGGTGGTGCTGTAGAGAGTATTCGATGGGTCCCGTTTACATTTTGCATTCTATAAATGGTTGGCAGCCCAACTCCTATGTTAGTCAGGATATTGTCGTGTTTAGATTATTTTTTTTGAAACTTAAGTAATTATATGTAGTATAACTATAACCGCTATCAATTATGGATTAGAAAATGTATTTCACCTGGGGTTCGAGGACATATTCATCATTAATAAGAATTGCAATGATGAAGTTTTGATTTTGAGAGGATTGTTGATGTAGGTGGTTAGTTTTTAAGATTTTTATATTATGACTCTTGGACTTGCAAACACATGGATACAAAATAAACATTTTAATATTAGCTTTTTATCATATTCTGGTTTAAGCAGAGACAAATCTATCTTTCTATTGGGTTTAGTATGATATTTTTATTTTCATCTTCATTGAATCCTCATTTTTCTCCCTCTTTCCCTTGTTTTCGAAATGGACATTTAATTGGAAACGGCTTATTTGCTAGCATGCTTACTGCCCATATTGGGTTTTCTGGTCGGATAAATCAAATTACGCACACTAGTCTAGTGAAAGTAAAGGGTGAAAAGAAAGAAAGAAAGAGAAAGAATGTTTTTTTTTACTTAATTAGAATGGAATGGAATGGAACTTTTGTTCTAAATAGTATTAATATATAATAATTATTTTTTTTTTTTTGGAGCTCTTTTGTGGTTTATTTAAGTATTAAGTTTTGTTTCGTTATATGCTAAAAGTTACCATCATCTTTACATCTAAACATCTTTAAAGATTTATTCAAGGCATTAGGGTGCGCCTAGGTATAAGCAAGCATTTGATCAAGAAGCTCCCACACTTCAGAGAAAATAAAAAGCTCCCTCATGCCTTTCGATTTAGTCAACGAGCCACTGAAAATTTACCTGGTCGGTTGAACTTTGTCAAAAATATACACCCTTCTCGAACGTCCAAATTAGGAGGTTCAAAAGGACTTTCCAAACCAATGGAGGTGAGGTAGTCCGGGTTTTAAAACATTGATAACAATTGCACTAACTAACTTGTACTAAGCTTTTGTTCGATTGTTGGATTTGGTTTAGACATTGGGACCTCCAGATCAGTTTGTTTAATGGGACATTCCAAACGAATTAGACTAATTTTGTATAGGCTCTGTTCAAGGGCTGCTTAATGACTTTTAATGGATGATACTTTACTAAAAGAGATCACCTAAAACATACAAATTTATTTAAGAAAGAAAAAGTGAAAAAACATTAGAAAGGAAAAATAGAAAATGAGAATTCATTTATCCAAAAAAATAAATTTACTTTCACTTGTTCAATTTTCGTGAATTTAAAAATTAGATAACTTTATTTATTTTTCTATATTAATCGATGTGGTATATTTTTTATAGAAAACTTTGGAAAATATGAACAAAAAAAAAAAAAGGAAATCTTAAATTTGAAAAATAGATAACTTCATTTCCTTTCTATATTAAAAAAAATGTACTTTTTATAGAAAACTTTGAAACTTTTACATGAACTTTATGTTTATTTATACATTTTCCATATAACAATTAATGAGAAAATGTTAAATTTCTTTGGTTTTTAATTAATTTTGTTAGGCATTTATTCACTTTGTATTATATCTTAGTATTGTTTCTCCTCATAATTTTGTCCTATCTCAGTTTTTAGAGCGTTCAAAGTTTAAAATTCTAATATGGTAAGAATTAAGTTGAAAATTGACAAAAGAATGTTAAATGTAGAGAATGAAAATGATATATATATATATATATATATAGATAGTCATCCCAATTTTGCTTTACTTCATCAACTGTTATATATCTATCTACTCTAATTAAGGGTTTTCATGCTCTACCAACATCATAATATTTTGGTTGATATTTAAAGCCAGGACTCTTTTTGTTGTCCCTTTTTTTCCTTTCAGAATCAGCGAGTTCTATCATATTCCTAAATCTTTTATTGTAAAATTCTGAAACAAAAGATTTCAACCAGTCTATTCTAGTTTACACCATTCTGATGATGTGGCTTAATTTTGCCTTTTGTCCCCTAGGTTCCTTTCTCTTATGTAGTAGTAGTATGAGTATACTCATGGGTAAGGTTTTGATTGCATGTTCACCCTTCTTTTAATTGCTTTCTTGATTAAATTAATTTGGTTGGTTGAGTTTCATTGATAAGTCGGGCCAAGCGCTCACGAATATTGAGAAGCTGATAGATGGGTGAAGTCCATATTAAAGACTAACAATTGCCTTGATGAAACTGTTTTTAAAATCCAATTTGAGGCAAGCTATGACTCCAAAGCATTCAAATTCACCACCTTCCTTATAATAATAATAATAATAATAATGAATTAATGACAGAATTAATACACCACCAAATACGATTAATTGAGTACAATCAAACTACCATAAGATGTTTGGATGTAAACAGATGTAAACAACAAACAGATCATCATATGCATATGTCTAAACCTTTAGTATTATGCTTAAAATGAAATGTCGGTTTATTTAGAAATAGACATAATTATGGGTTCACCATGCTTCCATTATTATTCCTCATTCTTGTTTTGACGAATAACATCGGGAAGGAGCAGGCATCTCTGTTAATCCCACTTGAGGCCAGGCGGGGCTTTCTCTTACCTTCCCAGTGGGGACACCTTGAGATGTTACCGGCCTGACCACTAGTCGTTTCCTACCCTAGGGCGTAGCGATGATAAAAAATCCTAATGAATTTAATGGACCAATAATGACAAATATTTTCTGAATAAAAACGATTTTATTTATTCATAATACTAAGGCTTAGATTAAATCTTAACATGTCATTACAAACTAAAATCTACAGAAAACAAGTACAAGAAATGAAACTTACAATCTTATTTTTGTAGTGCAGCTTTTATTCCACACGATATCTTACATAGAGAAAAAGATAGAATTAAGAGATTTTTCTGAGCTTCTCCCCTTCTCCGCCTACCTCTTCAATTCACACAAATACATATTTATAGACAAAGTCGGTTGAAATCCCAATCTAATTTGATATAAGAATCTTCAATAGTTCCTGGTTTTGTATTACCAGGGGCGAAAAACCATGGGCTTGTGGGCGTCAATCAATCGATCATCTTTAAATCTTGTCGTTGGAGAATCTTTACTGTTGTTGTTTAAATCATGTCTGTTGGTCGTCAGTCACTTTCTTCTTTAATAGGTCTTGTCCAGCTTTGCCGACGGAATCGTTGTGGATAACTTTATTCTTCAGTATCATTTTGAATCCGTTTTTGCCCATGTACATGATGATTTGATACTTGAAACTAATTCATCTGATAGTACATGGGCGGTACTAAGCAGTTCAAAATGATCTTTGAAGAATAAAGTTATCGCGGCGATTTCGACTTGAGCATTTGCTGACCAGAAGTGACGGCGACCCGACGGTATGATGGCAACAGCGATGAGCACTCAGCGACAGGCCCAAAGATGATCGACGTTGGCAGCCTGTAATGATTTGCCACGGTAATACAGGCGAGGAACGAAGACTGTATATCAAATTAGATTGAGATTTCAAGCCGACTTTGTCTACTCAAATATATTTATTGACAGTGAAGAAGGCAGCGGAGAAGAAACTGAAATCTCTTGGTGTCTTCTATGTAGATAGATGATGGAATAAAGCTGCACTCTAGTATGGTTTCATTTCTTAACATTTTACGTAGACCACAGTTTGTAATGTTTATCGACCAGAATTTAATCTAAACGCTAGTATTATGAATAAATAAAATCGTTCGAAAATATTTGTCGTGTGGTCCATTATTCATTAGGATTTTATTCTTTGCCGCCCTAAACGAATTATCTGTAACTATCTGATACCGATGAAAACAGAAAAATCTACCGTGGTCGAAGTGAGATGCGAAGATATTAGAATACCTTCCGGATATTGGCCGATCAACGATAAATAAGTAATAATGGAAACATGTGAACCCATAGTATAATATATTTTATAGACTCAGCCCAGGCATTTTATTTAATCATAATATAAGGTTTAATTTACCTGAAATGATCACTGTGTTATCTGTTTTCACATTATTTATATACTGTTTGCCAAAAATTTGGTATCAGAGCTAGTTTAAATGGAAGAACCTTTCTCTGATTGTTATGATAAATGTAGACATTTATTACAACAAATAGATTCCCTGAAACATAGCATGGGAATTTTAGAAGAAACCTTAGAACAAAAACAATTAAGTTTAGAAGTATTTATAACCAATCATGTACTAACATAATTAATTCATCACCAAATAAGATTGATTGAATATGATCAAACTACAATGAACTTAATAATTAATAATTTGGCAAACTGCTATACTGAATATGGAGACCACTTAATGAATGAACATGAAGATGATGGAACATGAAGATTGAACCAGAAATAGTTTTACCTTATGAAGATTTACCTGAAAGCAATAATGAATTAATAAAAAGTTTAAAGATTATTCAAAATACTGTAAAATATTATGGATCTTTGATTAAAGAAATGCAAATTACACTAGAATAATTAAAACGAAAAATATCAGCTTTAGATGAACCCTTTACATCTACTTATTCTACCTTTTGGCTTAGAAAGAATTTTCAAAGAAGAAATAAATAAGATTTTTAAGAAGAGGTGAGAAAATGTCAATTGTATTCATAATTAGAAATCTAAATATAGTTTATATTCTATAATTATAGATTTATATAGATTTAAGATTCAATAGAAAATATAGATTGGACACCTAATATAGTGTGTACCTATCTTTATGTATGAGATAATTGAGGAATTTGATTATTTGAAGATTATTTTGAGGGTGTTGTTGACGGTTGGTATATTAATTGATGATTATTCGGACGAGAGTGTTGGTTTGAAGGAGATGATTAGATGGATTTAGAGTATGCTTCAGATAGTGAACTCGAGATTTTTAGTAAAACCTTTGAGAAATTAAATATACCTAAGTATAATTTAAAAATGGAAGAAAATCCAATTATTGAAGCAGCAACTAACCCTGTAGAAAGCGACTGCGATGGATATCCCAGAATCATCAGCCTTGTGAATTTGAACTAGACATTAGAACTCCTCGCACTATTTGGGAACGACTTATGTTCATGATTCGATCAAAGCAAAGAATATGATTCGCGATGGATTGATTAAGACCGAGAAGGTTTTGAATATATTTAGATTTGGATTATGTCCAGGAACATATCTTACACCCATGATAGATGGGGCTTCTCGCCGATTAGCCGTAAGCGTAAATAGAATGTCCTTAGTTAAAAAGATATATTAGATAGCGATGATTAAATGCGCTTCTCGGTTTTGGCAAAACCTCTGACGAAACAAAAATGAAACTTTATTTGGAGAAAATATCCAGTAAGTTATCACTAAAGTTGTACACACAATGGGAATTTGAATTCTTAGGAAGGATACATAGATAGAGATTCCCAGTATACGAGAAAAATATGTTCACGCATTATTAAAATTAGAATTAAATGATATATGTCTTTTAGACAAATATATTTGTGTTTTTCAAGATTTTTACTACCATATATACGGTAAGATTAGTACAGACACTATGTATTTAAATATGTTTTATTCAAAGATTCCAGATCCATGGGGATCTGCACTAATTCGTGACTATCCATTTGTCAATTCTGACACCTTAGGAAGAAGGATTTCGTTTCTAAAAGAAAGATTAAGTGAATAGTGTCATCAAGCATATCTGATTAAGAAAGCTAAAATGATTAGAAAAGAAAATGTTCTTTGTTGTAGAGGCAACAATTTGATTACGGTAATAGGAGACTTGAAAAAGCCCTATGTTCCAAAAAATAAGAAACTCAATAGAAGATTCCCCAATAGACCCCCAAATAGATTCCCAAATAGATTTGGATTTAGACGAAGAAGATTTTTTATAAAAAGAAGACCAGGATATTTTAGGAGAAACTGGAGTAATCGATTAGAAAGGAACAATTTTATAGGAAAATCCCGAGCAAGCGAAGGAATGTAAGATGCTATGCTTATGTCAGTTGGACATTATGCTAATGAATGTCCTAATAAGTTTAATAAAAAGAATATTGAATTAGATGAAGATATTGAAAAAATGATTAACCAAGGAGAATTCATTGATAAGAAAGTGGGATTTGAATGATATTTGTTGAAGAATCGTGTGAAATTGGTTCCGAAACAGATGATACCTATTCAGAAGAATTAGAAAACTCTGAAGAAGATGAGTGAGATTATTGATAATCAGGTGATTGAAAGTTTAGGAGATTTCTCTCAAGATATTTTATTTGATAGTCAACTATTCAAGAAGATTAAAAAAATGATATAGTATAGCGGAATATTCGAGATTTAAAAAAGAAAAGCTATAGGAAACATTTGGATTAGAAAAATATTATGTATTATGGCTAAGCTTAAAGAAAGGCTTACTAAATATTGAAGTAACCCCAATAAGATTGAAATTCCTTTGTTAGAAAAAGGGAGTTAGTTGAAAAGTTTGAATTAGCGAAAAGATCGTTGTAAGATTGGATGGATCTATATTGGATATATCTGAATGATTCTTAGTCTGACATTTAGAAGGTGATACCATAGATTTAGCATTATTAGATAATAGGATTATCAATAAAAAAGAAACTATTCTAGGAATTATTAGAGGAAATCTTAAGTACCAAAAATTAATATTCAATATCTATCCAAAAATAGCTTATAACCTTGCAGATAAGGATTTTGATAGAACTTTAAGTTTAATTCACTTACATGAGAAGGAAACAAATACTGATACATAACCTATAAGATTGCTTATGCATTATCCAATACACATCATATTGAATATTTTGCTCAAAAAGATTACATAGATTTACCCCTCTTATTCCATGATATTGGAAGAGTTTATCCTCCAGAAACGTCCAGTATAAGCTTTCCAGATGATTTCCTACTTGATATAGGCTGGGCTACTATGTGGGCTTTTTGAAGGCCTAATTAGATTTAAATCACACAATTCTTTTAATTGAATATGAAATTCTTTTACATCTAACTCATTATGTCTCATAGGTTTTACCCGTCTTATCAGTCTTTAATTCAAGAATTTGCATAAATTTTATTGTTTTCCCAAAATTGTAAAGGATTCTCAACATAAAGGGATTCAAGTTTAAGTTTTATCTGGGAACAAAAATCAAGGCTTTTTAGCAATCGAGATTCTAATTTAAGTAAAGGTGTAGAAAAATCAGTTTTTGGTAAAGAGAGAGGAATAGGATAATCACCACGCTGGCTGCGAGGGATAAAGGGAATAGGAAGTTTGCGAGCATAAGCCCATTTTAATCGTGAAGTAGTGATCCAGTGATTACAAGGAGTTTTGAGACGAAGATAATAGGAAATGTTATTTTGAATAATAACTTGAAAAAGTTGAAGAAAATTATTTCCAAGTAGAATATCACAACCAGTATTATGAAAATAAAGAAGGGGTAATTTGACAATATATTTGTTAATTAAGATGCGAGGATGTTTGATGCCTTTTGTAAGGATAATATTTTGATTTGAAATATCTTTTCCTTGTATTGCAGGTAAATCTGTATGGTATTCTTCAGGAAAACAGGTTGATTTGGAAAGACATATGCGATCGAATCTATATAAGCGACCAGGTTCGACCTTATAATCGAGGATAAGGATTCGGCAATTAAAATATATATAGAGAAGGGACTAGTCATTTTGGTATAATAATCTGATTTTGGTTAATTGTAATCATTAAATGTTCGAGATGTAATTTGCGGGTGCATTTTTCGAGGAAAGTCATTCCTAACATAATGCTAATTGTATCATTTTCCTTCATCTTCAACCATCAAAGGTAATTTTATCTCTTGATTATTTAATACAATAATTATATTACAAAATTTTGTTACACAACTTTTCACCGTTAAAATTAATATAAGTAATTGGTTTATTCAAATCGTTTAAATCTAACATAAAGGTTAAACTTTTTGATATATAATTGAAAAAGGCTCCTGTAGAAAGAATAATAATAATAATAATAATAATAATGCAATTTCTATTTTACTCACAAACAATGCAAAACAAAGTAGCTTCAAACACACCATCATATTTGTTTTGTTGTCATTGTGTTCCAATGTTTCCAAGGGAGTTTACCTTGAGAGGTGAATACAGTAGTTAGTTGCATGATAGTGCATAGCCTATAGGGAAGAGCGGGAGGAAAGCATCAGAATGGTCATGCTGCAGTAGCATTTGGGACCAACAGAATAAACAATAATAGACCTTTTATCATGCAGAGTTGCTGGAACTGGGGTTGAGAAATGTTTTCTCAAGTATCCTTATTTGGTTGAATGATAAACGAGGATGAGACCACTTCTAATTTTTTATTCACATGTGGGTGTCCTTTGTCTTTGCCCCAGGGTTGCACATTAACAAAGGCAATTCCATTCTTTTAGCACTTCTAATACTACACATACTGTATGCCCATCCCCATCAGAAAATACATACATACAATGCAGCACTCACATCTGTATGCTGATAAGTAGTATGCAAGTGAGCCTTGTGACCATCATGCATTGTTCTGTTTTATTTCTTTAAAATAATTATTATGTTAACAAATTGGGTACAAGATGAAAATTACCAACAAGAGTAGATGCATGCAGTCTATCAAAAAAAAAAAAAAGGGGAAAAAAAAGCAGGAAAGAACCAAGGTTTCAAAGGCGTTTCTAGGCGCATACGATGCGCGCCTCAGGCGGCGCGAAGCCTCGGCGTTCGGAAAAACCCGGCCTGCGATAGGCGTACGTTTTTTCAGTCAAGCGTCTTCGAGGCGCGCTTTGATCGCGCCTTTCACGCCTTGAAGAGGGAGCGTACGCTTGGGGAGGCCTTCAAAAAAGGATAAACAAAAACCTAATTGCTCGAAAAAAAAGAAAAAGCAAACTGTTTTGGGGAGATTCGGGAGAAAACTGGAACCCTACCTCAAGCGGCGACTACTCGATCATCTTGGCTTCATCTCCTCGGCTTCATCTCCAGGTATGTCACGTTTTCTGCTCCTCTGCATCTCTTCATCCCATCTCTCTTCAATCTCTCCCTCTCTTCATTTCTCACGTCTCTCAGGCCTTTTCTTTCCTTTCCCATCTCTCTTCATCTCTCACCGAAAACAACCCTGCTCCTCCTCTTCTTTGTTTAATTTTTTTCTCTTCATCTCTCGGCCAGCGACCCACCTGCTCCTCCTCTTCTCGGTAGGCGACAACCCACAGCACCCTGCTTAGCTTTTTAATTTTTTTCTCTTCGTCTCTCACCACCCAGTCACGAATATACCTTTGCCCTCCCTCTTTGCTTTTTATTTTTATTTTATTTAAGTCGAGGGGAGAAGGAGAATCCACACCCTCTGCCACACTTTATCTTCATCTCTCTTTGATTTTTGATTTTTGATTTTTATTTAATTGAAAGGGAGAAGTTGTGCTACTCACATTTTGCATCAAATTTTTTTTGTAAATCAACGGCCACTCTTCTAAAAAATATTGGTTTTAAAATTTAAATCAATTAAATTAATTCATTCTTAATTTCCTCTTAAAAAATATTGGCTTTTTAAATTTAAACCAAATTAAATTACGAATTTCATTTTTAAATTCCTTTTAATTATGTCTTGTTATTATTTTTTTAATTGATTATATTGTTATATAGAAATGTGAATATTATTATTGGTGTTTTTTAGAATGAGTTCCTCAGGTCGAAAAATTCGAAAAGATTTTATGTGGAAATATGTTATTGAAGTTTACGGGGAGCAATATTTGAGATCATATAAGATTTTGCGATCAAAGATGCGCGGGAGGGGGTGAATAGACTCGAGAGCATCACTTAGCGAGACTCATCATGGTATGAAACCATGCCCCCGAAAGTTAGTGAAGATGTTAGATTGGAATGCAAAGATGCATTGGCCAATTTTAAGGATCAAAAAACGAAAAGAAATGAATTGCTCCAAGAAATTGGTATGGGTCGAAACGATCGTGAGAGTGCGCACATCGAAAACAATCGGTGCCTTAGGGAGTGGGAGTGGGGAACCTGATATTCTGGGGACCTATGGATAATTTACCACTTCCTGACCTCATCCAAGTACTTTGAATTCAAGGTGGAAGCAAGAAGAAAGGAAGGAAGTGTGTAGAAAAATTGGTAGTTTATGTATTCAAAAGGTCTCCCGAATTCAAACACTTTGTGAATGATCCTTATTAGTTCATGATGAATCTTAGTTGCAAAATTTGGCCCCGGGTTTAAGCCTGATCATGCAATTGAGGACATAGTTCTTAAAGAAGAGGTGCATGACACAAGTATCATTATGGAAGATCACAAAAAGCTTAGGCTTGATATGGATGTTCAATTATGTCGGATGGTTGAATGAGATGGAAAGAGTAGGTGTCTTATAAATTTTTTAGTGAATAGTCCTGCTGGCACTTGGTTTATGAAATCAATTGATGCTTCTGATACAATAAAAAATGGGGAATTGATGTTCACATATCTTGATGACGTGGTTGAAGAAATTGGGGAGGAGAATATTGTGCAAGTCATCAGCGATAGTGCCTCCCAGTATGTGAATCTTTGGAATGAGCTTATGGAAAAAGGAGAAGATTGTGGTGGACTCCTTGTCTTTTGCCCCATTGTATTGATTTGATGTTGGAGGATATTGGAAAGGTAAATGTTCATGATACTACACTTGCTTTCGAGAGAAGCTAGAGCGAGTAGTGAAGTTCATATATGGCCATGTACCAGGTTCTTAGCTTAATGAGAACATTTACAAAAATCATGAATAACCCAGATCCCACGTGATTGCAGTTTCTTACTTCATTTCTTACTCTCAAGCCTTTATAGCCAAAAGCAAGCTCTTATAGCAATGTTCTCCTCGAGAAAAAATTGTGTTCAAGCAAATGGGCTAAAAGGTACAGAAGGTGTGACTTTCGAAGTACGAGTGTTGTTTGATCCAATTTTTGGCCTCGTGTTGCTTTTTGCGCCAAGACCCTTTGTTCCATTAGTTAGTGTCTTGAGAGAGGTTGATTCGAGGAGGAAAGACCAGCGTGGATGTTATGAGTGATGGATTCTGCTTAGGAGAAGATTGCATTTAATTGTGGGGGCGTGGAGAAAATATAGCGGTGTTGGAGAAAAATTGATGCAAGATGGACTCCCCAACTTCATCGACCTTTACATGCAACAGGTTACTATCTTAATCCTCAATTGCGGTATGGGGATAAGTTCTCTAATGTTGATGAGGTGAGGAAGGGATTATTTGAATGCATGGATAGGATGTTGGATTGTCGAAACGTTTAAAGGCGACATTCGAGTTGGACTCGTTTGACCCAGCTGATGGGTGAATTTGGGAGTCGTATTGCGATTGATTCGAACATTAAAGTCCTACAAGTTGGTGGATGCGTTTTGGGGGTTGACACGAGGAGTTGCAAAGTTATTGTCGAGTCCTTAGCCTTACTTGTAGTGCTTCGGGATGTGAAAGAAATTGGAGCACATTTGAATCGGTAATATTTCTATTTTTGTAAATTTTTATACATATATTTCTATTTCAATGTTAGAGAACTTTATTCCATTTTAACACATAAATTTCTTTATTTCATTATTTGTAGATACATACAAAAAAAAGAAATAGACTTGAACATCAAAGGTTGAGATATACAGTGTATGTAGGTCTGACACTAGATTGAAGGCAAAAGTCTCTAGAAAGACAAAATGTTGATCAGATTTTGATAGGAGATTGATTCGGATGATGAGTAGATTGCGGAGAAAGAAGATCCCCTCCTTCCCCTTGATCTTTGTTGGCTTCAGGATGATGAGTTATTCAATGTTGATGCTATTAAAGTTGTGTCATCCGACTCCCAACAGACTCAAGTATCATCGGATCACATGATTTCTTCACATTCCTCTGAGGAAACATAATGAAGTACCAGTAAGTACACACAAAAATTGAAGTCATAAATTTGATTAAATTTAATAAAAAAAATTATAATATTTACACACAATTAATAATTTATACTAGGTCTGAGTGGAGGCAAAGGCAAAGAGAAGGAGTTCAATTTGACACTGAGTGATGAAGATGAAGATGAAGATTTCATGAAATGGGGATACATGATAGTGGACATTTTCCTACTTTTGATACATTGGATGAGGATGATGATGCCCTTGAAGATGAGCATTTATATTGAAACAATTTACTCTAGTTCTTATTTCATGACTTGGTTATGGATTTTTGTTAAAGTTTGAAACTATTAGTATAGTTGAATCTATTTTCTATTTTATGACTTTGTTATGGTTTTATGTGAAAGTAGTGAACTAGTATGCTTTTTTTTAATAATTCTAATGAATTGTTTTCATGTTTTTATTTATGCTATTTTATTTTATATATTTTAAAATATTAATTAATTATATATTGTGCTGCTCAAAAACACGCCTCAGCGCCTCGAGGCTACGCCTCGCCATGGCATATAGTAGCGCCGCTATCTTTTCGTATTTTAAAACTTTGGAAGAAGCTAAGAGAATAGATCTGACAAACCTGGTTGCTGGATCCCAGTCAGATCCTTGCAGAAATCATAAGATCTGATTGCATCGATTCGCACATATGTTTGAAAACATGCTTCCAGCTGACCAGTCATGTATTCACTATCACAGAGGAACTCAATTATCTCTTGAGGTGGGGTTCTTTCCCTTGTCACACACGTAACTTCAAAGTCAATGACCACAAAATACTACAAAATCTTGAAGCTGGAACTCATAGGGAGTAAACTTGAGGAGAAAGTATTGAATGGGGCATACAGAAATTGATTGTCCATGGGAAAAGAATAATATTAACTAAAAGCATTCAATTGGCACTGCTACCTTTTGAGAGTCAGGATAGAAGATCGACCATGAACGAAATCACTCTGATAAATAGGCTTGTTGAAACTCATTTGAAGGTTTGAGGCGCTGCCGCTAAAGAACATTCTGGTTCTACACACTATCACCTGCATGAACTGGTTTCATCCTTCAGCTCAGAGAAACTTTCAATTGGATTCCCTTTACCTGGTATTTTTTAAGGGAATCTCTTGCTCTGGAGGCATTTCACTGATGCCTCACAGTTCCTTTGCATGGTTTCTGCAATCAAAAAAGCACAAAGCAGCAATAAACGACCATATAATGATAGAATATATGTAACAAACCAAAATTAACCATAGCACACAAATCAAGGCTTTGAAACTTTTTTTATGGGCAAAGAGATTTTTTTTTATTTTTTATCATCATCGATCGGCAAGATTATAATAAAAGGAAGCGAAAGGCAGCCCAGCTGTAAACAGGGGGTATACAAAGGGAGCCATAAAGGCAAGCAAACAATAAATGAACCTATGACTGATGAGAGCTGCAAAGTACTATGATCTGCACATGTTTCTCCCTACATTTAGAAGCTTTCCTCACTGTTTTTAAGCATGTTCTGAATATCTTTTGTGGTTTCGTTACAAGCATGCTTGGTGAAGCAAAGAAGAGAAAAGTCTGTAGAAGAAGGAAATTTTGCTGCTGCTGCAGCAAGTCTGCAGAAGAATTTTGATGCTGCTGTTGCAGCAGCAGCCCGCCCCAGCGGAGGAATCGCGTTGCAGCGGGTAGGCCTTCAGCGTTGTAGCGGAAGAGCTGCCTGCTGCAACGTCTAGAGAGGGTGTTTTTGGCATGTCAACGGTCACCCGCTAAAGCGGAAGAGTATCCCGCTACAGCGGACAACGTAACCGCTACAGCGGGCAACCACTACAGCAGACAACGTAACTGCTACAGTAGGCGGCCCTTCTGATGGGATGAGAAGGCTCTTGCGTAACATGTGATTACAGGCGGAACTTGAAGAGGGGGTTATAAGCTAGGAGACTTCAAAGATTACAAGAGAGGACCCGGAGGAAGAGTTCGGAGCGCGACAACAAGGGTTCGAGGAAACACGAAGGTTAGGGATCGGAAGAAGGAGACGAAGGATGACTTGGATCGAGGTGTTGTGTGCATCTTTATCCTCTGCTCCTTTCTAACCTTTCGATGATTTTAGTTCTTATGGTTGTACCAAATTTCATTATGTTCTAGTTTTATTTCTACGGTTTTGGCGTAGCCTCTCTACCTTCGATGGATTGATTGTTCATTGTGTTTTAAGATTCGGTATATATATTTATTCTAATGCCTTTGCTCTATTTCTACTCTTTATTTATACAACAATGTCTGGCCAGCATTGGAATGTTCTTGCTGGGAGTTTGAGATCGAGAGATGATGACCCCCACGGATATGAGCAAAACAACACTTAGTCAATTAGTGAATACAGATATCCTGGTTCTAAATGTGGCATTTAGGGTTTGGACATTTATGCCTTTCGGAGTCCAGGGTTGAGGCAGAGATGCAATACACCCTACTGGCGAGATAGGTTGTTATAGCTCGAGAGAGAACAACTTGTAGGCATGATCGGCCCAGCGTGAGTTTATTGATATACTTAATGAATAATTCATACAGGTTGAAATCCGTGAGTGTGGCGGGTGAAGCGAGCCTAGAGTTTTTCATTTTATGGTTTTAAAACACAACTTAGGATTAGTTTTTTTTGGTTTAATAGTAATTCATTACAATTATAGGTCCAGATAATATTTAAATACGTTAGTTCAATAGTTGACACACTTTTGTGGGACGAAACTTGACTAGCCATTATACTACGCTCGACACATATACTTGCGCGAACGGGCATACAGTTTCATACCAATTTATACACCTAGTTGGCGCCCGTCAAGGACTCGGTATTCCACATTGACCCAATGAAGCGAGGCCCGAAAAGGTTGAGGATGTAGCCCTTTTGGGTTTGGATTATGAGAAGCCAAATCTCATTTTAAGCTGTGAAATTTATATGCATATATGGCTAACCTTATTATCTAAAAACGACTTAATATGGAGAAGCGAAAAATGTCATTTCTATTAGAAGCTCGTTGATTATCGAACATCCTTTCATGTTATATAAAATTATTATATTATCCTTTTAAAATGATGATTTTGAAAACAAAGCCGCTCTCACAATTAAGGCAAATATATATCTAAAACCTCAGTAACAACAAGAAAACTCATTACGGCCGAAGTAGGAGGAAAAGAAACAATGGTATGAGCATGTTGATAAATAAGGAGTTAGCTTCAAAATATGGTGCTGAAAGTGACCTGATCTAAGCGAACATAGTATAAATAATGGAACTCTGATTGAGTATGAAGGTCCATGAATTTGAGTTCGACATTAAGCGTATCCTAGATTACAAAAAAGAATATCGAGTCGTCAATTATGTTCGACTTGACAAAACATTGCCTGTTATTGAGGTATGGCAAATTTTTTTAATAGTAAAGTAAATGCATTAGAAAAGCTTCTGACAACAACTTTGAATTCTGAAAACAAGCCCATAGCAATTTAGTCTGAAAAGAAACCTATCTCGCTACGACCCACCCGATCGATAAATCGACTAAAGTGTTCAAGGCCATCCACTAAAAACCGACTTCGGTCTCAGACCCGAAGGATGACAAAGAAATCTTTATGCATTGTGTGTAGAAAACTTTATGACATTAAGCAACCATGTTCCTAGCTTTCCATAACGTCTGAAATAAACAAAATGGGCTTTCTTGCGAAACGATCTCCTACTTCTTGGCGACTCTAAAACCGCGCTAACTGAAGGTGTCTCACAGAAAAGGGTTCACCCAGTAACCACAAAGAGAAGAGGAGCTCCCACGAGGATCTCGTTTCGATACGATGGATGAGAAAATAGTCCAGATTTCTCTTGCTGAAACAAAAAATAGCATTTGTTAGCAAAGGATCCCCTTATAAAAGCGATCCGAGTTAAGATCTTTTCTCCAATCGCTGAGAAAGAAATGAATCCTTTGGTTGCACCGCATGATCTCACATATCGGCCGTGATAACTCGAAAGTCACAGCCTCTGAAGCCTTGTACATCGACTTTTCTGGAAAAGACACCATCTTTTGCCTCTCTGTCCCGAAAAAGTTTGTCATCCTCTCCCCGTCTACGTCGAAAAGTTTGTCATCCTCCTGGCTTAACCTGACTTCTTGTCTAAGTTAAGCAAAGCTAAAACTACTCAGCGTCAGGTCATTAAAATTAATACAGTGAAAAGTGGGATCTGGCCCTCATTCACGGTCGCTCAATGATCTTCACTAAGCATCCTTATGCTCGGTGATAGAAAATAAGGAGAACGACATGCTGAGTGCCGCTGCATCAGTAATCCCTCGAGAAACTTGACCCCTCTCCCATTTCTATTACGAAAATTCAGCATAACTAGAGAGGCCACCAAATACAAGTTTTCCTTCACATTTCTGCTAAACCCCTCCTCACCTCGCGAGCACCAGCCTCCCTCATCCTCCCCATACTTAGCCTTGAGTACATCATTCAAAGCCCTCCTTTTTATTTGCAAATCATGACACCATTCGGAGATAAGAGCTTTGTTGAGCAACCAAGGCCATGACTCCCCAGCCCTCAGCTTTCCTTGTCCCGAAACACCTGATCACCCGCTATACTATGTGAGGTTTTTATCAATTTGGCACCACCCCCATAAAAATTTCTCTCTGGCTTGATCAGAAGTTTGGATATGATTGTCTTTGGTGGCGAAGAGAGACATATAGTAAATGGGCGAGCCGGAAAACATACTTCTAATTAAGGTGGTTCTTCTCCCTTGAAATCGAACTACGGCACTTCCCGCAAACCTAGTCATAAGCAGTTCTTCCGCTATATCAGAAAATTTTGCAGACTTGTGACATACTTTAAGCGATCCTAGGTAGTGAAGGGAGAACACCCACCTTACATCCAAGCTCGTCGGCTAACATCTACATATTAGGGATACTCCACTAATCAAGCGACTCACTCTTCCTGAAATTAATTTGCAACCTCGAAAGTGCTTCAAATTCAAACCACCTCAATAGCCGGCCTGAATGAGAAACTTGATCTAAGCTTCACAAGATGAAATTTATCATTTGCGAAAAGAAAATGTGAAACCTCGATCCCTACCCTCCTCTGCCGCTCTGGTAAAGGGAAAACTCCATCAATACTTACGCCAATCAAAGCGTAGCTTCCATCACAATTACAAAAATATAGGATGAGAGAGAATCCCCTTGTCTGAGAACCACTAGTATGGAAAAACCCATTAGAGACTCATTAACGATGACTTAAAAGCAATGGTTGTGCTGCACCATATTATTATGATCCTCTCCCACTAAAACCCGTCTTAGTCATCCCACGCTTGACATAAGAAAGACCAATCCACATTATCATAGGCCTTTTCTAAATCCAACTTGCATAGGATGGCACTCTATTGCTTCTTAAGACTGGTCAGCCGGCACATCATTGGCAAGCCCCAGAGTACATGACTAAATGAGTTAGGCGGGTTGAGAGCCCCGGTGAGCTCAGTGATCTTAAATACACTGACGAAGTATGTGTTGGAGCTTTCAACCCGGCTTATGTAACTTAGAGCTCGGCCGAATCAATTTATTCAGCTCGGTTGGACGATACAACTTACACCGTAGACCTGACTTTCTGAGATTCCGACTCTAGCATTAACGCTTTGTGACCCTTCCACTAGATATAAAGCTCATCTTTACCTCCACACCGCTCATTACTTTGATTCTTAGAATACCACCGTCTGATGAAACTGGGAAATTTAAATTACAAAAAAAAACAATAAATCAAAATTAAAAGAACACGAACCAAAAACAATTCCATTACATAATAACTCACAATATACAAAGTCGAGATGAAAAGTCTTTATTCCTTTCACATTCCACTACTTGATCTAGGGCTACAAAGCCACAATTAACTCGACCACGTCTGAGAAACCCACTTTGATCCCCGATCAAATCCTTGCACAAAATCAAATGATTTCATTGGCAAACAACGATTCATCGAAATTCAAATCTCGAAATGAGAGCCAGAGATCGAGAGATCAGGTCAAGCTTGGAATTCTTAAAGAAACCTACCCTTATGGGCTAGAGCAATCATGATGGTGAGCGTAGTTGAGATCCCTGAAACAAGTACATGAGATCCTGATGAATTTTTCTCGACACAGTAAACAATCACACCCGACCAAACAATTAAACGAGGAGAAAAATTGAGAGTATTTATAGAGCGAGAAAGTGCCTGACCACGGCAGAAGAGGCGCTAATTTAAATAAAACCTACATATAATACAAAAATAATAATAATTATTATTATTATCTATTAAATAATCCTTATAATAATATAATTAAAGGAAAGTGTTTTTGGAGAGATTTTTACCTCGCCGGCCTTGCGAAGATGATTGGGCAGTGAAGTACATGTGTCATGTATTTAATTAATAGAGGTCACATAGTGGTTTAATCTAGATTTTATTAGCAGAATGAGGGTTAAATGATTCTCCGTAGATCGATTGTGTGGACTTCGAGTCTTGATTTATGGCCGATTATCACGTCGTAGGCGTGGCCAGTGATCTGGGTATCTGGAGTATTATGTGGGACCCGATTTTAGGGCTTCTTTTCCCCAGGATATATAGGGTGCGATTTGTGTCGTGGTCGTCATTAAATGTTGTGTTAATGTACGGATCGTTAATACGTAAGGCAGAAAATTCAATTTTTCACGAAAATGATAAACGGTAATTTGGTTGAAAGCAGAAAATTCTCAAATCTCGGATGTGGCTTGATTTGCTTGGCCAGTTAAATTCGTCTCGCGAAATCTAGTGACTCGAGAAAATTTTTCGTTGGATTACGAGGCGGTCGAATATTTACGAATTTGCGGGTGATAAATGCTTGATGACTTCAAGAGCGAGATTTTACGAAAATCTCGAAAGTCGAAGTGGCTTGATTTATGAGCCCGAAAGAAATAAAATTTTCGAGGCAGAATGAACACAGATAGAAATGATAGAAATCTTTTATCCAAATGATAATAATAATAATAATAATATAATAATATTATTATAATAATAAAAGAAAAAAATCATGAAAGGAGGGGAGGAGAGCGTCGGGAGAGGAAGAGCGCGTGAGAGAGAGAGGGAGAATATTTTTTGTTTGTTGGTTTCTTCTGATTCTCAAAATGGGGACAGACCAAGATTTTCTTGGGTGAAGACCAGTTGATCTGTGATGAGGAAACCTCGCGTTGAGACACAAAGATTGGTTTAACCTTCTGTAAGTGAAGTTTTATCTGCAAGTGCTGTTAAATGTTTTTCATAATGTTTGATTGTTTGATATAAACAGTAGTTGATAAAATCTAAAGCAGACTTACCATTATTAAATTTTGAAATTTTTAAACCATTTGAATGGTCATGGCATCTGTGAAGCTGTTTGGGTGTTGTTTCATAATTTATGAAATAAATTGTGTTTTAGTGAGTAGGAGACCGGAAATGGATATGGAATATAATTGTATGTATGGGCCATTGGAGACGAGATTGTGAATTGCTCAAATAAGCTAATTTGGGTGATGGTTGATAAACATTGAATTACATGTGGTGTGATTGTAAATTTGAGAATATATGCATATTATGTATATTGGTATAAAATGATTGAAAATGCATAATGCATTTTCATATGCACCGGGTAACCTAGAAATTAGGTGTGAGTGCATGACATGAATTTTCTAAAAAACGAACATGATTGCGAAAGGAATTTCACAGGATGATTTTCCGGATAATGGGGTTGGGAGACAGTCCAACATATCATTTCGGATGAGGACCATGAAGCGTTTAGGAATTTCTCGAAACACATTAAGCCTCGGAGGGTAGTCCCGTCTTTCTGAGATCTCGGTAGTATATTTGAGAACAACGGGTTTTGTTTAAAAATGATTATTTTTATAGCATACGTTAGGCAGGCGGGAGTGTGAAGTCGGTGGACTCGAGACATGGGAATGGGCGTTTAGACATTCGGGTGTGATCGCGTGTTACTTGAGTGTGTGTTTAAGTGGAGCGTGCATATGCACTTGGAGTGGAGAGTAACCCGATTTAGGGTGATTCCTTCTTGGCGATGCTTCGCCTGTCGAGAATATTTTTTTCGGTGCGGCGACTCGAGAGAGAACGACTCGTTTAGGCTAGATTTTGGCAGGGTTGTGGCTTTGTGTTTGGATAATAATAATATTAGAATTGTAGATTTTAATATGTATTTGTATTAAGAGTAATAAAATAACTCTTAAACTATTGGAATATAGTTGGGTACATGTTTGATGAGTATTGATGCGGGGGCGAGTGGCCGGAATTTTACTCGAGGTTTGGGTCGCGTCTGAGCGTGTAGATTCCGCGGGTTGAATTGGTCGGCGGGCTTGCCGATTTTGGGGCGTCACGAGTGTCAATATTGTGAAACCAAACGGAATACGAATAAACGTGTCGATGTTGCTAATTCAAACTTCAGCTCATTTATATTATTCGTATTTAGGCATCAATACGAAAATAACCCATTTAATTAGATTATTTAAAATAATAAAAATTATAATTAATCATCCGTATTGCATGTTTTAATACAAATAACCTATTAAATTTAATATGTTTATTAATTTTATTATTTAAATTAATATAATTATAATTAATAATCGATATTTAACACAAATAACTTATTAAATATATTTAATTAATTAATACTTCAATCATTAAACGGTCGGTCGAGTCAAATTCATGTAGGCGAGGTCGACGAATATGACCCATTTATTAAACGTGGCGGATTAACACGAATATGATCAGTGATTGTTGACTCAGTGTAGAGATAGTGTTGGATTGTTCGTGTTCACGTGCGTGTCAAATTTTGCTAACTCACAGGATATATATGCGCATTTTGAATTATTTTTATTTACTAATTTATATCATTTATGATTACTTGCAGAAATTGTCCACGTTTTCCATAGTGATTATATATATAAAAATAATAATAATAAATAGTTTGGTGGTAGCGATAGGATGGGAGTACGAGATCTTTTCAACTTCTTATAAAAATATAATATTACTCAATTTAATATAGAAACAAGTATGTAATTCTTAATTTCTATTAAATATTTTACTGTCGGAAATTAAAGAAAGAAAATTTTGTAGTAAAAGGCTCTAAGGAGAAAGTAGAGGTGACAATTTGTGTCGATAGGTCGAGTTCGTGTCTTGTCAATGTACGAATCGTGTTAACATTCGTCAACTCAAACCCGACACGAATAATAAACGTGTGGCATTTATTATCCGGCTTGGCTTCATTTGTATTCGGTATAGCAATTGTCTGAATATGATCCATTTAATTAGATTATTTAAAATAATAAAAATTATAATTAATCATCCATGCATGTTTAATACAAATAACCTATTAAATTTAACATGTTTATTAATTTTATTATTTAAATTAATAGAATTATAATTAATAATCCATATTTGCCACAAATAACTTATTAAATAGATTAATTAATTAATATAATAATTAAACGGGTCAATGCGAAGTCAAATTCGGTGTTAGGCGGGTCAACGAATATGACTGTTATTAACGTGTTAGGCGGGTCAACGATTATACTCAACGAGCATAAGCAGGTGTTGGAGTTCGTATCGTAATCCAAATTTTGTCGGCCCTAGGAGAAATGCAATCTACAAATTTGAAGCTTTTTTTTTTTTTTTTTTGACAATATTGTGGCTTGGCCTTTGTTTATAACTAAAATGGTCATATTAGAGAAATTGTGTGAAAATATCTTAATGTTTATAAATATAGATATACAAATAATGTTTGTATTTTTTTAATAGTAGAGGAAATGAGGAGAATGACATTATACATTAATATGTCACTTTAGTTGAATAAATGTGTAAATGCGATTAACGAGGCATGGATAATATGGAAAAGTTCGGAACAAAGAATATACGTGGTTATCGACTCTTTTATAAATAAGTGTATAGATATTTATAATAACAGTATAATAATAAAATAAAGAAAATCCTTAAATCATTCTATTTTATTTCAATGAATTAAAATATTTTTTTATAAGAGAGAGAGATGTGTATTGGGACTTTAAAGACAATTGTAGAGAATTTTGTAAGTGGATAACTTTTTATAGAGTCTAACAGATTTTAAAGACTTTTTGTATACTTTGAATGTAAATTTATGAATGAATTTTATAGACTTTTACTTTAAAAAACTTATAGATTTTGACAGATTTTTATAAATATTGATAAACTTTTACTAAACTTAAATAGCTATAACTAATTTATTTTATAATAAAAATAAATAAAAGTAAAATACTTTAATTAAATAATTTTGTTCAACAACAATACCAAATTATTTAAAATAATGTTTATAAATTTTAAAAATATAATATTCAACATTCTACGTATGCTCACATCCTCCCACGATAATATTCAACATTCTACGTATGCTCCCTCTCTATTTGTTCAGCAATAATGTATATTTTATTCAAAAATGATTTAATTACAATTTGTTTTACAATTGTATTTCATTACAAATTAATACAAAAATGGGTATCTTACCTAGAATTTTACAAATTTAGATAAGGCCGAACATTATTTAACCACTTTCTAAGTAGAATCGTCCCGTCACGAGTGCGTCTTGGTGCACGAGAAAGAAGTCGCGGCGGGGTGAAGCGTCTTCCGATAGTGGAATTTCACACTTGGGTTACTCCACACTAAGTGCGTCTGTTAGCCGCAAACAAACATTAATAGCGTCTTTAATATATCATTTCGTACATATATTAACAAAATTAGTTCCCGTAAATCATGTATTCTATTTACAACTTGATAACATAAACTTAGCTCATGGGCTAAGGTACAATCCAGGCCGAATCATCTTGGAGCAGCCCACAAAATCACACTTAGCATGTTATTCACTCATGATAACCTGACATCACACACAAATCAGCAAGCGGTCGGGTGAATTTGTCGAACCATTCCATAGATTTATTCACTCCGGTCCCGAATCTTTGGAGCAGAAATCACGGCCATCCGAGGCCTCAGCAAATCCTAAATCCATTACATAACCCTTAAGCAAAGTAAAGCGGTAGGAGAAAAACCCTACCTTTAGGGTTATCGAGCCCTTAAAACTAGTACCCATAGTAGTCAGCTGAGTGGGGAGAAGCGACTTAGCTTCGTATTCTTGGGAAGCAGACGATTAGATCGTAGGAATTTTAGAGAGAAGGGAAGAGCCCTCTGTCTCTAAAACCCTCTCTTTCTCTATCTCTTTTCTCGGTTGAGTCTCCTCTCTCTTTCATAAAGCCCAGGATTGGTTAAGATTGGAGACAGAAAAGTCCTGCGATGCCCAGTGTCGAGGCTTGGTAGGTACCGTGGGATTCGCGCCCTATCATCCATCTGCCATGAGATTTTCACGATGGCATGTTGCCATGTCTCAAGTGAGCCTTGATCTCAGGGTTTATTTGCCTGCGCACTTCGGGCCCAGCGTGGCGCCTGCTGTGTGAAGCGTCTTAAAGTGTCGTAAATCATCTTGGTGCGCCGGCGTGAAATTCCAGGCGTCACCGAGGTCGGCGAAATTTGACGTGGTAGGTTTGGATTTCGATGAGGGCGGTCAGCGGTGAAGTCCTTTTAAGTCATCAGAGATGCAGAAAAATTCGGATTTTGACAAAGTACCATTTATCATAAGCAGGAAATATGGATTTTAAATTAACGTAGGCAATAAAATAAAGTGCTTTCATAAAATAATTTTTTAATTTTTATATTCGCATTATTTTAAAAACAAGTATGAAAACATTTAGAATGATTCAAAATAGATATAGCGTGTATTAAGAATATTTATAAATATAATAAAATTAAAGTTTTGTTTTAAAATATTTTACAATTTCAATATAACTCTACTTTTAAAAATATTATAGAATAGTATTTAGAAATTGTTATATAAATTATTTTTTATTATTGTTTTTAAATTGGTTACCAAACATATGTTTAATTTAAAAAAAAAAATTTTGAAATAATATTTTGTTACCCACTCAAACACGATTTATTTATATGAAAACATAAAAAATTCTTATTAGAAAAATGATATTTGAAACTACATCCCAAGCGTTATAATTTATTTTGGAAGACTTTTTAAAATATAAACTCATCAAAATAAAAAGTTACTGAAAAATAGTTATCAATCCTTCAGTTATTTCATAAATTATAATATATTCACTATTATTCTTTGTGTTTTAAAACAGCTCTTAAAAATAATATTATCCTAACATTTTTTTCAAAATTCTCAATCTTTATATAAATTTTAAAATAATTATAAAAAAGAAAGCAGATCGTCAAAACAATAAAATATGTTCTAAAAATCACAAATTCTCCAAATAGGTTATTAAAAAAAAATTCAAGAGTTTCTAAGTAGAATTAGAATGAACCCTCTTTGATTTTTCTCTCATCTTATTCTCTTTTAACCCTTTTTAGCACAGAAGCAATAGGGGTGATTTTGGAATTTTAACTTAAAAATCACCCTTATGTATCTCATTAACAATTTCCTCTCGCACAATAAAGTGGTTCTTTTTATAAATCTCTCTTATTTATTTTGTTTCATGTTTTGTCTGTCTTATTACGTATTATTATTTTGTATTGGCTTTCGTCGGCACAGCCCATAAGACTGAAAAAATATAATTTTTAGGATAAAGGGTAAAACGGTAATTTCGGTTAAAAAGCAGAAAGAATTTTCTAGATCTCGGATGTGTGAAAGCGAGGATTTCATCGTTGAATTTGTCGTGGAATCTAGCTCTGCTATCGAATTTCGTTGAATTCCGAGATAGTCGAAATTTTACGTTTTTCGAGGCACAAGATGTCGAGTGATACTTGACATGATGCCACATGGCACCATGGCTGGTGCCACATTGCACCATGGAGGATCACCACTTTTAAATGCCGATAAGATGAAGAGAACACAAAAAACAAGATATAACATAAATTTTTGTAGAAAAACCACTTTATTAAGCAAGAAAATGAAATTTATCCCGAACCTGTCCTATTGTCATTCATATCCACTTACATGTTTTTCTCTAAAAAATAAAAAATAGGACTTGAAATTTAGGACAGGGAAGAAAAAAAATTGAAAGTCTTCTTCAAAATATTTGTATTAGAAAATAAAAATACGAAAGAAAAATAAGCAGAAAAAATATTTTATATATATATATATATATATATATATATATATATATACATATATATATATATATATATATATATATATATATATTTCTTTTTTTTTTTTGGATATTTCTTTATATTTTGTCTCATATTTTTGTCATCCAAACTTTGAAAATTTTTGTTTTCAAAAAATGATCATTTTCTTTTCTTCACGAAAAATAAGAATAAATCAATACAATATAATTAAAATAATTTAGAGAAATATATATTTTTAATATTTGTATACCAAACATTCTTTTACCATTAAGTTAAGATTGCGCCACAACCGGTGCTTTTAGTTATTCTAAAAAACATAATAAAAAAAAACAAATTCTATATGAAAAATATTGGTTGTGACTTGTGAGTTTAAAACAAGGATCAAAATATCGGTAAACACGGATATATTGGTAATTGGATTTTACGGAAATATC
This sequence comes from Tetrastigma voinierianum, assembly GCA_016808115.1. Taxonomy (NCBI): domain Eukaryota; kingdom Viridiplantae; phylum Streptophyta; class Magnoliopsida; order Vitales; family Vitaceae; genus Tetrastigma; species Tetrastigma voinierianum. The sequence continues at coordinate 811,291 of JAEQBH010000494.1, forward strand.
GGAAATATCGGTGGATATTTTTACAAAAATATAGGTTCGATTAAATTTTTTTATATTTTAATTATATAAATGATGAGAAATGATTAAGGTAGATTAAAATCAAATGGATTAGTAATTATTAAATTAAATATGTTATATATAATACATTATTCAAATATTATTATGTTAAAGAAGATATTATTTATTTATTTTTTATTATTATTATAAATATTATGTAAATATTGAGAGATTCAAATATTATATATTATAATTTTAAATTTTAAATGATATTTTACTTCTTTTCCTTTTCAAATTAATATTTGATTTAAAAATATTATAAGTTATAATGTAAAATAAAAATAAAATAAAATATTATAATTAGATGGTGGTAGGGATTATGAATAAATAAATAATAAGAAAATATAAAAAAGTTTGCTTGTATATATAATAAGTGTAATCGATAGAGCAGTGGTTGGAGGTGCGGCTTCGGGCATTTTGGTTGGGTTGAAACCGCCGAAGCTTTTGAGATTTTTGGAGCCAAAGAACAAAAGGAAAAAAACAGGGAAAAATCAAATTATCGGAAAAATCGAAATTTCGGTGGAGATATTTATCGATCTCCATCAGCAAATATTTCGATGGAAATATCGAAAATTTTCAATTCCACGATTTAGACAACTTAAAATGGCTTGTGATATCACGAAGAATCAATAACCTTTTCTTTAGTGTTACTTTTAATCATTAACATCATTTCGAAGTGTTTCAACGTTTTTGCGAGAATCCTTTTGAACTCTTTGGTGGCGTTTGTTTTTTTACCTTATTTTACTATTAAGTTGTTTGTTTTTTGATATTGAGTAATGAGTATTGCAATGGTAAGGTTGGTGTAAAACCAGAGAAAAACTTCGAATTTTACGAAAAGATAAAGCGACAATCTCGGTTGAAAATCGAAAATTCTGCAGAAGCTCGGATGGCCGAAGCGGTGCGCCATTAAATTCGTCTCCGTGAAATCCGTGACCAGGAAAAGTTCGTCCAATTACAGAGCCAATCCCGAGAATATTTTGCAATTCACGGGTGATAAGTCGTCAATGACTTGAGGGACGAGATTTTTATGAAAATCTCGGAAGTCAGAAAATGACTTGACTTAAAGTTCATTTAAAGTAATTGAACTAAAAAAAAATAAAATTTTTCGGGAGAGAAACGGACCCGAATGAAGTAATATAAGTTATGTATGAAAATAATAAGAATAATAATAATATAATATTATAAAAAAATAAATAAATAAAAAGGGAAGTAGGGAGCGGGGAAGGGAGAGAGGGAGAGTGTGTGGAGGAGCGGATTTTGTTTTTATTTTCTCTCTTTGCTTCTTTCTTAGATACATGAAAATTGGATCGCGAGGTTTCGTCGGGATTTGAAAGGCAAAGTTGACCTCACGTAATGAGGCTACGCGTGGGCCTTTAAATCTTGGAGTTTGTCAGGCTCACGGGTGGGAATTTTCTACTTGTGTTATTCTAGCCTAAATACTATTTAATGGTTTGGAATTGGCTTAGAGGCGTGAAAGGCAAGTAAATTTGGAGTCCTCGAGATTTTGGGTGAGTGTAGAATTTTTAGAAATTTTTGGAAATTTATTTTTGGACCGGTCAGGGCTGAATTTGGGGCATTTGTTTCGGACGGTCGGGTTGAATTTTCGAAATTTGTTTTTAGGCAAATCATGTGAAATTTTCGGGACTATTTTCGAATGATCCGGTTTGTGTTGAGATTTGGTTTGCTCCGGGGTGATATGCTTGGGTTTTGTGGTGTGTTTTGGTATCCATGATATTCGGTGATGAAGCTGTGAAGGGGCCAAAGAGATGCCACATTTTATATGGAGTGAGATTTGGGCCATTTTGGGTGTTATTACTAGAAAATGTGTATGGTTGAGTGATTCAAAATGAATTGCTCGTGTTTGTTAATTAGCCCATGTGAGCTAATTTTGATGTAATTGATTGTGAATTTGCATAACATGTTTTATGTGATTTAATTATGTTAATATATTTGCATGTGAATATATTAGCATGAATGTGTTGGAATTGACATCATGCATTCCATATGCACTAGGGTAACTTAGAAATTAAGTGTGAGTGCATAGTTGAGATCGACTGCTTGTGTTAAATGTTTGATGGTGTGTCGTGAGTACACGGTTGTGGATGGCTCTGCGTAGAGGTGTTGATTAGTAGGCTTGATTAATAAGACAAGTCGAATGAGTTGCACGGGTTAAGAAAATGGAAATGGCTCATTGCATTTTCATATACAGGGCACCACAGAAACGATAGAAGTGAGTGCATGAGGTGGTTTCTTGAAAGAAGAATTGTTCGAAGGGTTGACTGACAATATTGTTATCGGTGTCCCTTCTGACATCGGGTTGTCCGTATAATATCAATCGTCGGATCTGCTTGATTGATATACATCGAGGTTGTCCGCAAAATAGATTATTGGAGTACATCCTTATTTATGTCGGAGGGTTATCCACGGTTAAAAAACAAATATCTTTGTTTGGAAATGGTTTTAATTCATGGCGAGAATGCATGTTTGAAGTCGGTGAGCTTCGGGGCGTATGGGTCAAGAGACCGCGATATCATGGTCTGTATGGAGTGTAAGAGACACAACGGTATCACCCAGAAAAGTTATGTTGTGCCCGAGAAGCCACACGGTTATGTTTATCCGCATAGACCGGGTTGTGTGATAAGAGTCGGGATTGACGGATTTATTTGCCCATTGGCGCGCATTGGGTAATGGGCGGTGAGAGACTCGATGCGGTCATTAGTATCCTGATAGCCGGTTATCCTGGATTGGCATATGCATGTGAGGCGGCGGTGAGTGACTCCGGGATGGGTGCTGATGACATATTGAGTGATGCGTGGCGAGAAAACGGTGCGTGGGGCATGGTGGTCGAGTCTCATTCATGGCATGTAGACGTGGGTAGACATGTGTATGTTGCACTTGGATATTGTTTGATTATCACGACCATTGGATGTGCACTTAGGTGGGAGTAGCCCTTGTAGGAGATTATCACCCTGCGGAGCTGCTCGCCGTCGTGGGACCCCGCACCAGTGCTGGTCGAGGTGCGAGACGGTGAGCTTCAGTGAACAGCACATATGAAGAAAGCCCAGAGTTATTTGAATTGGTTATGTTGTATATGTATTAGAATGTTGTAACTTTTAATATATGTTGAATAAAAAGTGATTTATTAACTCTTGAACTATTTTATATAGTTGATGTACTTGTGAGTATTGATGCAGGGGGCCAAGTGGCCATTATTTTACTCGCATTTGGACCTGTGTGTGGTCGTGTTGATGTTGAGACGAGTTTGTACCTTGGGTAGAGCTCCGTACAAATGAGGCTACGCTCGATTTTAAGTGAAGGTGTCGGGTTACCTAACATTCATGAGTATTCCGCGGGTTGACGGGTTGTCAACGGACCCCCGGTTTTGGGGCGTCACAGATGGTCTTTCCTGTTTTAGAAGATGTTTTTTTTTTTTTTTTTGGTAAATAGAAAAAGCTTTAGAATTTTTTTTTTTAAATTTCAATAATAAACCATAAAAAAGTTAAAAAATAAACAAGCTAAATACTAAAAACTATTTACCTTTTAGCAAAAGGCTAAAAACCAAATGGCACATTCTATTCACTTTGCATTACATTAATGTTATGATATTATGTTCTTATTAGGTCTTGAACCAGGAAGGGCTGGTAGGATGCGTGACGCCTCTCAGAGCCGGAGATACATTGACCACCGTCGGCTGAGCTTTGTGTCTCACATCGTGAGACCGATACATGAAGTAAAATGGCCCGCATTCGGACCCTTCATACTCACCCGAAATGTATATTTATCACAAAATTAGTTTATTTACAATTTGTTTTGATTGCAAATTATCCAAAACTGGGTCTTTTGCCCAGATTTTTACAAAAAAATACACAGTAAGGCCATATTAGGCCATTTCTTCGCCTCTAAGGCCTCGGATGCATCCATCCCAGAGTACGCCTTCAATACACGAAGTAATTTTTCCCTCGGCGGGGTGAAGCGATGACCGATGGTTGAATTCCCTATGGGTTTGCTCCCTTTGAAATTGTGCGTGTAATGGCGACGACGCGTTCAAGCGATTTTAAATGATCACCTGCCCAGATGTCTACATGCCCACATCGATGCCACAGTACTCCATGAGCTCCTCGCACATGCAGCACGGTACTCACCAGGCTCCCTCCTTTTGTCACGGTCGCCATGTATGAAAGTTTGTTTTCAACAAAATGTTTGTTTTACATTTTAAATCCTTTGGACATTCTCAGGACAAGGCGTATTCCAACCATGGGAAATCTCTGAGATAGAACATCCTCGAAGAAACGGTAGACATCTCAGAGACATTGGACACTCTCAGAGACACTAGACATCCTCAGAGACATTGGACACTCGAACACTAGACATCCTCGAACCAGGCACCCTCCAGAACCTTGGACACCACTTGAGCCTTGGACACCCTCAGAACGGACATCCTCAGAACCTTTGGACATCCTCGGGTCTTTGGACACCCTCCCGAATATGGACATCCTCAGAACGGACAATTCCCGGTCGCTTTTATTTTAACACTTTGGACATTCTCAGGTGCTTTAAAACCATGCGCTCGGTTTGGACGAAGTCCCATGCTACTAAGCCCACCATCGACACCCGACCCTGATATGTCGATCTTACCACGCTGTGACGCCCCGAGCAGAAGTCAGTTGGCCGTCGGCCGCGGAATACGGTGGATGTCGGGTTGCAGGCACCGCCGGAAAATCGGCGAGTCTCTATACCGTGGGAGGCTCACACCCGACTATGAGCATACACTGCGTATACTGTCCCCGAAGCAGGTCGATATAATCTGACATGAGTAAAGCAGCCACTTGGGCTATAAACAATACTCATCCTGATATACCAACTATGAATCAACTATATCCGATAGTTCACAGAGTTAGTAAATTACTCTTATCTGACATATATAAATATTAGAGAATTCTAATACATGTGGGAAAATCATCAAAGAAACCACGCTTGGCTTTCTTCACAAACTTCGACTACAAGGCAGTCGTCCCCTACATGCAGCTCACGTACCTGTAAAATATTATCTCGGCGGGAGTGAGCTAATGCTCGGTAGTGGAATCACCTAGGTAATTTCACTCTCCTTTTTAGGAGTGCGGTCTGATGTTCCCGAAATAAACACACATTCAAGCAAATGCATGATCCTACTTGAATCTACATGACAACTGAGATCTGAGTCTCTGACTCCCTCATACTAAGCCTCGCGCAGAAAACTAATTTCGAACAAGTTATTTGTTTATATTTGTGAATTACACCCTCGTCTAAGTAGTGGGTATCTCTAGATATTTATATTTAATTGGACTACCCTCCGAGATATATCAATTGGGCCGTCTCCGACGATTGATACTTTATATGTGGACTACCCTTTGATGTATATCAATTGGGTTGTCTCCGACGATTGATATTTTTTTAGTATGGACTACCCTCCGATCATTATTATTGTTTTTAGACAACCCTCTGAGATATTTTACATTCACTAGTCTACCCTCGAAAGCAGTTCTCTTGAGAAACTACCTCATGCACTCCTCCATCTCTCTAGGGTGCCCAGTCATATAAATGCATTAATGACGCCATTTCAATAACTCATATAACACATCTGAAATATATCACCATTCATATATTCACATAATTTAAATCACACAATCATGTCATGTAATTAATCAATTCATACATCAAGAATTGCTTCCTTGAGCTAATGATCAAGCCTGAGCAATTCACTTGAATCACTCGACCCGACAATTATTTTCCTGAAATTATTTTATGATCATTGTTTAGACGGTAAAATACAGGTTCTTTGTTCACAATGAACTCTGAATTATCGGTTCGCTTTGTGAACTTGTATTTCTCTCAGCTCGGCCCTCATACGTCAAAGCACACATTTCACATCGATGCCCCGAGCTAGGAACCCACACATCACCCAGTGAATGATCCGCGGATTGTCACGTAAGGTTTCAAAATCCTAACACCTTGGTTCCCGAAGCTTTGGAAGACGGTCAAGCGACCCCTCACCGGCCTCATTCCGCCTTGAGCATTGTAAATGCACTTAAGCGAAGAATAAAACTCAGTAGGGAGAAGCACACCTCTCGGAGTTTAGTAGCTCCTTCATCCAGTGCACGCGAAGGCGCCTGCCAGGTGTAGAAGCGGTTCTCCTTCTTGTCAGAAAGGCCGTAGAAGGTTAGGTAATCATAAAATCTAAAGATAAGTCAGAGACCTTCTCTCTAAAACCATCATTTTCATTTCTCCAACAGCTACTGGACCTCCTCTTTCTCAATTCACGTTTTTTCCTTGGTTTAATGAAGGAGATAGGCCTTATTCAGTTTTGTCCTTTAGTAACCATCCAGTTTAATTAATTAATTCCTTGCTCTCCGGTTTGACATTTAGCCCATCTCGGTCGTCCCTTTTCATCATTTCTTTACTGTACCGCCTTGGCACATGGTACATGTTATATCTTGACTTTCGTTGCATCAATCGTTTTCACGATTGCGAGCAGCGGTGCCTCGTAAGCGATGTCAACCGACGTCTTGGAATTTAACGAAATTTTCTGCGGTGCTATTTAGATTTGGTGAGCAGTTCAAGGTGAAATCCCGGATTTAGATCATCGAAGATCTAGAGAATAAATTACGGTTTTACTTAGAAATTACAATTTTGTAGTCGAAATTATGATTTTGCCCTTATTCGTAAATTGGAATTTCTCGGGTCCTTACATTCTCCCACCGTAAAGGAATTTCGTCGAGATTACGGACAATACAATCAATTACATGCATATCACAGCGTGCATTCTACCATGCATGTAAGCAGTCGACTAAATGCTAACGACTAAACCCGTACCTTCATCCCACTAGCAAGAAGGGATAGGTGGCTATGTCGATGTCTCGCTCCCGCGTTGACTCCTCCCGCTCCATAGTCGCGTGCTAGCACCCTCGCTAGCCTCCGCGGTCTTTGCGTGCATAAAAGCGATCCGCGGTATCAACAATACTGGTCGCCTCGAAGGTCGTGTCGACCTCGATACATCCCCCGATCCACCACGTGAGAATTTGGATGCGGGTATATTTAGGGCATGGGCGTGAAACACCTCGTGGACACGACATCTTTGGCGGTAGCAGCTACTTGGAGTGCCTTCTGGCGCTATCCTCTGCGAGGTATCTCGAAAGGCCGATGAATCTCGGCGATAGCTTCTGCGCCTAGCAGAATCGAGCCGCTCCTCTTAGGCATCTGCCCTTGAGAAGGCGTGATCCCACGGCCAGAACTCCCGGGTTGGCGTCGCTACATCCCACATGGCTCTTCTAGGCTTTGGCGTAACAAGGCAGTCGTATCGAGAGCCCGCCTTCTCGGAGGTGTCTGCAATCAAATCGGGACCGGTGATGGGCTCTCTCGCTCGGTCAAACATAGTGACACAGTATGGCCTCGATACGGTGCCTCATACGGTGCCATTTGTATACTACGCACGGTAGCTGTTGTTGTAGGCGGAATTCCACTAGAGAGCGAATGCTCACTCCCGGTTGCCCTTATGATCGGGGCTGGCATGCTCGTAGCGTGTCCTCTGTCTGTATAGTCCTACCGGAGTGACCATCGTCGAGGTGGAACGTTGTACTCATCGTCGTGGTGTGCCCATGCCTTTTGGAAACTCTTCAGTGTCTTGTCTCTCGGTCCCTATCTCAGGCCTTGTATGATCTTGGTACTCCATGTAGTTGAATTTGTCAGACGTTGTTGCTCATCGTCATTGGGTGTGCGTAGCCTTTTGGGTCTTCCCGAGGTGTGTCGTAAACCTCGGTCCTGTCCCGAACCTTATGGATCTTTGGTACTCCATGTAGTTAATTTATCTCCCGAATGTATAGCAGGCGAGAATCTCTCGAAGCGAAGGTCATCCTTGCAGTATAAAATGTTCGAACTTCGGTAGTCGGTCCTTTATCGCCCGTACGCGTCATGCCTGCGATCAGGTGGCGAGTGGTCTGAAAGTCCATCGTGGCGTGCTCCTTCCCGCGCCGTACCTCCGGTGGCTGAAGTAGTCTGTTGGCCGGTGCTGGTAGCAACCTCGACGCGTGAGACATCGATAAGCAGTCCCTACGTGTCTCTTACGTTCCACTCACGATGAATGCTTGGCGGCAGATCACGTGCGTCTTGATGTACTGGATGCACGTGTCGAGGCGGTGAAACTCACACGAGTCTCCTCTCTCAATCGATCCAGGCGGGGAACCCTTGCAGTCACATATCGAGACTACCATCATGAGCAGTCCGGCCCTCGTGACCGTTACTGTGTTCGATCCTGATGGACCGCATCTCTGCGTCACGCCCCTTTGGGACTCGATCAACATGCTTAAGAGGCGGTGTAGCCACTAAACTCCCCTGACATGCCACGAGTGCGCTCTGTTTCATCTTTGTAGCTATTTGTCCCACGATCTCGAGCATCACTTGACTCAGAAGGTATACTAGCCAGCGGCTCTCGTGACTTGGCCAGTGCATCGGCCACCACATTTGCCTTGCAGGGATGGTAATGAAAAGTGAAATCATAATCCTCTAGGAACTCCATCCATACAGCGTTGCCTCCGCATTTGAGGTCATTTAACGTGAAAATGTACTTAGGACTTTATGGTATGGAGTACACCTCGAACTCCTCACCATATAGAAAGTAGTGGTCTTGCAAATCTTGAATGAACCACGGTAGTGACTCCGTGTCATGTGTGGGGTAGTGCACCGTGATTCTTGACGACGAGGAACCATGGCTACTACCGTCGGTGCGTAACACTTCGTCAGGCTCTCGGCATCCTGATACAATGTACCCTTGTCCCCTTTAGGGACTATCGAGGCGGGAGGCGAAGTAAGTCTCCTCTTGACTCTGGAATGCCTCCTCGCGTGGTCATCCCCCGTCAAACTTGACCTCCTTAGAGATTGACCTAGTCGCCGTCTTTGTTATCCACGGAGAAGTCCTCGATGAATCTGGCAATACCCGGCCGATCCCGAAACTACGTATCTCGGCGACCGGTCTCCCGACTCATCATTGTCTCTAGACGCTTCTGCGGGTCGTGACATCACGATCTTGACACCACGTGTCCCAAATCTCACCTCGATAAGCGAACTCGCACTTGCGGAACTTGGCGTCTGGTGATGGTCTCGGCAAGCGTAAGCGATCCTCAGTGATACTCATGCTCCCGCTCGGTGGGAGTAGGTCGAGATGTCATCCAGAAAGCTTCACAATGGCCGATCTAAATAGGAGTTTGGAATATCATGCATGAGATCCGTGAATGATAATAAGTTGGTCAGAAGGAGCATCGCCGTAAGCTTCAAGTGCATGCGGTCTATGTTTGTATTAGGATATGCGGCAATCACAACCTCGGTGATGTTAACTAGTACGAAGATTACATATTGGAGTAGACTGTGGCTATCTGGCCGATCAAGCGAATCGTCGATCCTGTGTGGGTGGGTTCTTGAGTAACCTGTTATTTGTACGTAGTCGATGAGCGATTCGAAAGGGTCTTATCCTTTTCTTCGCCTTGAGCGGGAGGCCACGACGGGTGAAGTGCTCGGTCTAATAGACCCCTTATCCGATATCCTGTGGCCCGGACTGCGAGTTCTATGACTTCAATGGTGCCCGTCTATGCGGGCGTAGAGATGGGTGAAATCTTAGGGTGTAGCGTCTGCGACGTGCACATCCCTTTGTGGAGGTAGTCGGTGGCTCGTCGGAAAGACATCCACATACTCGCACACTACTCGGGAGGTAGATCAGTGCGGGTCTCACCTCGTCCTGCGAGGTAAGGCTCGCTGTGACTCATTGCTTGTCACGACTTTGGACTGCGTGCTATGCATGCGAGTGAAATGTCATGCTGTCCTTGTAGTACACACGAGTGCAGATCCTGGCGTGTGAGGCGGTAACCCTCCTGCGCTTCCATGATCGATACTTGATCACGTAGCTATCGACCCGATTCATCCTTAGGATGACATCGAACTTTGACATGTCCGTGATCCTCAGGTCATTGTGGTAGAGTCCACGAGATCTCGGCTCCTTGACCTCGACATATCATCCCCATTCTACAATCACACAGGGAAGAACTCACTCCTGGCTTGGCTCCTTTAAGGTCTCAACCTCCCCTACTTTCGGCTCTCTCATGAATTGGGGTGGTCTGACCAGTGAAGTCCGTATCACGTAGGCGGGAGATCTACTGATCACGGCTCAGATGAATGACTTCAGCCCTTTCTCGAATCTCTGGCTTTTGCGAGTGCGTGGCCACGTAATCATCCCGACCCGATCGAATTTAAATCTGTGAACTGATCACGTAATCCATCATAGTCTTCCCTGTGACTCACAGGAACTCCTAAGCCTTGCGATCTGGGAAGTACTTACCCGTGAGCGACTCTTAAGGCTTTCTGCGCGTGTCATAACCTCCCCAGGGTCTCTGGGGTCCTTGCCCACGTTCTACCATGCTTGGGCCTCGCCCCTCAGGCTGGAGCGCCAGCTAGTCTAAGCCGGGTCGTGTCAGAGGTAATCTCCATAACCTCTAACACTTTCTCGATCTACATGAACCAATGGTTTGAAACCATCGGATCTCCTCCCCCTGTGAATGTCGGAGGATGATGCGCCCTAAACCTCTGGAGGTTACTAGGATCTTCTGTCTGCTCTGTATACCGGCATATGCGATGGCATTTCTTTGTAATACCTGCGGCCTCGACAAAAGTCTGTGATCAGCGATGGTGCGACCCGACATCAGTGGGCGCCCTCTGCGTCCTCGTGCCGTTTAGCCATCTACCTGATCGACATGGCGTGTTAAATTCCAATACGACTATCTGCAAGGCATCAACACGGCCCGAATGCACTAATCATACACATAAATCGGTGTATACACATTGTCCTTACGATTCTGACTAATGCCAGCGTCAATTTTGCATTTAAAACATTGTTTTTAGTAATTTCATTTGAAAAGTATCAGAATTTTATTTGATTTGATTTGATTTTTATTTAAATTTTTAAAATTTTTTTTTTTTCGAAAAATTTTGCGATGAAGCGATGTTCATGAAACGATGTCAAATCGACTGAGAAAAAATCACCAGAGTCAAATTGGTCAGCGAGTGAGTGCACGACCACTGGCCGGCCGCGCTGGCGCTAGCCCGGCGCATCTTGCGCGCCGTCTGCAGCGCCGTAGCCTTGGCCGCGTGCCAGCCTATGTAGCGTCAGCCCATGCACTACTTCTGCGCACACTGCGGCGCCTACGCGCGGCACGGCCGTAGTGTCGCGGCGCATTTGCACGATATTGCGATACGAGCGACCACTTTCTCTGCCACGATACTCGGGTTGTATTGCGTCTGACACGGCCTCCTAAACCCTTCCCGGCGCATGCGGTGCGGTGTATTTGCGATACACTCCCGATTGTATTTGCGATACACTACGGTCTTGTGCAATACCTTTGCTACCCGATAAAGCGTATTGCAAATACGGTTTTGAACCACAAATCATTTTGTATTGCGATACACTTGAACACATGCGACCTGCAAGTCCTGATGCAAAATATTTTATTGCGTCTGGCTTGACCCTCCCAGCCTTGCATTCCCGATCTGTCCTGATACATGTGTTGTGTCTGATGCCTCCACTTCTCCTGCCCATATAATCTGAGCGGTAGCCCGATTCAATTTTACGCACGATTTTTTTTTCGTTTTTCATTATAATTATTTTTTTCATTTATTTCCAACAGTTGGAAAAATCATTAAAAATCACTAAAAATCTTCTTTTTTCATTTTTCTTGTACTGAATAATTCTAAAAATTTATTTTCTTCGCTTTTCTTCAATTTCACCTTGGCAAAATCTGAAAATTATTTTCTCCTCCTCTTGTGAATAAATTTGCTCAATTTATTTCTTTCTTTAAAATTCTTACCGTTTTCCATGACCCGAATAAATTTAGTAAAATTTATTTTATTTAATTTTCTTCAGTTTTACACTGTAAAACCTTAAAATTTAAATTTTCACCTTTAAACCAAATAAATTTATTCCAATTTATTTTATTTTTTTTCTTTTTTGTTCCGGTTTATCTGTTTGTACACTCACGATATTTTCTAAAATATTTCCTAACACATCATGTGCTAATCACCCAGAGAAACCTGAAAATCTGATCGACACATAAAACATGTCATGCACGCAAACCTGAAACCATACACCAAGCTATACCAAACTCACATGTAGTGTCTAGTTTTGTTAGTGCTATTCACAGAGTAATCTCATGCCTAAGCCCAACATCGAACCACACCTAGTGAATTTGATGTTCTTACTCGACTATGGCCTAAGCCCGAATCCTCATCTCACAGGTTTCCATATGCACATGCTACACATGTCGAACCACCCAGTGGTGATGGATGCACCCAAACCAGAGCTCCACACAGGTAGATCGCATGCTCACGTCTGGCTGTGGCCTTGAGCAGGGTGGTTGGCTACTGCGTCGGCAGCGAATGCAAAGTGGATCGGGTTGCAGACACCGCCGGAAAAAATCGCGAGTCTCCTTTGTCTGAAAGAGCTCTACCCGACTATAGTACGCGTATACTGTCCCGACGGTCGATATAATCCCGACATGAGTAAAGCGGCCACTTGGGCCCATGAAGCAATACTCGTCACAATATACAGTATGAATCAACTATATCCAATAGTTACAGAGTTAGTAAATTACTGCCTCTGGCAATATATCAAAATTAGAGAATTACAATACATGTGAAAATCATGAAGCCACGCTGACTTTCTTCTGAGCCTAGGACTCTAGAATGAGTCATCCCCTCGCACGCTCCCTGTGCACAGTAAAATAATATCTCGACGGGGCAGGCTAATGCTCGATGGTGGAATCACCACTAAGTGGGAAATTTACTCTCGCTAAGTGCGGTCACGATGTTTGAAAATAAACACACATTCGAGCAAATGCATGATCTGTTTGAGATAATACACGCAGCTGACTTCAGTCCGAATTCTCAAACGACTCCTCGCCTTGCCTAAGTCTGCGTAAAACTAATTTCATGAAGTTATTTGTTTATATTTGTGATGCCCTCGATCCCCAAGTAGTGGAATTTGTCTCCGGTGTTATATTTGGTGGAATTTGCTCTCAGGATATCAATTGGGCGATCAGCCGACGATTGATGTTTTTATATGTGGACTACCCTCAGGTGTATATGAATTTGGGTCATCTCAGAGCGATTGATATTTTTTTAGTATGGACTACCCTCAGATCATTATTATTGTTTTAAACTGACCCTAGGATATTTTACATTCACTAGTCTACCCTCAGAAGCTTGATTCTTGAAACCCACTCGTGCACTCCTCCCATCTCTCACAGGGTGCCCCGGTGCATATAGTACGTGTGATGCCATTTTGATAACTCATATAACACATGCAAATATATCACATGTATATATTCACACCATTTGAAATAATCACACAATCATGTCATGTAATTAATCGATTTACTTACATGAAAATTAGCTCGCCGGCTAATGATCAAGCAAACAATTCACTTGAATCACTCGACCAGCTTGATTATTTTCACAAAGAATTATTTTGTGATCAACTGTTTCGAGAGCAGTAAAATACTGGAGATTCTTTGTTCGCGTCAACATAGTGTCGGTTCGCTTTGTGAGCGTATTTACTGTTAGATTAAGGCGCCATCTGTAAACACATTTTTCACATGATACTGACTAAGACCCCGCCACCGTGGGCCGGTCACGGACTGTCCACATGGGTTTCAAAATCGACACCTCGGTTCGAGCTTTGGGCCGTCAGCAACTCGCGGCCTCGTTCAGCGTAAACATTGTAAATACACTTAAGCGAAGAATAAAGCTTCCAGTAGGGAGAAGCCTACCTCTCGGAGTTTGGTAAAATCACTAATCCAGGTACCTTTGCGAAGCCCTCTTCTCGTAGACGGTTTCATTCTTGTCCGAAGGCCAGCGACGGTTGGATGTGTGCATCTGAAGAGAGTTAGAGACCTTCTCTCACAAAACCACCATTTTTCGTTTCTCCAATGAGTATAGACCTCCTCTTTCTCAATTCACATTTTCCTTGGTTTATGAAGGAGATGAGCCTTTGTTGAGTTTTTCCTTTAGTAACCATCGATTTAATTAATTAATTAAAAGCCTTTTCTCCCGGTTTGACGTTTGGCATATCTACGGAAATTAGTCAGCACCATCGTTTCTTTACTCGTACCACTTATGGCACGCGGTATCTTATATATGAGCTTCGTTGTCAATCGTTTCACGGTACGAGATAGCGGTGCCTCGTAAAGCGTGTCAACCGTCTCGAAATTTAACAAAATTTTCGTCTTTAACTAGATTTCACGGGAGCGATTCGATGGTGAAATATGTTTCGTAAATCCAGAGATCCCAGAGAATAAATTACGGATTTTTGCTTAGAAATTACAATTTTATGTCGAAATTACGATTTTGTAATCGAAATTACGATTTCTATTGCTTATTCCATAAATTGGAATTTCTCGGGTCTTCTGGCCTTGCTGACAGGTTTATCGAACAACCCAATCACGGTCTTGGAGTTACCATGGTCGGCAAACAGAATCGACCAAACCGTGCGCTACTCACGCTTGCAGATGTCGTATGATGTTAACGTATATCTGAAATACATTATGCCGTGCATTTTGTTTATGTCACATGGATGTTTATACCTTACATGACATAATCGAATTTATGGATGGTTATACCTCTACGCCTGATTTGCATGTTATTGGAAACATCAAGCAATAACACATCGACCACAAAGCTGACACACCGCCGGTCCGCGGTCGGTTTAGGCCCGTCGAAAACCTGCAGGGATCTCGCTACCCGGTCAGGATTTTTGGAGCGAATGAGCGAGCCATTCGAGGCCCTCAGGCGTACATCCATTAACGAAGATCCTTAAATAAAGACTGAACCAGTAGGGAAGACCCCCACCTCTTGGGTTAATCGAGCTGTGATCTGGAGCTCTTAGTAGCTCTTGCGATGGGATTAACTTGCCTCTTGTCTCGTCGGGTTGTGAGGATAGATCATTTGGAAAAGTAGAGAGAGTGAGAGTTTCTCTCTAAAAAATATTTCTCTCTCTCCAGATTGGCTCCTCCTCTCCCCGCTTTCCCTTCTTCGACAATTTGATTAAGTTGAGGTCAGAGGACTTGTCCCTCACTTAAGCTAGCATATCGAGTTTTAAGTGGCTGCATCCTTGGATTTCCAGCATACGCCTCCAGTACATTATGGTTTTCCTCCGATGAAGTGATGCGTAATACGTGTGAGCCCCTTGGCTCATTATTTGACTCACTCGACGACATGTGAGCATGGCGAGCCACTGAGTAATGCCCAGTGTCCCCACACAGCTCTCGGTCTTGCTCGGCGTGAAATTCAGTAATGCCGAGGTGGCGAAATTCGATGTGGTTGTTGCGTCGAAGCGGAGTGGTAGGTAGATTTCGGCGAGACGATTCCCAGCGGTGAAGTCACATTTCGTCATAAGGATAGAAAAAGTCCGGATTTTGACCAAAATTACCCTTTTTGCCATTTCTCAGAAAATTTGGATTTTTCTTGGGTTTCCACGGGATCTCCGTAAACCCGCATCCACTAGCAGTTTCAAGGACATCTTTTTTAGGACTTTTTGAAAACTCAATTTTGAAAAATTTGACTTACCCTCCATCATTTTTGTCTGATTATTATAAAAATGATTTTGGTTTTGTTTTCTTCCAAATTACATAAAATGGATAAGAGCATTTTTGTCTAAATGGGGTTATTTTTCAAGAAAAAAACATCGATATTTAAGATTCACAAAATTTAAAGTCATTAAACTTCACACATGTAAATACAATGGGATCGCCAATTTCCCCCATTCACGAACACCTAACCCTTCATTCGGTTACGGGGATAATCGACACCAAAAACAAAAAAATAAAAAAAAAAATTGATTGTCAAATGTATTAACCTACTTTTAATATTTTTAAGCATGCTTCAAAAACTCTTCGAAAGAAAAATAAAATGTGTTTCAAAAATAGTTTTTACATATAGTATTATTATTATATGTTAAAACAACAGTTAGAAAAAAAAAACAGTTTTTTTTTAAAGCTAACAACTTTTTAATACAATATATTAAATTGTCCTTGATGGACTCCCTCTCCTCACATGTCTACCTTTAAACGTTGAAAGCTTTTATCGATTGAGGTAGACATGTAGACAACTAAAACAAATGTTGTTGAAACAAGTACAAATAATAAAAATATTATCTAAAAATATCGTAATTTCTATTTTTATGAAAAAAAAAACATAAAAGCCAATATTCGAGTTTCAATGAAGACAAATTTATGAAATAAATACAATACTATGAGGTCGGAGAAACATAAGGGTAGAGAGGAGAAATAGGGAGGCAGAATGAGGGAGAAGCTTTCTCGAGGAGGGTGGAGATTTTAAATACAAAAATATTTATTTTTAGAACTTTTTATTCAAATAAAAATAAAATTGACAAAATTTTTATTTTTTTAATGGTTTTATTTATAGTATATTTGATAGAAAAATTATATATATATATATATATATATATATATATATATATATATATATATATATATATATATATATATATATATATATATATATAGTTTAAAATGATATTTAATAAAATTTCATTGCGCTCTTTCTCTCAAAATTTTGTTTGATTTGAGTCTTTGTTGATGGGTATGTTTTCTTGTATGAAAATAGATTAGTTTTTCTTTAGATACGTAGCAAATGTTCTTTAATCTTTTTTATCTGTTTTCTTTGAAACCAAAGAGTAAGTTCAGGTTTTTCTTTAATCGCTTTTAACATGCCATTGCTATTGTTTAATGTTTTGAACCTTCGGATTTCATTTTGGACTATGGGTTTAGCTAGAATTTTAATAAAATTAATAATCAAGGAGCATTATTTTGCAATGACATGAGAAAATGAATTGGCTTGAATTTATTATGATATTAAAGGTGAATATATTATGATTTTCTGAGTTATATGATAAAAACAAGATTATATATATATATATATATATATATATATTGATAGAGTAAGAGCATTTGTTTTTAATTTGAATCTTTGAATATAATTAAGCTTTTATGTAGTGAATCTTTAAATAAAGCTTAATAGTATTAAGTATGAAGTTATTTGTTTTTTTAATATTGTATTTCTATTGAGTATTAAGTAGTTTGTTTTTTATATGCTTAAAAGTAACATCTTAATTATATCCAGAAAATAATTTGTTTAACTTTATTCTTATAATAAAATAAAAAATATTTATATAATATATGTATAGCATCTTAACATATTAATAAAAAAATAAAAATGATAAAATTATTTTGATAAAAAAAATTATTATTATCATTGTTCAAAAATTATTATTATATTTATCTATTTTATATAATTAAAATAGAATATATAAATTTAATAATTAAAAAAATAGATTGATGATAGTTGTTCTATTGATTTTAAAAATATTATGTGTGGATTTTAAAGATTTTAGAATATTTTGGGAAGATTTTAAAATATTTTAGGAAGATTTTAAAATATACATTTTCCTTTTCAAATATGACTTTTTCTAAATGAAAAAGCCAGCTATATTTTAGAAGATTTTAAAATATACAAATTTCCTTTTCAGATATGGCTTTTTCTAAATAGAAAAAGCCAACTATTACAACTTAGAAAATTTTAAAAAATTTGGCTTCTAATATATATATATATATATATATATATATATATATTTCTATACACATTAAAATATATAATTGAAATTTTTTATTTGGTAAATATTAAATAAAAATCAAATAAATTTATTTTTGTAATAATAGTTATTTGAATTGAATATTGATTGAAATAAGCAAAATCATACTTAAAAATATAAATATATTTTCTTACCAAATATATTTTAAAAACCATTATAAAATATTAACTTTCCTCTCTTTGTCTACATGTTCTATCTCTCCCACAAACCCACGCTTCTCCCTTGTTT
>JAEQBH010000495.1:0-128943 GCA_016808115.1 Tetrastigma voinierianum
ATGTCCCTTTTTCTTGATTTTTGACATGGCACTATCTAAGCCGTTTATTTCCATCATCTCTCTACTCATGCAACATGTGTCATATGAGTACATGTTTTCAGTGACTTTTTGTCACACCACATGTCGTTCTGACGCGATGTAGTGCCTCAGCGTGGTCAAGTGTCTCGAGTCTGACAAAGTCGACGTGGTATCTAGATTTCGCGAGACGATTCCAATGATGAAATTCGTTTCTTCATCTGAGATATAGAAAAATTTCAGATTTTACCGAAGTCTGATTTTACCTTTTTTTGAAAGTCAGATTTTCTGGGTCTTACAAAAATAACAATAAAAGAAGAAAAAAATCGCTTCCTTAATTGGTAAGGGATGGGATGGGTATAGCAGGACAGCCAGTATGAATACTTCTTAGAATAGAATAACTACAACGTAATATACAGTAAAAATAAAAAGTCAATATATATATATATATATATATATATATATATATATATATATATATATATATATATATATATATATATATATATATATATATATATATATATACATTTGGAGAATCAAATGTCCTGAAATTTAGTGATTTTAGGTGACAAGCTAATATGGACTTCCGTACTTAAGTGACATAAAATTAGAGTACCTTTTTTCATTTCATTTTACTACTTTGTTGGGGTCTTAGAGAGTATGGAATGTTAGCTAATTTATTGTCTCTTACGCATAAAAATTTGTTAGTTCGAATAAAACCAATAAACAAATAATAAAACTGAAATAATATAGAGTAAAGGATAAATACATCAAAGTAGAAAACAGTCTTGTGAAATCCACAATTTTCTTAAGACAAATTCGTTTTCTCCATTAGTGTTTTAAGATTTCCAAGGTGTATGTCTCTTAGGATAAAATGGTTATCGAATAACTAGCAAAAACACTTTGTTGCATTCCGACGAACTAAAAAATGAGTTTTATCTATCTCAAATGGAAAGAAGACGGAAGGGTAACTTGAGACTCATGAAACTTTTGATCTTTTATCCTGAAAGACACAACACCCCTTATAAAGAGGAGAGACTTGATTGTGGCCTACTGGACTGCCAAAGGTTTGACTTCCCCTACTCTTACCATTTTGAATGAAGTAATAATTTCATTCACTTTAATTTGAACCTTTACTAATTTCATTCACTTTTAAATAGAAGTTATGAATAAATAAAGGCTCGGTGATATATATTCTTTTGGGTCTTGCTACATGACACAGTGTAAAAAAAAGTCACCATAATTTTATAAGGGTAATGATTTTTGGGCAGGGTACAAGGGAGGAAAGAAAATGGGTAGTGAGTATTTATGTCATTTAACTTTTACACTTTCAGAGTTTACCTTAAAAATTTTTCTATTTTTTGGAAATGGTGTCCAACACCATGGTGTCCTGTAATTTTAGATCCTTCAAAGCGTAACATTCTGCTTTGTTGCATAAATGTGAACACAAGTGCGTATTAACATTTGAGAGAGAATCATAGTAGCTGAAGAATATGGATATGCTATATATTCAGATCATTTTGCATTTTTATATGAGGATTAATTTTTGGAAGAATATTGGTTTTTGTGGTTAAAATGGGATAATGTTCCTTGTGCGACATGGTAGGCCAATTCTGACCTAAGAAGCTTTTTTACTTGTGAAGGTTGATCAAGAAACCCTCAAAATATTGGTAGGTCCTTAAATATTTTTTAAGAAATATTCTCTCCAAATGAACTAAAACCTACAAGTTCCCAATCATGGGATAATGTTATTGCAACTGTAATAACCCATCCCAAAGGCATAACTATTCATGCATGCATTCATGTATAAAGACATTCATGCATATAATATATATGTATTTGTCATGATTAAGGGGTTAAAGTGACAAAATTGAAAGTTAGGGGAGTTAAGTGTTAAGTCAAGCAAATTGAAGGACCATTTTGAAATTTTGTCAAAATATCTAGATAAAAGCTTTAGAGTTGTCTTAGCTTCTCTTTTCCTTTATGTTGCCCGATCAAGTGTGGTAGAAGAGAGGAAAAAAATGGGTTTTGAGCAAAATCTCTATCATTTTCGGAATTCAAGCTGACTTTTAAGTAAACTCTGTTTCAGATCTGTTTTGCACCTCTATTTTCGGGTCTTTAAGCTTTGTTTTGGAACAAGTTGTAAATATGAAAGTTGTTGGGTTATGTCTCTTCTAGGTTTAGCATGTAAAGGGCTTGGTAATTGGTTATGTTTATCTCAGTTATGATACATTGAACACTGATTGCTCATGCTGTCCTGATTCTGGCAGTTTACTATGTGAAATTTGAAAGCATGTTTCTCCGTGTGTATTTGGTATTTTGCCCTAATTTTCGGATATGTTCTAATTTTATATGTCTAGTTATTTCTTGAATTATATTAGGGCTTTATCAAGTCTCAATATTTAGTTATGGTGGTTTGTTTAAAGGCTGTTCTGTAACAGGGGACCTGATAACAGTTAAAGTTTGAAAATCTGGTATAAATTCTATATATGGAATATGAAGCTGATTTTTACATATGTTAAAAAGGCATGAGTCTAGTTTCTAACAAAAAAAGAATCATGTCTTTTGGATGTATATGTGACGCCCCAAACCGAGAATTAGTTATTTACCGTCGACCGGAAACACTTGTGAATGTCGGGTGACGAGCATTTCTCCGCAATCGAGCGAGTCTCCTTTGTACGGGAGCTCTGCGAATACAAAACCTACATATACCTGTCCCAAACGGTACAATATATCAATATATCCAATCACATGAGTAACTCCTGACCACTTGGGCCTAAGCGATACTCATAATACATACTAGCTATGAATCGACTATATACCAAATAGTTACGAGTTACCATATTTTCACTCTTACTCTGATACATATATTAAATTAGACATTTCAATACATGTATATATCATCAGCAAAGCCACCTTAGGCTTTCTTCCTAATCCTCAATCCTAGGTTGAGCCATCCCTCACACGCTCACATGCACAGCCAAATAATATCCCTCTCGGCGGGGGGTGAGCTAATGCTCGATAGTGGAATCGCCCTAAGTGGGCTACTCTCCACCTAAGTGCGGAGTGCAATGTTCAAACAAACATACATTCGAGCAAATGCATGATCCTGCTAAGTGTCTACATGACCAACTCGGATCCAGGAGTCCTCCACCATTTCTCTCCACCTTTCGCTAAGCCTCATTATGAGAATTATTGTTTTGTTAGTGGACAACCCTCCGATGTATATATATCAATTGGGGCGTCTCCGATGATTGATATATTATTTTTTTGTGGACTACCCTCCGATGAATATCAATTGGGCCGTCTCCGACGATTGATATTTTTAATTTGGACTACCCTCCGATAATTAATATTTTTAGACAACCCTCCGAACAATTTTCTCTTGACTCATCTCACGCACTCACTCCTATAGTCCTAGGGTGTTCCAGTGCATATGGAATGCAGTATGCCCGATTCGATACGGTCCCAATCACATGCAAATGTAAACATACGCATATCCACATAATATCAATCACCGCAGATTATGTCATGTAATTATCATTTGAACATCAAATTAGCTTCCTTGGAAATTTAATAGTAAACCACGAGCAATTCAACTTGAATCACTTGACCAAACACATTATTTCACAAAAATTATTTTGTGAACACTATTCTAGGGAAATAGTGAAACCCTCGGTTACTATTCCCGAAAATCACAAATCATCGGTTCACCTTGTGAACCCGTATTTCTCGGCCATTTCCGGCCTCATTCCAATCAATACATGATTTATTATGCAAAAGCACAATTTGACACCCCAAACCAGCCGTGGTAGTCGCATTTTTCGCTATATAGGTTTCAAAAATTCATATCAGTCGGTCCCAGGTTTGGGATAAGATCAGTAGCTTCCCCTCACGGCCTCATTCTACTCAAACATTCGTAAAGTACTTAAGAGGAATAAAACCCAGTAGGGAGAAACCCTACCTCTCGGGTTGAAACCCCCTAAATCAGGTACCCACGCAGTCCTCTCAGCGTGAAGCGGCTTCCCTTCATGTCGAGAAGGCTAGATGATTGTCCTTGCGATATTTAGAAGAGAAGATTCTCTCTCTAAAGAAAAATCTCCATTTTCGACTCTTTGGACATTTTCTTCAGCAATTCACGTTTTGCTTTGGCTTTTTAACTTTGGGGAAGAAGAGCATTGTAGCTCTTTTTGTCCTTTTAAGGTTCATTTATCCAATTGTACTAATTACCTATTTTTCTCCAGTTTTATATTCATATCATCTCTGGCCATCCATTTTCATCATTTTTCTACTCTACACTTATGTAACATGAGTACTTGTTATATGTGATTTTGTCAAGATCGAATCAAGCACACCAAACGCGATGCCTCGAAAAATGTGCCAACTCCAACTATCTTGGAATTCTACGAAATTTTACATGCTAGCTAGATTTTACGCGAGATTATCTTGTAAAATCTGCGGAAACTGCTTACTCTATACGAGATCTAGAGAATAAATCTGATTTTTAACCAAATAACAAATTCGTGAATCAAATTACGGTATTTTGTCTTTTTCCATGTAATTGGAATTTCAACATAAAAGATATGTTGAGAGTTATAGCTAAAAGAGTCGAAAGGTCCTCACCGAAATTGTGGGTTAGCTGACCTAGGTTGTAAGGTTTCCACATATTTCGAAATGAAGATGATTATATATGACTCTGCAAGGATTAATATATGTTTTAGACCAAGTGAGCAAGACGTGACAAGACGGGCGTTAAGGAGTGATACGGACGTCATTGCAGTGGATATGATTTGCTGATACCATGTGTTCTTGTTTGTCATTTGATGAATGACTTGTTTTTTGTTGATGAAGTGATTCAATGTTCATGTATGACATATGTTATGGACTATGTCAAAGAGTTAGGTGTGTGAATGTGTTATTGAACTATAAGTTGTGGTTAATGCTTATGGATAACCAGAATGTTATTGTACAAGTACATGTTATATGAAAGATCCATGATGATGAAGATAAGAGGATAAGGTTATGACCGGAAGAAACATAAGTAATCAAATATAAGTTATATTAGCAAAGACCCAATGGTCAAATATTAAGTATACAAGCTGGCCAGCAACACAAGTTTACAAGTGGCAAGTTACTGCCACAAGTTTACAAGTTCCAGTGGGCGATAATTTTGATGTACAGGTCATAACCGATAAGAAACTATACATGCAAGCATTCAGATATAAGAAATACATATGAACTATGAATGTGTCATATGTTTGATGTTATGGAATTATTAAGTGCTCTTATTTGATGATATGAATGTATATGAATATGTAGGAGTTATGTAAGTGTTGTGTTTGATAAAATGAATGGCTTATGGATGTGAATGTGTGACGTGGTATCATGCTTTATATCCCCATCGAGGTAGCATCTCATTAAAGTAAATATTTTAGGTTCCACGGTTATCAAGAAGCATAGTTGTGTTTTATTTCACACGCACATTATGAGTGATAGGGTCTGACTATATACTTTCTCTCTCCTCTCTTCATCATGACAAGTATATGTATTCTAGAGAGTTTTGAATCAGATATGTCAGCTGGTATATATGGTTACTCCTAAAATTGTTGGGTATATGTTTAAGAACAAGAAAATGTGTATAAGTGTTTTGTCAGTTTAACGTTAAAAAAAATCATAATGTTTCTATTATGAGGTCAACTTCTAAGCACGCTTTTGTGGTTAAATTAAATTTTCTATACTGTGATGACTTAGTTTTTCTTAGGTTATAAAGAACCAAGATTAGATATTACGTTAACTACTTTAAAATGAAGTATTTGCCATTAGATCCCAAATCCACAATTTTCCTCCTCGATCTTCTGCTACTAACCTCCTAAATATATATAGGTCTCGTAATTCAAATCGAAAACTCCTCTACAAAATTAGTTATGTAACTCCATGCACGATTTTTGTTTTAGTGTATGAGGTAATAAAGTTCAATAATTTATCGAATTTCATGGTAAAATGATTATCTAGAAAGCCTTATTTTGTCAATGTTGTAACTCATTGAAACGTATCTAAAATTTCTTTTAGTAAAGTAAATTTTTTTATAAAGAATATTATTGTAGAAAAAATTTCAAAATTGATATGTTATTAAATTACGAGATTTTCTATAAATGCTTATATATTACAATAAAAAAATATCTGAGATGCAAATAGATTTATGAAGATTATGTAAATAGATAGAGATGAGGGAAATGAGAAATATCTAATATATAAAGCTAAATCAAAGTCAAATAGAAGGGAAAACACTAATTTTTTTAATCAAAGACTGCATTTTTTTTAAAACGAACAAATAATTGTAAGACCCGAGAAATTTCCAATTTCGAAAAATGGTAAATCATAATTTAACAAATGTTATTTTGCTAAAAAATATGTAATTTATTCTCTGATCTCTGATGACGAACATTGCACCGCTGGAATCGCCTCGCAACCTAGTTAGCACGTGAAAATTTCGTGAATATTTCGAGACAATCAGTTGGCACGTTTTTCAAGGCATTATGCTTCGTGCCAGAACGCTTTCAATGTGCGACGAAGTCACATATAACAAGTACTTATGTACCATATGGTATGTGTAGAGAATGATCGAAATGGACGAGATAGCACAATGTCAAAACCGTGAAAGAAGGGAATTAATAAATAAAATGGATTAAATGATAAACTAATCAAATGAGCGCATGTATTGCCTTTCCCCCAAAATTTATGATCAAACAAAACCCGGCAGAATAGACTTCCAATACGCGTTTTGAGATAAATTTAGAGAGAGAACTTCTCTAGAAATACGTGCGACCCGACCTTCAAAAGTCTTCAGCCGAAGGAAGACATTCTTACGCTGCAAGCAGGCGTAGACTCCGCTTTGCGAAGTTTGACAAACTCCAAGAGGCAAAGAGTTTCTCCCTACTGGGTTTTATTCCCATTTTAAGTGTTTTATTGCAAAGCAAATAATTTTCTAAGGTTTTACAGCCAGGTAAAATTGAAGAAAATCAAGAGGCTCTGATTTTTATAAATTTATTTGAGTATTTTTGGAAAATGGAAAAATAAATAAATAAATTTTTGTATCAAATGATTTGATTTGTGAGGTCTTGTCCCGTATCGCTTCACAAATGCGTGGGACTTGATATATTACACCGGTTTTGTGTAGGATTAGTGTCTCATCGTGGTTTATGCCTTCGAGATACTCAGATGTGGTTTAATCGCCATGTTAATTATATAGATGGTTTAATGAGGACGAGACGGAGGGCGCTCCACTGGTACCCGGTCGCACCACAGTGGCTTGATAAGCAAGCCTTTACAAAGAACTCCGTCGCACGTGCCGGTATAAAGGTGTAGACAGAAGATCCTAGTAACCTCCGTGAGGTTTAGGGCGTATCATCCTCCTAGAGTTATCTGGCTGTGGGAGGAGATTCACGCTGTAACCAAATGCGAAAAACCTCAAAACTCAAGATTTTGGATAAAGCAGAAAATAAGTAATTTCTTACCGAAAATCCGGACAATTTTTCTAGATCCCTGATGACTTAAATGGACTTCTTCCATGAACTTATTCATAAACTTCAGCCACGTAGAATTTCGGATTCCGAGGTGGCCTGGATTTCACGCTTTTCAAGGCGTAGTGCCTGATGCCAAATGGCGGTTGTGGGATGCCACGCCATACACCAAGAGTGACACTTAGCATTGAGCACGGCTCACCACCATCAGAATGAATCCAGGTTCACATTGAGCCATGTGGTTGATGATGTCATAAAAAGGATTTAAGAAATAAAGAAATACATGGAAAAGTGATAGCCTAATTGCTCGAGGAAATGGGGAGGAAATTTCCTCCTTTGACCGAATGAGTGGTCGCTCAAAAGGAGGTGAGAAATGGATTCAAAGGAGAAGAGAAAACGGTGTTTGTTAAAATGGTATGAGAAAAGCAGAATATACAGTATAGTAAGAAGAAAGAGTGGCAGAACAAAGAGGAAAACAATTTCAGAGAGAGCAAGCGGAGGAAAGAGAAAGTGAAGAAAGAGAATAAGATCTGGCAAGCACTGTTCGACGCTTCGAGGACTAAAGTCACACATGATCTAATGTGCGACACTAAAAAGTCGAGTTTCATAAACTCCAAGAGGTAGGATATTTTCCCTACTTGCATTCATTTCAGCGCTTTATAATAGGTAGGGTTGCATGGAGGCCATGTAAATTACCCCAAGCTTCTGGGATTGAAGGTATGGATTTCATGATCTGTTTACACAGTCAACGACTCGTGGGAGAGGGTTTTAATTAGAAACCTGAAGTTTCGAAAATAGATTTTGTCATAGATAATAATGCCTGAACCAAATTGGTTCCATGTTTTTGTGAAGAGACTATGAAGTGCCCTATCAATATAACTAAATTTTGAGACCTAGTTGTGTGTTATGGCTTGGCTTGAATAAATATGATGGTGTGTGGAAATGTGATGGTGATGGCGTTATTCAAAATAAACATGGTCAAAGGGAGGATTATAAGGGGGCAAATTATAATTTTCCATAGTTTGTAAATGTTTCATGTAGTGCTCATTCATGCATGTAACATGAGGAAAATGCATTGGCATCATGCATTACATATGCACGGCCACATCGCCGCCCGTGTGGGCATGTAGGTGTTTATTCACCAGATTGAAAGGAACGGGTCGTGAACTCAGGGAAAATGGGACAAAGTCCAAGGCAGTAGATTCACGAGTGTGTAAATGATCAAAATGATAAATGACATGTTTTCGCGCAAGTCAGTGATCCCTGCGTAGAAAGTCCAAATGTTATTCTGTGGCTAGACATTAATCCCGCGATGTAAGTTCGTGAAAATGTTGAAAAGAAGGCCCCAGTGTGTAAACCCGAAAACTGTATTCAGTACAAAAGAAAGGAAAAAGAATTTGATAAATAAAATTGGAGGGTCTCCAATGGTTTAGTCATGGTGAGTGACTGGTTTTATTCACACTTGGCATTCCATGTGTGAGGGAGTTTGCTAGACTGGGTCGTGAGTAATGAGGAAAGGCATTCCATGCATGATAAAGACATTTCATATAATAGTAAATAATTGTATGAATGTGATTGATCGCTTAAGATTATGCCATTGCATGCGCATTTTAGGTGGGAGTAACCTTGTAGAAAACTTTACCGGATGGTTAACCCGTCATGGGACCCCCTTTCGTAGTACAAACTATCCAGGAGCCAAGACTCATGAGGTGGCTGGCAAGAGCCTAAATGTGGCTTGGAGCACCTATTTGTATATATGTAAAATCATTTTGTAGAACAAGTATGGAAACTATATAATATATTGATTATTATTTTATGAGTATGGATGTAATGGGCCTCATAAAAGGCCATTTTTATCAGTATACGTCTCGTGATACGAGCATAGATTTTCTCAAGAATGGGATTAGTAGTCAACTGACACCTTGCTGGGGTAGTCACACCATCGGGTTCCATGCAGACGAGAAGGTGTTAGAGGCTATGAGATTACTCCTAGATGCGACCTGATTAGACTAGCTAATGTCAACAGAGGGTGAGGCCCAAATATGGTGGAATAAGCAAGGACCTCAGAGACCTGTGAGGCGATGACATGGGCATAGTTTCGTAGAGTTGTTCATGAGGAAGTACTTCTAGAGATTGGATGATGCCAAGGCCGTCAGAGTTCCTACTGAAAAGTGTGAGCGATGACAAAGGATGGACTACGTGGCTAGATTCGTAGAGTTAGCCGATTTGTCACGACCACGGTCACGTACATGGCTGTTAGAGGTTCGAGAATGGAATCAAGTTGTCCATTCAGCGATTGCAGGACCCGCCACAGATATGCGGAGGTGTGGAATACATATTGGACCACCCCGAACGTTACAGAGAGAGAGATGGAGGATGTTCAATCACCTTTACGCAGTGTTACGTAAGATACAGCGCTACCTTTCTTCGCCAGGAAGAGGCGTAGAGCCTCTAGTTAACGTAGGGTCCTGCAGTCACAGCATCCGAGCCAGGATAGATGAGAGTCACGGCCAGTGTGACAAACAGTCACACGCAGATGTATGAGTTGGTCAAAGTGATGATGGTGGGCACACATGCGCTCGACACGTGACTGACAACTGCGAGACCGGATCCCAGCTTTTGGGACATCACACCCTAGTCGCAGTAGGATGTGGAGAGGGATACAAGACGCTCTCCACAAGATTCTGCAGTGTGCCAGGCGCCCCGCTTAGGTGCCACCTGGGCACCTCACATTTCCCATGGCAGTCTTGAGGTCGAGTAAGGGTAGAGGCAGAGGACGAGGCCTGGGCTGTGCAGGGACATCATCAGGTCCAAGGGCGTGCTCTACGCCACACACCACAGCCGAGCCGCCAGACGCTGCCATTCAGGCACGCGGTTATCTCGCTTTAAGTGGCTAGAGGTTGCGGATCTGGGCAAGGCCGTATTCATTTATTGTTAAACAAGGGTGATCGAAGCCGGGCTTTAGGTCGAGCCCTGGGAGGAGCTCTTTATGTGAGTTCTCCCCAGGGATTAGGGAGAGAACAAGGATGATATGTCGCGGCAGAGCTGAGATCTCGGACCGCATCGCCACACCTGAGTACTCACGACATGCTGGGGAAGGTTCAATGTCATCCTTGAAGATGATCATTGACAGCCTTACTGTGGTTGTTATCATTCATATAGAGGCACGCTACATCGAGGATCGATTTCCTTGCGGAATTCAGTGGGGACAAGATGATATTTCGCTCTGCATGCATAATAGTCCGTGTGTCAGGATAAGCCACGGCAAGGTCACAGCGAGCCACTTGTGAGGACGAGGAGAGACCAGACTAGATCACTCTCAGGCATGTGAGTATGTGGATGTTTTCCAAATGAGCTACTCCGATTTGCTCCATAGAGGGTAGTAGACTTCAGATCGAGTTACACCCCTCGGTGACTTCACCCATCTCTATGACTTCGCACAGATGGCACCGCTTAGCCTGGCAGGGAAACCTCGCAGTCCGGGGCTACAAGAGCTACTAAACAAGTGGTTCATATGACCGGAAGCACTTCACCATGGGGCGTCGATTTTGTTCAGAAAGAAGAAGGACAAGACCCTTCGATCGCATCACTAATGACAATACCAAAAGGCTGCCATCGCAGATCCACCATCACGAGGATCGGGATGATTCGTTGATCGTTTGAGAGGAGCGAGTTCATCTAAAGATGTACCTTCGCACTTGTTACCATCACCGAGTTAGGGATACCTTATGATATCCCGCAAGACAAATAAGAAGACGCCGCGGTAATTGAGTTTACTTTGTGGTGATGCCTTCTGACAACAAATGAACGCGCCACAGATTCATGGGACCTCGTGGTTAGTAACAACTTATCTATCATTGTCGAGTCTGTGGATGACATTTGATCTACTCCTGCCGAGTGGGGAGTACGAGTGGTCAACGAGGATCGCCACGGCCGAGACCACCGGGCCAGAATGCTTTGTCTCGGGAAAGGCGAAGTTCCGCCATCGAGGTGAGATTTTCGACACGGGTGTCGCATCGAGGCCGGCCGCAACGCAGAAGGTCAGGCAAAGATGAGTCGAGAGGCCGTCACTAGATAGTTTCGATTGGTCATTACCTGCAGATTCATGTGAGGATTTCTCCAGTCAAGATTCCATGCATCAGGCCGACCCTATGATGTCAAGGTTGAGCGGGATGACCACGCGATGAGAGTATCCTGTGAGGTTTCAAGGAGACTTACTACCCCATCTGATAAGACTTTATACAGGATGTGGGTACACAATGTATCAGGATGCCCCAGGTCGACTGGATGTGTTTTCGATGCAACGAGGGTAGTAGCTATGGTTCCTCGCATGGAAGAATCACGAGTGCACTGTCTCAATGACGACATGGAGTTGGCGGTCGTGAGTCTCGCCTGAGATTCGCGCCTACCACTTATACTAAACAGAGGAGTTCGAGGCCAGACTGCACCATGTTCCCCAAGACACGCAGCCTAGACCTCAAATATGAGCGCAACGCATGGATGGAGTTCCAGAGATTATGACTTCACTTGCATTACCATCCCGATAAGGTAAATGGTGGTCGAGTGCACCCGGCCGAAAGTCACGAGGAGCGCTACTATACTTTCTCTGGAGGGCAGATGTTCTGAGATCAACGCTTTAGACACAAGATAAATGAAAGTGCACTGTGGTACCTGGGAGTTTAGTTACACCATCTCTTCTGGCTGAAAGCAGAGGATTGAGTCCCCAGCGGTAATGCGCAGATAGTGTCCACGGGAGGATCGAGTACGGGCCAGTACAAGACGAGGGAGGCCGGACCGTCACGAGTGTGGTAGTCTTATATAGGGATTGGTAGGTTCCCAGCGACCGATTTTGAGAGAGGGAGATTCTCGGGCAGAGTTTTACCGCTTCGAGCCTCATTGATCCAGTGGTAATGGCGATGCACAGATCCACGCACTACTGAGTGGAATTAAGAGACACGTAGGGGGACTTTGTTCGACGATGCTCCCACATGTCAAGAAAGGCAGGCTGAGCACTAGAAGCTGCCAGGGCTACTCAATGACGGAGGTGGCTGAGCGAAGGAGCACAAGCCACGATGGACTTGTGACCCACTTGCCAGTGACGCTACATGACGCAGACAAGTGATAGTGGACCCAGCCACGGCCTAAGACATTCTAGCCGTGCTGATGACCTTCGCCTTGAGAGATTCTCCGGGCCACAGTACATTCAGAGATAGTCCAATACTGGGTACCAAGATCCATGTCGATAGAGATCCGAGGTTTACGACGCACTTTCGGGAAGATGAGCCTCCACAGCTACGGGCACACATCATGAGTACAGGCTGGGGCCAGTTCCACCCTCGACAAATGGTCACCCGAGAGATAGACTGTACAGGTATATACATGTCATGGCATGCATCCCTGGATCATAGGCGCTGGGAGGAGCATTTTCCTTAGTGGACACCGGTTTACAACAATACTTATCAAAAGTATATTGTGATGGCACCAGACAGGTGCATTGTACGGAGGCTGCAGATTCACCGCTTATGTTGAACCGAGGTGGGAGAGAGCTCCATCATCATCCTAATCTCGATTAGAGACTACTCGTATGTGAGCCTGATTCGGACAATACCACCAGCCAAGATGAAGAGGTGCCAGCGCCACCCTTAGAGTTCGAGAAGGTGGATCACGCTTCTTCAAGGTGATGCCTAAGAAGGAGTGGTCAGTTCGAAGGTTGGAAGCTATCGCGAGGTTCATCGAATCTCTTCAGATACTCAGAGGGTAGCACCGTCACAGACTTGCAGATACGCCAAGATGTCAAAGTCCATCAAGTGTTTCACGTCCCATGTCTCAAATATACCCAGATCCAAATTTATGCAAGACTGGACAGATTGAGGGTCATAGCGCATGGGACCTTCGAGGAGGACCGTTGTGCATTGCTGAGGCTGTGGATCAAGCCATACGAAGACCTCGGGAGAAGAACAGGTACCATGGAGGCATCGATGAGTGGAGGAGTCCACGTGAGCTGAGGACACGACGCGGCCACCCATCCCTTCTGGGAGCTAGTAGGATGAAGGTACGAGTTTAGGTCAAGAAGATTTGGGAAATGACTTTACATGCATATGATAGAGTGCACGTTGTGATTCAGATGTTAGTGAGTAGATCTGTCCCGAATTTCTAGACAAATTCCTTGTATGAGGGAGAACAAGACCCGAAATTCCAATTTCGAAAAGGGCAAAATCGTAATTTGGTTGCACAAATTGTAATTTTCAAGAAAATCCCGAATTTTATTCTAGATTCGATGACTAAATGGATTTCACCGTTGAATCGTCTTCGCGAAATCAGAAGTAGTACGTAAAATTACCAATTCGAGAAGTCGACGACGCTTTTTCGAGGCATTATGCCGTGCCCTAAAACGGAATTTCGGCGGCAAAAGTCACATATAACAAGTACCTGCGTGCCAAGTGGTGAGTAGAGAATGATTTAAAATGAACACAGATAAAGGCCGGCGTCAAACTGGAAATGATGAATGTAATGATCATTAGCGGGATTTGTTTAAGTCTGTACAAGACAAAATTGTCATAAAGCCTCCAACAAAATGAGAAAAACATGGAAGCAATTTATGTCAAAGAGCCATTTTTAGAGATTTCGAGAGAGAAACTTTCTAAAACATCACGACCGACTGGGTCAGAGAATCTTCGACAAGAAGGAAAACGCTCTATCAAAGGGAGCGTGCTACGCGTGGACCCGGCTTCAGGAGTTTGACAAACTCCAAGAGGTAGGGTTTCTCCCTACTTGGGCTTTATTCCTAAACGGGGCAAGTGTGGGCAAGGCAAGGAAGGGTAATAAGGCAAGGTATATAAAATGTTTCTAAGTGAATGAGGTCGTGAGGGGTTTGAGTTGATCATCCCAAACTCGACCGACCGATACAAATTTTTGAAAATTAACAGAGTACGTGGTCGGTCATAATTATTGATTTTGCTATAAAAATTGTGCATTTTGGTGTTAATCATGTATTGATTGGATTGAGGACGGAAATGTCCGTGAAACTCGGGTTCACAAAGTGAACCGATGATTTGCATTTTTTCAGTCAGTGAACTGAGGGTTTCACTATTCCCAAAATGTAGTTCTCAAATAAATATTTTTGTGACTCATCAGGCTTTGGTTTATAATTCAAGAAATTGTCTGTTTGATCATTAGCCCGGGCTGCAGCTAATTTGATGTGATAAATGTATAATTCATTAACATGATCAGGTGATTTTGAATTTTATGAGAGTATATTCATGTATATATATTTGCATGTGATTAGACTGTATTGACAACCGTCGGCATACATGCATTCCATATGCACCGAACACCCTAGGATTATAGGAGTGATTTATGATGAGCTCCAGAGAAAATGGTTCCTAGAGGGTTGTCTAAAAATATTAATTTATTTTAGGGAGGGGTAGTCCAAATTAAAAATATCAATCGCCTGACGCAATTGATATTCATATATCGAGGGTAGTCCACAACAAATAATATATCAATCACGGAGCGCCAACTGATACATATACATCTGAGGGTTGTCCACAAACAAACAAAAATAAATTCTCACATCGGTGTTTAGGCGAGTGAGGAGCCTGGTGGAGGACTCCCTGGATTTGAGTTGGTCATGTGACATTCAAGTAGACCGTAGACATTTGCTTGAATGTGTATTTAAATTGAACATTGTAATTTACCTCTAGGTGGCGAGAGTCACCAGATCGATTCCACTACTGAAAGATTAGCTCACCCCGTCGAGGACACATTCATGTGTACAATGGAGCGTGCAAGGAGGGACGCCTCATTCCAGAGGATCGAGGATTAAAGAAAGCTCTGTCGTGGCTTTGAGATGAAGATATGTGCATGCATTCTAACTATTTAAGCGAATGTATGTATTGTATAAGAGTATAAACATTAACTCTTGTAACTATTGAGTATAGTCGATTCATAGTTAAGTATGTATATCGAAAGGTTATGAGGCGCCAAGGGCCATATTGGATATATTGATTATATTAGACTGCTTCATGTGTTTGAAGCAGGTCTTCAGATTCGGGGCAGAGCTCCTAGTTGTGCATGAGACTCGCGCCTGATTTTTCGTGAAAATACTGGTCACCCACATTCAAGAGTATTCCGGCTTATGTCGACGGTAGTCAAACTGAATCTCTGGTTTGGGGCCACACGTCAAGAGGGAAGTGGTCGCTGCAAGCGCGTAAGCTGGTCACCGAGGTTTATTGGACCTTCCGAGATACTCGAGAGGATAGGCACCGTCGCTGCGACCGCTGGCGTTACTCGCCCGCCACGACAAAGTCTCACGAGATATTTACGCTCCATGCCCTCGGAATATACTCCATATCTGGGCCATGGTGATCGGGGACAGACGAGGTCGATTAATCGATGGGACCTTCGGGAGGGACCGGTAGTATTGTTGATGGCCGTGGATCGATTTTTATGGCAAGAATCAGTGAGGTTAGCTGAGTGCTATGGCGAATCCATGGAGTGGTGAGGGAGTTCACGCAAGAGCCACAGGACATCGAGCGCGCCACCTATCCTTCTCAGTTTAGGAAGAGAAGGTACGTGATTTAGTTATCTAAGAATTAAATGACTCAAGCATGAGATGGTAGAGTGCAATATTGCATATGCATTGTGGAGCGATGGTGATTGCATAGGAATTTCTGATCAAATTCCTTTTAAGGAGGGGAGAATGTAAGACCGAAATTCCAATTTCTCGAAAATGGCAAAATCTGCATCATTACAAAATTCATATTTCTAAGTAAAAATCCCTAATTTATTTTCTCATATCCTGATGATCAAACAGAT
Source organism: Tetrastigma voinierianum (assembly GCA_016808115.1). NCBI lineage: Eukaryota > Viridiplantae > Streptophyta > Magnoliopsida > Vitales > Vitaceae > Tetrastigma > Tetrastigma voinierianum. Next base: position 16,356 of record JAEQBH010000495.1, read on the forward strand.
TGCAACTGCTGGAATCGCTCGAAAAAACAAATCTGGGGCTAGCACGAAATTTCCTCAGAATATTCCGAGGCTTCGAGTTGACACGTTTTTTCAGGCATCGCTTTCGTGTGTCAGAACGCTTCGATGCGACGAAGTCACATATAACAAGTAATCATGTACCATAAGTGGTGTAGAGGAATGATTAGAAAATGACTACGAGATAGCGCCGAATGTCAAACTGTGAAAGAAGGAATTAATAAATAAAATGGATTAAATGATAAACTAATCAAATGAGCTGTGCTGTCTGCCTTTCCACAAAATTTAAGTGACCAAAACAAACTAGCAAGAATGTAGGGACTCATGGCTACATGAGATAAATTTAGAGAGAGAGAGAACTTTCCTAGAAATACAAAGCATCCAATCCTTCAAAAGCCTCGCTGGTAGTTAAGATCTTTCCACGCCAAGCAGTTACGGTTCAGGCTTTGTGAAGCACAAACCTGAGAGGCAGTGGCTTTCCCCATCAAGTTTTATTCAGCCTTTAAGTGTTTTACAAATGTTTCTGCTGAATGAGGCCTAGGTTTGCTGGTTCCGCCCCAAACCTTGGGACTGTAATTGATACAAATTTGAAAATTAGTTCATGATGCCTGTGGTCAGTCACTACCGATTTTGCATAAAATCAGATTTTGGTGTTAACTATGTATTGACTGACTGAGGCCTCTGAAATGTCATGAGTCCTGTTCAGCGAACCGAAGATCAGAATTTTCGAATAGTAACTGAGGGTTTCACTATTCCTAAACAAAGAAGTTCTCAAATACAAATATTTGTGAACTAATGGTTTTGGTCGAGTAATCCAAGTAAATTTGCTCGTGGTTTGAACTTTAGCCCAAGTGAGCTTAATTTTATGATGAAATGTATAATTACATAACATGATCAGGTGGATTTGAATTATGAGAGTATATTCATATGTCAGTATATATTTGGCATGATTAGACCGTATCGGGAACTAGCATACATGGATTCCTGGTTATGCACCGGAACACCCAGATTCATAGGAGTGAGTGCATGACGAGTCTAGAGAAAAGGTCGGGAGGGTCAGTTTCAAAAAACATTAATTATCTGGAGGGTAGTCCAAACTAAAAATATCAACTATTATAGCTCCAATTGATATTCATCTGAGGGTAGTCCATTAAAACAACAATATATCAATCGCCTGAGCACCCAATTGATATATATATACACGAGGTTGTCCAGAACAAACGAAAGAAATTTCATAACAGGCTTAAAGCGTATGAGGAGCTCATGAGGACTCGGATCCGAAGCCGGGAGTCTGAGGAGATATCTATGAGATCTCAAGATATATCATGAGTCAAAGCTGATCAAAATATCAGACTGAGACTTAGGTGGTGAGAGAGCTCCACTTAAATTCCTCCCACTCATAGTGTTTAGCTCACCCTGGGCTGGACCCCATTTTTATGTGCACAGGAGCGTATGAGGAGACTACACCTAGAGGTCGAGTTTAGAAGAAAGCCGGAATGTGGCTTGCAGTTTTACATGTATTAAAATTTTTTTTTAGAATTTTAATATTTGTACAGAGGAGTAGATCATTAACCTCAGAATTACTGGGTATATAGTCGATTCATAGCTTGTATGTATTTGAGATGGTTTTGCGCTCCGCGGCCGCTTAAATCATAAACTGTTATATTGACTGCTTCGGGGACGTGCTTATGCGGTGTTCTATATTCAAGTGAGCCCCCACAAAGGAGACTCGCTTCGATTTTCGTAAATGCCCGTCACCCGACATTCACGAAGTATTCCGCTGATTGACAGTAGTCTGCACTCTGATTCGGGCGCTGCCAATAATTGCATGTATTTGGTTTTATTCCTTGGAATATTTTTATGACATAGTAGAACATTTTCTTTTCATTTATAACCTCAACCAAGAAGATAAAATCATCAGTCAAAATCTGCAACATCTTGTATAAACTATGTTAATGTTATGTTCTTTCTTTTTCTTTTATTCATTTTACTCATCACGTTGTATAGTATCCCTGTTCTATTATTTTATGGTCTTAAAGATCAATCGAAATTGTTTTCATCCCATTCTTTTACGATCAGGTTATGTCATTGTTATAGTTTTTTGTCTTAAAAAAATAATTTTATTTTGTCTATTAGTACATGCATTTAATAATTAAAACTTAGAATGAGACAAGTAATCAAAATCGCAATAACAACACTATATGATTAATTTTGAGTCATTCACAGCTTTTGGTAGGTAATTTTGACCTTCGGATATCTTTTCCGAAGTGATATAAATTATTTGCACAGACATTTAGCAAAAAAATCTGAAGACGAGACCACATGTGTGTGTAGTAGTATCGGTGATAGACCCAAAGACTAGTAAATGTTCAATCTATCAACAAATTCAACATCCACCCAACCAAAGCTACAAGATTTTTCTACAACAGAGTGAGATAATTGTTTTATGCGATCTCGAGATCAAATCTTAGGAATACAGCTCTGTTATGTGAGACCCCGTGAAAACTGCATTTCTAAGGAAGGATAAAATGGTAATTTCTACAAACCGAATTTTTCTATATCTCGGATGACGAAACGGAGTACACCGTTGGAACTGTTTCTAAATCTGAATATATCATATTTGACTTGTCAATCTAAGACAACTAGTTCTCACAAGCGAGGCACCGAGAGGGATGAGACACTTATAACAGCTGATACAAGAGCTACGTGTCGATTCGTATACAACATGAGCTCATGTAAATGCGAGGACAAATGGCACCTTGTGAGTGGGTGGAATCCAATGGAAGAGATAAGAGGATAGGTGACTAAGAACCAAATGAATCGACACGTATGGCTGAGACAAGTCCTCTCGACCAAGTCTTCCAATCAGGTTTGGAGGGCAGAAAGAGAAAGAGAGTAAACGAAAGAGAGAGGGAAAGTGTAGATTTTAGAGAGAAGCTCTACCTTCTCTCTAAATTCCTAGCTGACGGACGGCGAACTCGACGAGGCAAGAGCAGTCGTTCCCACTCGCAAGGACTACGACGGGAACTGGCTGTGAGTTTCAACAACTCCCGAAAAGGTAGGGTTTTTCTCTCCTACTGATTTACTTTACATGGTCAGTGTGGTAAATGGATGGGGATTTGTTGAGGTCTGATGGCCGCGGACTTCTGCCCAAAAGATCCGACCAAGTGAATAAATTTAGTACTGATGAATGTACCAACGCCTGTGATTTCGCGTGATGTGCTTGTTTCCATACTGAATAACATGTTGATTGTGAAATTGTGGGCTGTTTCAAGACGAATCATTTGATTGTGCCTTAGCCCAGTGAGTTTTCAAGTTTATGTTATTATAAATCATAATAACATGATGTATGGATTTAAATTTGTTAACATATGCATGAGTGATATATTAGCATGTGTCAGATGTCTGTGTGCACAGAATAAGACTTAGGTGGGGAGTAACCTAAGTAGGGAAATTCCACTACTAGTTTTGTCGTCTGGCTGTAACCCCATTTTCAATCATATGCACTGGGATGGGATTGATCCAGTTTTAGGCAAGAAACCGCCAGATGGCCTTATCTTTGTATTTTGTAAAATTCTCAAGAATAAGACCCATTGTGGTTCAGATAAAAGACAATTGTAAATACATCATTTTGTATAAAATATGGGTTTTTATGAGTATTATTTATGAGCCAAGAGGCATTTATATCAGGTATGAGTCTCGTGATGCGAGACAAATAGAGATGTTCATGTTGATCTGGGTCACGGACACCTTGTGCCTGGGGTGTCACATGTTATATAGAGTTTTATCATTCCTGGGTCCCTTTTCACTTTAGTATAGTGATTACCTGATATGATTTGACTTAAAGACATCTTTCATATATGCACGGATCCACTCATAACCGTGATATGACTTAAAAACATCTTTCAAGTATGTACAGATCCATTCAAAACACCTCATAGTCTCATAGTCTAACACAAAAAACATTTATAATTACAGGTAAACAAAAATAGCCTTAAAAAAATTTTAAAAAAAACATATCCTAGATTTGGAGAATCAAAATGTGCTAAAAAATTTTCATTTTTTAATGCAAATTTAACTCGAGTGACACAAACTTTATATATTTCCTTTATTGTCAATTAGTAGTATTTTCTTGTATAGACCGTCAGTCTAAAGAGACATACATTAATTAATTATGTTCTTTAAACCACATATTTTATAATGTTGCCTATATATAAACATTTATAGCCCTAATATATACTGAGAGAATAAAAGTAGATTAAAGATCGATATGTTAATCATATAATCAATTGTCTTTTATATTTATTTGTAATATCGGGTCTTGAAATAATTAAAAATTATGTCCGCAGCCGACTTGTGTCAATTCGACTCAAAAGATATGTTTATATCTGGAAGGTCAATGAGACATTTTAAATGTTATTGAGAAAGTTTCTTCAAATGAACCAAATCCATAATTTACAACTACGGGTCAGATATCACTATGTCAAATCCCAAAAATGTTAAGATCATACTACAAAATGAGCTCCCAAAATGAATCTATAATATCGTATATGATTCCTACACCTTATGAAGTGTACAACATTTAAGAAATTCACTGTAGCCGAAAACATAAATTAAAGCAATTACAGACGTGAAATTCCTCCTTCTTCTGTATCCTCTTCATCAAATCCCAAATCATATAAAAGATTAAATATGATTAAGATAAATACATCAAAATAAAACAAGAAAAAATAAGAACACGTAGATTTAGTTCATAATCTTAATCTAGCATCCAATTATTACAAAATATTTTTATTGATCATGTGGTTTTCAAGTGCATACTACAAATATATATATATATATATATATATATATATATATATATATATATATATATATATATATATATATATATATATATATATATATATATATAAATCCTAAATCAAATCAGTCTCTCTAACTAATGATCCGATAATGCATCTCATCTCCATCTTCACTAGCAAATCTCATAAAAATCCCTTTCGAGTCGAAACACATATTTCTGTCGTCAAGCCATACAAAATTTAACACACATCATTCAACAAATAAAGAATTATCCAAGGATACACAGCCCCTTCATACTTATCTTCTTTTCTAGTGCAATGAAACCTCATTAAACTAATTTAATCTATTGTGAATTTTCAACTAAATCATTGTCATTATTATAAGAATTAGCACAAATTCTAGCCGATAAGACTTCACACATCCCACTGCAACTTTCCAATTGTTCCTTATCAGGACACCCCAAACTCCTGGGTCCGCTTATTCACCACAACCCGCTGAAAACACTCGTGAAGGCCCGTGACCTGAAGATTACATTTAAAATCGAAAGGTATCTCCTTTGTACTGTAGTCAAACAAACACAAAACCAAAGATATACATGTCCCAAATGGGAAGGTAATATATCCAATATATCCAATCACATGAGTAATAGACCACTTGGGCCTAAGCGATACTCATAACATACTAACTATGAATCCAACTATATACCAAATGATTCTGAAGTTACAATATTTTCACTCTTATACAATACATATATTAAAATTGGACATTTCAATACATGTGTATATCATCAACCAAAGCCACAACCTAGCTTTCTTCTAATCCTCAATCCCTAGGATGAGCCGTCCCCTCGCATGCTCCATGTACCTGTAAAATAATAATATCCCTCGACAGGGTGAGCTAATGCTGAGTGAGGCTTATGAAAAATCTGCCATAACTTGTCCACTGTTTGTGTCGCCTAAGTGGGCTACTCTCACGCTAAGTGCAGTGCAATGTTCCAAAATAAACATACATTCAAGCAAGCACTGTGATCCTACTTGAATGTCTACATGACCAACTCAGACCCCGAGTCCTCACCGACTCTCTCACACTCGCCCACAAGCCTCGATATGAGAATTATTGATTTGTTAATTTTTAACCACTCCGTGTATATATATCAATTGGGTGATCTCAGGCGATTGATGTAATATTTGTTTGTGGACACCACTCAGGTGAATATCGATTGGGTGGAGTCTCCGACGATTGATATTTTTAATTTGGACTACCCTCCGATAATTAATATTTTAGACAACCCTCCGAACCATTTTCTTTAGACTCACCTCATGCACTCACTCCTATCATCCTAGGGTGCTCCCAGTGCATATGGAATGCATGATGCCAATTCCATTACAGTCTATGTCATATGTAAATATATAAACATGCATATATTCACATAAAATTCAATCACACAATCATGTTATCTAATTACGCATTTCATCACATCAAAATTAGCTCACATCGGCTAATGATCAAACACAAGCAATTTGACTTGAATCACTCGACCAAACACATTAATTCACAAAAATATTTTTTTAGAACACTGTTTCGGGAATAGTGAAACCCTCAGTTACTATTCCCGAAAAATCACAAATCATCGGTTCACTTAGTGAACCCGAATTTCACGGCCATTACCGGCCCTATACATACCAAAGCACCATTTAATACATAATTTTCAACACACACATCACCAACAGTCCGTGACTGACCGAGAATGTCTCAATAATTTCCAATAATTCGGTCCCAAGTTTTGGGACCGATCAAACGGTCGTTCAAGGCCTCAAACCAACCGAAACATTGAAAAACACTTAAATAAAGTGTAAAACACAAGTAGGGTGAAACCCCTACCTCTCAGAGTTTGTCAAAAACTCTCAAAACTGGAGTCCACACGTAGGCCTCATCGCGTAGAGCTGCTTTGCTTCTTGTCCTGACGAATTTCGACGGTCGGATTTGCTAGAATCTAGAGAGAAGTGTTCTCTCTCTCTAAAAACCTCTCAAACGAAAATGGCTACTGGTTCCTCTTTTTTGTCTCCACGTTTGCTTTATTTCAAGTTGCAAGGGAAGATCACTATTTACAATTTCGTCTTTTAGTGACTTAAATCAAATTTCATAATGACCCTTTTGTCCCTTAATTTCCCAGTTTTGACATTCGGCACTATCTCGGCCGTCCATTTTCATCATTTCTCAACTCATACCGCCTTGGCACATGAATCGTGTTGTTATATACAGCTTTAAATCGTCGAAATTCGTTTCTGACCTGTTGTGATGCCTCGAAAAACGTGCCGACTCCGACTGTCTCGGAATTTCGACGAAATTTTACATGCTAGCTAGATTTCGCGAGAAGATTCCAATGGTGCAATCCGTTTCGTCATCTGAGATCTAGAGAATAAATTACGGATTTTTAACCGAAATTACAATTTCGTAACCGAAATTACGATTTTGCCATTTTCTCAGAAATTGGAATTTCTCGGGTCTTACATTCTCCCCTCCTTAAAAGGAATTTCGTCCCGAAATTTGGACAATTACAATCAATCACATGCATATGCAACGTGCACTCTATCATGCATGTAAGCGGTCATTTTAAATCTTAAGCGACTAAACCGCATTACCTTCGTCCCTAAGCGAAGGGATGGGTGGCCAGCGTCGTGTCCTCGGCTCACGTTGACTCTTCCACTCCATAGTGCCGCCATAGCACCCTCATAGCCTCACGGTTTGCGTGCAAAACGATCACGGCTATCAAAATGCACCTTTGGTCCCTCCTCAAGGTCCCGTCGATTGTCAGCCTCGATCTATCGATCACCACAGTGGATCTGGGTATGCCCGGAGAAGCATAGGGGCGTGAAAACCTCGTGGACACGACATGCTGGGCGTGCGCCAGCAGTGCGCAACAATGCCTACCCTCTCGAATATCTGAAGGTCCAATAAACCTCGGCGATAACTTTCCTTCAGAGACACGACCGCTCCTACATTAGGCATCACCCAGCCGAGAAGGCGTGATCCTGACCTCGAACTCTAAGGGTTGACGTCGTACATCTACAAGCTCTTCTGCCGGCTTTGAGCCGTGAGAAGACATTATCGTATCAAGCTCACCTTCCGGGTGTCTCATCCGGTCGGGACCGGTGATGGAACTCTCCCGCGCGGTCGACATAACGGTGACTGCATGGCCTCCCATACAATGCCTCATATGGGTACCATACGTATACCCGCTTTGATAACTATTTGTTCTAGGCGAGATTCCACCCAAGAACCAATTGCTCCTCGGCTACCCTTATGATCAAGGGCATGCTTTCATGGTCGTCCTCCCCAGCTGTATATAATCCACTTCTGACTTCTCTGACCACCCACTTTGTGTGCTTAGTGCGACCTTCCCAGGTCTGTCCTTGACAATCCAATGGACCGTCCAACCTAGTCCATGTCATGTATGACATCCATATCTTAGGAGCCCTTCTTGGGCTCAGCAACGCAATGCAATTGCGAAGGTATCATGAATCACCGAGTCAACTCCCGACTCACATCACTCATTTCTAAGTCTACGTGATAACTGACCGTGTGTTTTTCATCTCGTTAACATAACTCTTCGAAACACTTGAGCCTCTTACATTCATACGAAATTTCGGATAACTCCACGGGTCTCTTACACCCACACAGAAATTCGGGATATCTCCCGGGTCTCTTACACCCTAACTCCAGGATTCTCACCTTAGGGGATTAACGGCCCCCTTTTTGCTTTACCCAACACACTTTAATTACTCTTCATTTCCTGAATCGAACTATGAGTCTTCATTGGATATAGTCCTAAAGACAAACTCAACCCACACTCACCAAGAGTGGTGAATGAATACCGTGCACCCACCCGGTAGACGTAATGTTACAGTGCACCGCGACGCAGCATAATGCCATGCGAAATGACACGATCCAAGAGGGTCCACCATGAGCGAGAATCTAGGAATCTCTTACTCACAATCGACCTCGGTCAGCTCTCACCCTATCCTAGGGAAGAACATCTATACATGGCTTCTCTAAGGCCTTAACTAAGTCTAAATCCCGAGGTGGGTGTCGGGTATAATGACGACTAAGGGGTCCCGACTCCGCGACAACCCAGTGGTACATCCCAGCTCATACATGTCAAGCATGACATCAACAACCCAATATATCTACCACCTAAAGGTCACGGCGCTTCCAGTGCGTAACTACGATCAATCTCGACCTCGACCCACACTTTAACCCCTCGGCCTATACGTAACTGTGGAAGTGCTTGTATAGCACCAGCGGCTGGTTCCTCCCCAACTCGTACTAGGGTGTGGAGGAATGAACCGCATACTCTCCTATTCTACAGCTAACTGGGACTGCGCTGTCCCAAAGTCCTAGGATCCCTGTCTCTGGGGGTAATCCCGTCTCACATGCCTAATCCTGGCCCTGGTCCTGAAACTCGTGTGAAGCAGAAGTCTTCTGCCTCTTCCCCAAACTAGAAGAAGGTTGATCCTCCCTCTTGCTACCAAGACCCGCATCCCGAGTGCTCCGAGCATCCTCGATCTCTCTCTCTATGGTCAGGGTCGTCCCAACCATGGAGTCCATGTCCCGTAGGTGAAGTCCTACGATCCTGCCCCGAATGGACAACTTCAGCCCATTCTCGAATCTTCGGTAATACCCAGCCAATCCCAAGAAACTATGTATCTCGGTGACTGACTTCGGCCTCTCGACTCATCATGGCTCAGGCCTTCTGCGGGTGGCGGCCTCTGATGCGACACCACGTGTCCAAAAATCTCACCTCAATAAGCTGTAAAACTCGCACTTGCGAACTTGGCGTACGGTGATGGTCTCTACGACAAGCTGTGTCACGATGCCAGTGATACTCATGCTCGACTCGACTAGGAGTAGATCAAGATGTCATCCACGAAGACTACGACAAACTGATCTAGATAGGGTTGGAATACCCTATGCATGAGATCCATGAATCGCTATTTGTGCGTTCGATCGATCAAAGAACATCGCCATAAATTCAAAGTGCCATGCTTGGCGTCTAAATGTCTCGAGGATATCTGTCTCCACCAACTCTCAAGCGATGGTAACGGTCTGAAGGTCTATCTTAGGTAGACTCGCTCCTCTCGGCTTGATCAAACAATCGTCAATCCTCGGTAATGTGCAGATTCTTGATCGTAATCTGTTATTTGTCGGTAATCAGTACGATTGAAGGGTCTTGTCCTTCTTCGCAAATAGAGCCGGACGCCCGTGGTGAAGTACTCGATCTAATGAACCCCCTTGTCCTAGTAGCTCTATGGCTAGACTCTGAGTTCTGTAACTCAATGGCATCATCCTATGCGGGTCATAGAGATGGTGAAGTACCGGGGTGTAACTTCGATCTTGAAGTCTACACAACCCTCTACGTGAAGTAGTCGGTATCTCGTGCGGGCATCCACATATTCGCACTACTCGGAGTAGATCTAAGTCTAGTCTCTTCTGTCCCTCGAATTAATTTCTTCTTGACGCTAACTATCCACGACACTGGACTCATTATCTTGTACGGGAAAAATGTCATGTTTGTCCCCCTGAAATACCACACGAGTACCGTCCTGCGTGTAGGCAGTAACCCTCCTGCGCTCACAATCGATAACGACCCTATAAGCTGTCAGCCAATCCATCCCAAGGATAACATCGAACTCTGACAAGTCCATAATCCTCAGGTCCACTATGAGTAGAGTCCGCAGGATCTCAGGCTCGCAGCCTCGACATATCATACATTCTCGCCACACAATCCACAGGAGAGAGAACTCACATACAAAGGCTCCTCTAAGGTCTTTAGGGTCCTTGCCATTTCCGCCATATTTGGGGGCCTCGCTCTCTCTAGTTGGAGCAACGATTAACCTAATCTGGTCGCGTCGGAGGTAATCTCCGCCAGCCTCCCAACACCTTCTCGTCTGTATGAACCCAGTAGTGCGCCCACTTGTGGTCTCCTCCCCACAGCCAGATGTCGAGGAGGGATGATGCACCTAACCTGGAGGTTACTAGGACCTTCTTGTCTACTTGCTATACCGACTTGTGTGATAACGATTCTTTGTAATACATATAGCCCTCGGTAAAGCATAAGCGATCAAACACTAGTGGTGCTGACCAATACCAGTGGACGTCCTCTATGTCCATCGTCCTCACACTAGCCATCTACACAATTAACATGGCGGGTTAACTCTCAATACAGGTATCTCTAAGGCATAAACCACGACCGAGACACTAATCATACACATAAAATGAGTTGTATACACATTGTCCTTGCATTTACGGTATTGAGGCAATCAATTTGCATTTAAAATATTGTTTTCAACAAACATTTTATTTTCGAAAATTTCATTTTGAAAATTTTGTTTCAATTTTGTCTAATTTTATTTGATTTGATTTTTTTCAAAAATACTTATTTTACTCATTTTCTTCAATTTAACTTGCAAAACCGAAAATTATTTTCTTCACCTCATAACCGAATAAATTTATGAAATTTATTTTCTTCACTTTATCATTTTTTTTTCATTTATTTGCTCTTTGAGACCATAAAATACTTATCCATATATATTTTTCATTCTCGATTACCTAAATAAATTTATTAAATTTATTTTATCCTAGTTTTCTTCAGTTTTACACACTGTAAAACGAAAACCAATTTTTTTTTTTCTCCTCATTTTTTTTTCTTTCGTTCTCCATCAGTAGCCTTCTTTGCTACCTCTACATGCAGTAACTTAAATACTGCATCCACACAACTCAAAACTTTTATGAGTTCAACTATAAAATCTATTAAAATTTTATTTCCTTTTCCCAAATAAATTTATTATAATTTATTTCATTTATTTTCCTTTTCCAGTTTTTACTCACTGTAAACCCTCAAAGTGTTCTAACCCCTTAAAATTTTATTAAATTTCTATTTTGTCATCCAATAAACCAAATAAATTGATTTCAATTTATTTCATTTCCAGTTTTGTACACTGTAAAAATTTCCAAAATTTTTTCCTATGTGCTATCCACTAAGCACACCACCAAACACAATACATGCAACATGGCATACACATCATCCCACAATAATTCACCAAATCACACAAAACACACAAAACACGTGCATGCAATGTCCTAGTTTTGTCCCGTGATTTCCTAGGTAATCTCATACCTAAACTTAACATTGAACCACACCAAGTGGTGATGGATACCCAAACCCGAGCTCCCTAGGTATTCGTATACCTAGGCTCACGATGCCAAACTATGGCGCTGAGCCGGGGTCAGATTTGACTACCGTCAACTGTGGAAACACTCGTGAAGATTCGGGTGACCCGACATTTCTCACGAAAATCGGCGAGTCTCCTTTGTATGAGGAGCTCTACCCAAACATAAAACACATATACACATCCCCAAACGGTCACAATATATCCAATATATCCAATCACATAGATGTCTGACCACTTGGGCCTAAGCTTGATACTCATAATACATACTAACTATGAATCAACTATATACCACATAGTTACAAGAGTTACAATATTTTCACTCTTATACATTACATATATTAGGTGGACATTTCAATACATGTGTATATCATCAGCCAAAGCCACAACCCGACTTTCTTCTAATCCTCAATCCACCAGATGAGTCGTCCCTCTTACGCTCCTGTGCAGCAAAATATGTATCTCGATAGGATGAGCTAATGCTCCCAGTAGTGGAATCGCCACCCCAGAAATTGGGCTCTCTCCACCTAAGTGCGGTGCAATGTTCCAAAATAAACATACATTCAAGGCAAAGCATGATCATGCCCGAATGTCTACATGACTGACTCGGATCAGAGTCTGTGCATTTCTCTCGCGTCGCACCAAGGCCTCGTACTGGGGGTATTGTTTTGTTAGTGGACAACCCTCCGATGTATATATATCAATTGGGCCGTCTCCAACGATTGATATATTATTTGTTTGTGGACTACCCTCCAATAAATATCAATTGGGTCGTCTCCGACGATTGATATTTTTAATTTGGACTACCCTCTGATAATTCAATATTTTTAGACAACCCTCGAACCATTTTCTCTGGAGCTACTTTCATTTTCTTCTATCATCCCCTAGGGTGCTCCCAATGCATATGGAATGCATGATGCCAATTCCATTAGTCTATGTCACATGTAAATATATAACCATGCATATATTCATAAATTCAATCACACAATCATGTTATGTAATTACGCATTTAAATCCTAAAATTAAGCTCACATGGGCTAATGATCAAACACAAGCAATTCGACTTGAATCACTCGACCAAACATATTAATTCACAAAAATATATTTTTTAGAACCTTTGTTTTCGGGAATGAGTGAAACCTCGGTTACTATTCTAGAAAAATCATAAATCATCGGTTAAACTTAGTAAACCGAATTTCCCGGCCATTACCCATTTCTACCATACCAAGCACCATTTAATACATAATTTTCAACACACATCCTGCTTGATCCATTGGTGACCGAGAATGTCTCAATAATTTCCAATAAATCGGTCCCAAGTTTTGGGGGCCAGATCAAGCAACGTTCAAAGCCTCAAACCAAAAACATTGAAAAACACTTAAATAAAATTAGCAAAAAAACTCAAAGTAGGGTGAAACCCCTACCTCTCGGAGTTTGTCAAAAACTCTCAAAATTGGAGCCCATGCGTAGGCCTCATCGCGTAGAGCTGCTTTGCTTCTTGTCCTGACGAATTTCGACGGTCGGATTTGCTAGAATCTAGAGAGAGTGTTACCTCTCTCTAAAACATCTCAAGCGAAAATGAAGCTCACCCGGTTTCCCTTCTTTTGTCTCCCACGTTTGCTTTATTTCAAGTTGTAAGGGAAGATCACTATTTACAATTTGGAAATGCTTAGTGACTTAAATCAATTTCATAATGACCCTTTTGTCCCTTCATTTCCCAGTTTTGACATTCGGCACTATCTCGGCTGTCCATTTTCATCATTTCTCAACTCATACCACTTATGGAACATGAGTACGTGTTATATGCGACTTTCGTCGCGTCGAAATTGGTTTTACGGCACCCAAACTACGATGCCTCGAAAAACGTGCTGACTCCGACTATCTCGGAATTTGACGAAATTTTACATGCTAGCTAGATTTCACGAGAAGATTCCAACGGTACAATTCGTTTCGTCATCCAAGATCTAGAGAATAAATTACGGATTTTTAACCGAAATTACGATTTTGCCATTTTTCTAGAAATTGGAATTTCTCGGGTCTTACATTTACTATTCTTGTAATGAATTAATATATCTTGTTGGTAGTAATCCAACTAAGAAAACCTTTTCTTGCTGGTGGTTCTCCACCATATCTTCATTGCTTCAAAGGATTTTTGGATAAGTCTTTTTTCAAAGTATGTATATCCAATCAAAGAAGAGACAAAACCGGAAAACATTCGGACCAAGCGTGCTCCAGGGCGGACATGCTATAAGCCCAGGAAAATGCGCAAATTTTGGAAAAAAAATATTTATATTAAGATTTGAACCCATATACGTACTTTGAGATCAAAGTAAATATAATTTTATTAATTAAATTATTTAAGTGATTTATGCTTCAATTTGCTCCCACTAGAATTAATCTACGCTATATTTGATTCCCATAAAATGCTAAGAAAAAGGCAAAGGAAAGAAAAAATTAAGTAAAGTAAAAATAGGGTTAAGTCACACATTATTTTTATTTACTACTTCAAACAAAATTTATTATTTTTACTCGTTAATATAAAGATTAAATAATTTTAATAATTAGTAAGTTTTGAAGTAATTTTATTTATATTTGATTTTTAAGGGCTATATTTGGTTCTCAAAATTTGAGAGAAAATCAAAACAAAATATGAAGAAAGAGTAGAATAAAAAAAGGAAGGGAATATAAAAATAGAATTAAATTTCATATAATATTTTTTATTTGTTGCCTCAAATCAATTTATTTATTTAAACTCATCAATATAAAGATTAAATAATTATAAAACACTTAAATTTCTAAGTAATTTTATTTATATTTGATTTTTTTTAATTATGAGACAAAATTATTTTCTTAACATTTTTTCTTTCTTTAGTATTTTCAATAACCAAACCACGACCTAAATTTTTCAATAGACAACTAAACAAGATAAATCATTTTCCTTAACATTTTTCTTTCCTTAGTATTTTTCCAAAACCAAATACAATCTTAGTGTTTTGTCCCCTCAACTTATTTTCTTGGTTCGCCATTGAATGCAGTGATGATGACGTGGGGACCTATTACTTGTGGTAGTGGATATGATGTCGGATATAATTTTGTATTCAATGTGAAGATTTTGAAGATTGGTTTAAAGAGAATAAAAATAGAATTGGTAGGCGACATGTTCACCATTTCTATTATGTTTAACTTCAGCTGCGGTTGAAAATGAAAACCCTTCAAAATATTAAGAAAGACTCGTCAAATGAACTCAAATCTATAGGGTTTCAGTTGATTGTCTGCTTTAATTAGAACTTTAGGACAAGGTGATTAAAGACAGAATTTTGAATCCATTGTAAGGATAAGGTGCATAAATGCTCTTGAGTTTTGCTCTTATGTCTTACTTTGTTCTTAAATTTGTTTCGGTTCTAAGATATCCCTAACGTTTACTTTCGTAGCTCAATCATGCCCATGTCGTTAAAAAATGTCAAGTACCCTTTTTGTGAAATAAAATTCCCATAGTTACATTTTTTTGGAAATACAATTCCCAAGTTACCTTTTTGTTGAATTCTTTTTATTTAGGCCCTGAATTTTTAATTTCTTTCCCCTTGAGTACGTAAAACATACATACATATATATATATATATATATATATATATATATATATATATATATATATATATATATATATATATATACTCTCTCTTGAGTTTTGTAAGGAAATACTGTAATTTGGGAAAAAAAATTTAAATTAGTTTGTTGTGCAAACTATTAACAAAAATGGTGCGCAATGCCGCCATCGGAGAGTGTGGCAAATGAATCCGGCATAAACCGCCAACCTGAACGACGACTTTAACCAAGCTATTTGTGGAACTAATTGCCTTTGTTGTGGCTTCTGACGGCTGAATTAAATCATTTCGCTGCCACTAGACGGCAAGCTGCGGCATTTAGTAGTCGTGAACCTTTGCGTAGTGTTGGATTATATGAGGTCCGTCACCATTGGATCCACTCCTATCTCGTTCATCTTTGATATTTCTTTCCTTCCGGAGCTACAAACCACTAGACGGTTACTCAGGATTAAATTTGGATGTTTGTAACCATCAGTCATTAATATTGATCCATTTTGTTCTGTTTTGTTATTATTATTTGATTTTGTATTATTTATTATATGTTTTGATTGTTAAGTGGAGTAATCGTGAAATGCTGTACTCAGTTAATCTGGGGACTATGGCGGGATTCTGTACATCTTTGTTGGCATTGACATGTTTAAATGGCGATTAGCTTTCACCAATAGGAATCGGACCCTCTGTTTTTCGGCGGCGAAGTTGTTCAAGATTCATGAACAAGTTTAGTTTTTCTTTCCTATCAGTTTTTGCCGAGAAAGCGAGAAAAAAGAGTTAAGAAAGAAAGATGAAGAACTCAACTGAGCTGATTATTTGCAACGGATTTATTTTGTTGAGTACTATTTTATTTTTAACGAATTTGTCGTTAAAATGAATATTCATGGCTTCATTTTATTTTGGGCCTTAGATTTTGTGTTATGAAAAGTGAGTTGTGGGCTTAATGCTAATCATGTCGTCATCCCCATGGAAGTGAGCATTTAATTGGTAGAAATTAAGCTTCCTCCTTACAACACCTTTGTGTTTGGCTACTGAGTGTGGGATCCAGAAATTTGCATATTAATTTCTTCTTAAATTAGCCACAAGGTGAAGCGCATGAATTCCATTGAAATTAAACTTATCTTTGCTTTCTTTGCGCCTACCATTCCCCACTTCTTTTCTTGGTTTCCGCCAAAACCAAAGCGGAGGTTATGAAAATTGGCTTGGTTGGCTTATGTTGAAATATTTGAAATGCTTTAAGATACTCCATATTATAAAATGAATATGAAAAGTAAGATTTTGGTTTAATATCTAGGATGGAATCAATTTTTCCGTATGCTGCATGAGGAAGGCCTTGTTCAGGATACCATTCGGACCCAAGCTACCCCATCAATAGATTATCATAAGCGTGATCTTTCAACAAAACTTGAAACAGCAAAATGGCAGGTATTTATTGATTCCAACCTTCACTCTTCTTGTTGTTCAATTTTTAGCATATCTTGATTATTTTATGCAGGATAAGTTAGAGACTGAAAGCGCGTGTTCTGGTACAGCGACAAATCGAATGAGGGAAGATGTGATTTCCAGGACACAAACGGTTCATTAGAGCAATTAGGGACAAATTGTACAAGTGGAGAGAAAAGCTTGGTGGATTCATCATTGGGAAAATCGGTTAGAAACAACACGAGTGGATTAATCTAGATGAACAAGGCAGGAGATGGAGTTGTCATTATTTCTTTGGCCAAGATCGACCAAACATGTTCGCATTAATGAAGTTTATGTAAAAATCCAAAAAAAAAAAAAAATTGTTGCAATATATTCCAGTTTATTGTCACTTAAACAAAAGTTATTTAAATATGATAAATGCACCTTCAAGACCACAATTATCGTTGTTGTCGATTTTGTCTCAGGTAAAATGGAAAAAAAGGTTCTTCAAATAATTCGTCATAATTTGATAAACAAATTTGTGCAAATATTTATCTTTGAGTTTTAAAATATAACCACTTCATCCCAGGAATCCCAAACGAGAACTCACGATGAATTTTGGGATTCGTAAATACAAATATTAAATGCATACACTTTGAAAATAAGTTAGATTTCATTCCAAGCCCATATGATTAACACAAAGAATTTGGTGTTTTATCGACTCAAGTTAGCAGACCAACTTTATGTGTAAATATACACCAAATATACATCAAATTGTAAGCCCATTGGATGTACTAGCTTAGCAACCTTGGTCTCACGTAATCTAAAAATTGAATAAGGCCTTGCATTTGTTGATAACCATCTCAAAGTTAAGAGTTTGCTTCAATTTAAAATTTCTCTTTGTTACTACATTCCACTTTCTTCAAGTGTTCAACTTGCCACTAGAAGGAGAAGCCCGGTTACCCGGGTTGATAAGTAATAAACACAAAGCAAACTATTAAGAAGAGTTATGATACATTAAATGAACACGGACCTTCACTTAAAAAACATGTATTTTGCCTGACACCATAGTGGATATTAATCTTGGAAGAATTTTACTTTTTTTCTTGCTCCACATTTACCTTCCAGTCCATTCGAAGCAACCGGGACTTTTGCATTTGACCCTCATAAGTCTTTCTGAACAACGAGATAACAAATTAAATTACTAAATCAAAAGAATGAATATAATGAAAGGGCTTGTATCCTCAATATAGGGACAATAAAAGTAACTCATCAAAATGTCCAAATTCTTTGCATGGTTTCTGTTCTCCCGACAACATTAGGCGCCTTCGGCTAATCTCGGATCACAACACTAGGTATCTAACGTCGACCACCAGCTTTAACTGGCTTAGTTGGTTCGTCATCATCCGACTCGATGTCTCCATACTGCCACATGTTCAGTCGTTTGCTCTTTGCTTCTTCCTGGAACTCTTCTAAGTTATCGATGACGGACGTCTCTGTCTCTCCACAGGTCCCTGCTTCTTTCTTTCCTTGCAAGGAGCCGCTACGAAATTTTAACAAACTTCAGATAAAAGGGTCTGAGGCCTAAAATACGAGAAGAATGATTATGTTAGGATACAGTTTAGGTTAGGACTATCAATCTACATGTATCACCAAAACTGTTCTCTGAGCATCGTGGCAGCTGACAAGAGCTTCGGACCTTTTTGTAAGCCCTATTTGAATTGGTGTAGGTATTTCCAAATCCAGTGGAAATCTCCTCTTCCGTGGAAAGTTAAGGGCTTCTGAGGAAAAAAAGAACGGTTTGGAATTTGGCTCCAACTTGCTTATTTTGGTGAATTTGGAAAGAGTGCAATCAAAGGATATTTGAAGATTAAGGGCTTTCGACGAAGCCAAGAAGTTTTTCATTCGAACCTTGTTTGAAAAGAATCCGGGGACTTTCTTACTTATCGAAAGAAGTCCGGGATCTCCCAGTTGGAACTCCCCTCTATGTTGAAGTTCACAGATTTTCTTTATTGTTATTAGCTATGCCGCTGCATTAATGTAGTCCTTTGTGGTTTGCGTTATGGTGTTCTTTGTGTATCTTTGCTGTGTGCATCGGTACACCCCTCTCTTTAGAAGCCGCAGCACATGATCTTGTTGTCTATCAAGGGGGAAAAGAAAAGAATATTGAAAGTATTGCAAATTCTGAAAAAAGGGGAAAAATATCTCTGTGCAAAAAATGGAGATTAAGGGGGGGAGTGGAACTTATAGTAGATGATGCTTCTAGTAGCTTTCTGTCTTTTATTCTGAGAAGATAGAAGAGAATTCACCTAAACAAGAACTGCATTTGCATAAATGCAAATTAGAATACAATAAATCATAAGTTTGATCTCTAGGTAGCAGGCTCAGATAATCACGAAGTCAAATTCTTATACAACAGGGGCTTGCACTCCATTGCTTAGCCTGAACGAGCTTGAGATGGTTAAAGAAAAGGGGTATACTTTATTGCTCCATTTGTTCTTCCAATAACAAAAAACCTCAATTCCATTTAGCACCTTGTTTTCTTCACTTATAAATTTGGATGGCTCACTCGAAAAGTAGTATTAGAAAGTAAAATTAAAAAATGCATATGAGAATGATCTAGAAAGCATTACAAATCTTGATCCCGACTACCCCGAGGCCCGCAAAATGAACACTCTTTCCCTTTCCGGGATTCATGTTCATTAGGTAAAGGCGTAATAAACAACATTCTCCTTTAGCGGCCTACCTACCACATCCCTATTATGATTGACCTTGGGATTTGGTGCTGGAATTCTTTTTCTAGTTGCCTTGTTGGCAATATTTTTTTTTGGCATACTCGAATTTCAAGATTCAAGATAATTTTTACACAAAATATTAAATACAGATGAAGAAATATGCTCATAGGAACTCTGAATACTATAATCATTTTATTTGTATACGATTTGTTATCCACACACAAGAAAAATTAATTAGAGTGATAATAAGGAGCGAGAAGGGCCTTTGAAAACAAGGCAGATTGAAAAAGTATATTTAGGATGGTGAGCTCACCCAAATTATCATTTATCGTATACCTCTTTGCATCAATATCATTCGTATGATGATGAAATCTACTTGCATATGATACGTGATCTTAATATATGAACTCCATGCCTATCCGGTATAAGTGTGTGACTTTGCATATAATTGAGCCTGATCAGCAGAAAAATTCCATATCGAAAGCTAATCTCATTCTTGCATGATGACCACAGCAAGGGAAATAAACGAATAAGCATCCCGACACTTAAATTGAATCAAAATAAAAAGACTTAATCGGGAATATTGTCATTGAAAGGAGATCTTTTCGTAATCCCGGTCCTGGTTTTCCAAATCATGGATGATGAGTCATCATTTTCGGGGCAGGTTATCAACACATTTTCTTGCATCTTGATTTACTATATATGATGCTATTCATTTACTTTCTAGGTTTAAAAAATGAAAATATTACACATTTTCCTTTGAGGTTGGAACTAAGGAATGGAGTCACAAGTTTGGGTTATACAATAAGTAAAGATCTTATTGGTTGGGACGAAGACATATACAAATTTATGACGTTATTGCAAAGACTATTGTGCGTCCAGGCAACGGCGCCATAAAACTTGTTGGTGGATCAAAAGATGTATACAAATTTATGACACTATTACCAAGGGTTATTGTCTAATCCGGCCCAGTGGCGCCATAAAAACTTGTTGGTGGACCAAAAGATGTATACAAATTTATGACACTATTACCAAAGGACAATTGTCTAATCCCCAACAATAATGCCAACAACTTGTACATTTTTTTTTGTAGCTATTGTATTCTTTAAGAGCATTTTTATTAAGAGTAAATCATTGTTTTCTGGTTGTCTTGATCCATCATGCTGCAAGTGCACAGGTCGAACAAGTAATAAATTGGATTTAAGTCTAGATATCGATCCCACAGAGATCTCAAGAATTTTCAATCAACTACCCCAACTACTCAAGCTCTATACTATTTGGACTACGATAGATAATTTGAATCAGCGGTGAAAGCCTTAAAATAATGAAAAATACGAAAGAAAAATATGAATAGTATGAATGAAATATGAATCATGAACTAATGAAATACAATAAATTTAAATTGAACAATTATCATAAAGGAACATTGAAAGAAAGCTATTGAAGATCAGTTCCCTCTGACATGTACGGTAATTTTTTTTGCTGCCTGAACCACAGTCTTTAAAACTAGTCTAAGGAATAAGGTAGTGAAGTTGGATCTCTCCAAACCCCAGCGTTCATCATCTCACCTTCACTGTTTCTTTCGAAGACAGTGGACTAGATGACTTCTTTTAAAGCGGTTAGCCTTGTTGCGTTTTAGCATAATACTTCATACCCGCAACATGGAATGTAAACCTTAGCTCCTTTGTGTAGTCATTGCACAGGTTTACACTATCTGGTTCCTCTTCCTGAAATTAGAATAGCTCATTGCACCTTGATTAGATCTTTGCTAACACGAGATTGAAATTGCTATTCGAATTGAGGCGAACTCTCTGCATGCTTAAATTGATAACTCACTCAACTCATTCTCGGTTTCAAGTTAGAAGAGGATGTATCGATTTAATTACACAGAGCACATTAGATTGTCAATATCAGGCTCGCATACCTTCCAGAAATTGTTCATCACTCTCAGGAGTGCCTTCTCTGTGTCACTCAGAGGGCCTCCTGGAAATCAGAGCTTGAAACAATCCCGTAATGGGTATAGGAGACTGACAATGGAATCAATTCCACGAAATACACAAAACCAGCAAGTCGATTTATAAACTGAAGTTCAGCATCAATGAATAAAATTCTGCTTGGAAAGATAATTTAAATGATAGGAGTCATTTCAATGGGGTAGGTTTCTAAATTACTAGATTACACCATACATTGGCTTGTGTCAGAAAACCATTGTAAATCTGTCAGGCGGTAGCTCGAAATCCAAAATTTTAAAATTCAAACAACGGTCAGTAATTTAGAAAAAAATAAATAAATGCGCATTCATTTACAACCTTTACGTGCGTTCAAATCAAATTAATACTTGAAAATATAAACTAATCTAAAAATTAAAAGAAAAATGAGGTAAAATACGAGGCCTTGGCCCATTTCCGGATCTCTCTTTCAAGTCGCGAGAAATTTGCGTTCATTCGGTAACAACTTCGTATTTATAGGGTTATGAATTTGGGTCCTAATTTCGATGCACTTCTTTTTGAATTTGCGGTTAAAATAGCGATTGGTTGTTGATGTCACGACCGCGCCGATTCTTATCGCGACCTACATTGTCTTTGTCATGCTCATAGGCCTTTGTTTGGTGTGTGCTGAATGGTGATGTCGACAACTTAAGGGCGCGACCTTAGCGTGCATTTGATATCGACCTTAAATGTTGTCGCGACCTCCTTCTCTCTGTAGTGGCTGTCGCGACCTCTGGATGTTGTTGCGACCCTTTGGTCTTTGTAGCGGATGTCGCGACATCTTCTTGATGTCGCGACCTCAAGTCTTTACAATTGATGTCGTGACAACCAGGTGTTGTCATGTGCACTGCTATCTTACAAGCTGTTATCATATTTCTTGGATGATGTCGCGACTTCCTTCTGACAGTTGATGTCGTGACTTGATCTTATCGCGTGACCTTCTTTTGATGCATCTGATGCTGCGACCATTTAAGCGATGTCGCGTAAATGTCCGATCGATTGTTTATCTTCATCAGCGACTTCTTTTTTGGTGTCGCTGACCTCATTCAACGTCTTGGTTCAATTCTGCCGTGACCTCTCTGATTGATGTAAATCGCTCATCTTCTTTATCAATTCTGGTTGCTTGACCTTAGTTGCTTTGCTTATTTCGTTTGTCTTCAATTCGCTTCATTTGCGTGGAGCTTTGTAGTTTGCAACCTGAATGTTCATTTGATTTCTGCTTAAAGCTTTACGACATCAAATTCTTTAATCCTTTGCGCTTCTCTGCTTTGCGACTTCGGCCGATGATGCTCTCCAGTCTTGTAGTACATTACGCTCCTTTTTGCTGCAGTCTGCTTTCTTTTGAGATTCCTGTTGCCTGATTTAGTGAGATTTATTCCATATTCTTTATATATCATCGATGCGTTTATATAAAAATCAATTAGAAAAAATGGACTGAAAATAGATGACTTTTAAGCTCATTAAACTCCTAAACTTAAATTTTGCTTGTCCCCGAAGCAAAGAAAGAAAATTTGTTTGTCCTCGAGCAAAGGACATTTTCTGTTACGTTTGCGGTTGCAACCAATTTAATTGAAAGAATAGAAATTGCATTCTTTTACGTGTATTAAGCTTCCCAAGTCGGATCAAGGTCGATTTTTACTCTTTCTAGCATACAAACAAAATTATTGAAATTGTTTCTCCATGATATAGTTAATTTATCTAACTTTGAAATGTAAATTGGTTTCTTTCTCATTTCTTTAATGGTCGAATTAACCCTCAGAGGATGTTCACAGTTTTGATCTTTTCCTAATTTTCCAAATTCCATAGGCTTGTTGTTCATATTGATCTCCACTAATGTAGGTAATTACAACCTTCAAGATCAATCAGGTCTTTTGGGCTTGTAATGTTAGGCTTGGGTAAGGGGTAGGATGGATGAGATTTTTAGGTTAAGATTACCAATACTCCTTTTTCCTTTCTTACTCATCTGCTGCCCCCGCTTTTTCTCCTTGTAGTTTCCTTAATCAAACTCCCCCAAACTTCATGTTTGGGATACCACCTTGATTTTCTTCTATTCTTGTATGCTCCCATTTCTCATTCATAATTCAAACTGGGGGAATTTTCTTTCTCTGTCACCATTCAGGAATAGTGCAATGTTTTGTCTTCTTAGGCTTTCTAACACTCTTAGCGAACTTTGGGTTAGTAACTCCCATACCATATGGCATTAGGGTACTAGGTGTTAGGCGCTAAGAACTTAATTGTTGAAATTAGAGCCCGCAGATAAAACCTATTCCTTGAGCTTTCTTTTACTGTGTATTTTCGTGTAGTCTTTTTCTCTTCATTCCCTTTTTATGTATTTTCTCTTTGAGTTCCTCAAAAAATTTATACTCCCCCAAACTTTATTTCTTCCTCTCTTTTTGAATTCTTTGGTAATCACAGGTTCTTTGGAGGATTGATTCCTCAGGAAGGGTCGGGGCCTCCATTAGCTTATTTAGTAAGGCTTGTTTTGGCTCAATTTACGGAACTAAAGTATATGCATCGACATATGAATAGGGATGGCTAGAATGGCTCAGGCTTTCCCGAGGATGGCACGCATCACTCCAAAAAATTGTTTTGTTCCTTGATTGTATAACCATCATATTCTAGACTCATCAGCCAAATCAAACTAATTTGAAATTTGTGTTTCAATTAAATTGCATGTTATTTTGCCCTTATTACGCATTTTTATTTGTCTGCATTCGGCCCCTTTCTAATCTGAGTACTACAGACTAGTTCGGATTATGATATCGACAAATTTCACTCCTGAACTCAATCCTATTGTTATTCTACTGACAATTAAAACAAAAAATCACAACACAATCTAACTGCAAACACATTAAACAAAGTTTCTTATTTTATTTATGAGATTGTGCAAAAGTTGAGAACAACATATTGAGAATGAGGAAAAGATTGACAAGTCAATGGGAAGGTTTTTTTCTTTTTGCTTGAGGAGTAAGGATATCAGGAGGATCCAGATCAAGGGTAGCCAGATTAGGGTTGAATTTTGGAAATTTCATTTATGCCCTTTTCTTCCTTTTGATACTCTATCTCTCTCTGCCTGCTCTTCCAGGAACACTTCATTGGTGAGATCAAGCTTCTCGTTCAGGTCATCTTGTCTAGTTCCTAATGTGTTTATGTTGTTCTCCATCTCAGTCATGACCTCTAAAAATTTGGATAGATTATTATTAATCAAATCCAAATTTTCGACCGAATCTTTCTTACGTAGCTTGCGTCGTTGTCATCAAGCACCTTATCTCTTTCTTTTCTTCTACCGAAGTCTTTGAGCAATTGCATATAGAAATTTGAATCCTTTAACTTTGTTCCTTGGTCTTGGCTTCTTGATGCATCCTTTCTTTTATAAGTTTCGGGGAGTTGAGAGTCTCGATCAAGCGATTGTTGTAGAATGATTCGTGACTAAGCTTGACTTTTCGGTAGGTCTCGATCTACGTCTCAATTTATTCTGAACCTTTCTTCTTGCTGCTTTAGGATTTTTTTAAACTGCTTCTCCCTTCTGCTCATTTCTTCTTCCCATTTATGCTCTTTCCTCTTCATCTCTGCTTCATATATTTCCTCTTTTCTATTCAGTTCCTCTTCCCACTGTTGATCTCTTCTTTTTAATTCAGCTTCATACACATCTTCTCTGAAGCTCTGTTGAGTGCTCCATTTCTCTTCTCTTTCTTCCATACCTTTCTGCATAGAAATGAGCATCTCCATTATTTGATTATTTTCCTGGGCTCCTCTAGAGCTTTTACGAGGTTCTCTGAAATCTCTTCTCTTCATTGGTGGGGAGGCGCCAGTGGGGTGGTGAAATCTATAGGACTTGTCTCATCTGGTTCTCAGTCCTCACGTAAGCATGGGGTATTCATACATTTTGTGTTTCTTCTTGGTTTTGTTCTCCTTGATCCACTAACGAAGAGTGTCATCTTCTTGTCTTTCATTCTCTCTCTTCTTTTCGAGGAATCTGCTTCCACCGCGACCACACTTTTTCTTAATTCCTTGGCCGCACTTACCCAGGTCGGGGTTAATGGTGAAGCCTTGGGGACTTCTTCTTCTTACGCCCATGTTCCTTCACCGTATAAGCGAACTAGATGTGATAAATCAAACTATCTTGTTTCTCATGTATCCCTCTTATTATTCATTACAATCCATACTCTGTTGTTATTACCTCACCAGTATAAAGATGTTATTTATGTTCACTGTATATATGCAGGTTGGGATATTATGCAGTGATAAGATATATGCTTCTCTAAGATCTCTGTAGTTATCTGACTCACTCTCTGATCATTGTACTTTCTGCCGTCTGTCAATTTCACAGCCAGTCTTCTCGCGGTCGGTTTGCTAACAGCTTCTTAAATTTGGGCTATGCCTTTGCCTGCCATCAGTACACCTCATTAGGCATTTGCCGTATGGAACCGAACTCCTCGACATATCTGAGTTGTCCTTTCTTCATACAAAGTTGGAGTAGAATTCAGGACCTTTGCTGCATGTCCCCAGGCTTTTGGTGCTTGCGAAATTTCCATGCACTTGTTGTTATCATTTCCTTGAAAGGAAATAGGGTTCTTGAATCCTCTTTCTCAAACAAACCTTATCGGCTGTATACGCATGTTGGAAAAAAGCCTCCTCGACCTGAAACGCATCTTCTTCTTCTTCTACCACCTTGTCTTTCCTTTGTATGCTTGTTGCCCTCGCGATTGGATTTGAATCTCGAGGTTGTTACGCGGCTGTTCTCCTGTGGAGTTCGGATGAACCGCTCTTCAGTCGTGAGCATGTTTCTCCATGATTTAGTTCGGATTCGGGACGAGAGTGAGTGGGTTGACCATTTGGAGGAATCGAATTTTAGGAGGAAGTTTGGATTTAGGGTTTTGCAAGAATCGAAACCAGAGAATATACGAAGACGAAGAATTGAATTCGCGTCGAGGAATAAGATAATAGTGGAGGGAGTTTCTCAACAGTTGCAATGCGGTGTATGGTGGAGGTTCTTTGCCAGTTTCATTTATTAGCAGCTTGTGAGCTTAAATTCAAGTTGAAAATGTGTCTTGTCCCCATTAAATTTAGAGGCGAAATTAAAGCGCCCGGTTGTGAACCTTCCTCTCATGTCGCGACATACGATTGTTTGTCGCGACATACTTAAACTTTGGGAGGACAAGTTATCCTCTGGCTGCGACATAAGGTGTTTCATGTCATTGTTAGGATGTCGCGACCTCACCAATATTTTAGAATTGCTCTTGTCGCGACCCGATCTGCCAGTGCCTTATATTTAATGAACATCTGACTTTTCATTCTTTATCATTCTCGAATTCGGCCATCGATTAAATCAATTCCACCACGACCAATTCAAACATATATTCTATTCGATTTTCACGAATTTGTATAGGGAAAGAATGCTCCCCTTTTGAATAGCTCCTTCCTGTGAATTCACAGGAATTGTCCTTTTCTCTCCTTCCTTTGCATTTTTGCATAAGCACTCTGCGACATTTACAGAAAGGCTTTAAGTAAACAAAAATTAACTTCTCGAAATTATAATTAATCATTATAAAAACTAGAAAAGAAAATCGAGTGAATTCCTAAAAAATCAAAGTCTAAAATCGAAATTAAAGTCACATGGTTGCCTCCCATCGGTACACTTTCGATTTTGAGTCCTTAATTTGGACTTCTTGTTTTGATTTCTTCTCTGTTGAACCAATTGTAGCTCTTCTTTTCTTTCCTCCTGCTTTACAGTAATGCTTGAGTCTTGTCCATTGACTTTAAATTCACTCCCGGCGTGATCTTTAATGTTCTTATTCCAAATGTAGTGCTTGACATCCACGGTATATGGTGACTCGCTGATTTCAATTTTCTGGGAATAATCTTAATGCAGGTTAAATAGCGAGAACGATCCTTCTACGAGACTCTTTCCTAAGAATCAGCAGTCATGCCATTTCTTTGTCTTGTCTTTGTAGATCTTAGCATTATCGCGAGCCATTTTCGATTCTTCTAGTTCATTCGATTCTCGTGATCTCTCTTCCCTTGCCATTTGAAATCGAAATTCGGCTTCTTGATGGCCCACATGGCTTTGTATTCAGTCGAAATTGATGGCATGGTTTGCCAAAGAGAACCGACTCTGTATGGGGACATTCCAATGGAGTTTTAAATGCGATCCTGTAAGCCACAGTCATCATCAAGTTTGGAAGACCCGATCCTTCTGCTTGAACTTCTGATCTTCCGGGATCCTTTTTAATCTCCTGTTGGAAATCTCTGCACATCCGTTAGTGCAGGGATGATAAGCTAGACTCATATATGCTTGATCCCGTATGCTCATGAGTTTTTGCGAATATTTTGTTTGCGAAATGGCTTCCCCCGTCAGCTAATGATAGTTGGTGTTCGAATCTGCTCGAAAATGTTATTTTTGTAAGAACTCACAAGCTGCGTATTAGTATCATTCCTTGAATGACCCTCTTCCACCCATTTGGAAACATAATCCATTGCTAGCAGTATATATAGGTTTCCAATGGTGCCGGAAAAAGGTCCATCATCCCATCCCCATCACGTAAAAAATTTGCACGGCCGATATGCCTCGTAGGGGCGTTCATTTCTTCTGCGATATTTCCAATCTTTTGGCATCTATCACATAATTTGACCCATTCGGTCACGATCTCTACGAAAGCGGTGGGCCAATAAAATCCTGATTGGAGTATCTTATGAGTTGTTCTTTCTCTAGAAAAATGCCCCCCATATGGTGATGCATGACATTCATTCATAATTTTTCTTTGTTCACCCTCTGGCACACATCTTCTTATAATCATATCAGCACCTCTTTTGAATAACAGTGGGTCATCCGGATATAATCACATAACTGTCGATCCTGAGAACCTCTTTTCTGTTGGTGGTGGTCGGAAGGAACTACTCCATAAGCTAAGTAATTCACAATATCAGCATACCATGGCATTTGGAATCACAATTGAAATAGTTGCTCATCTGGGAAGTTCTCTTTTAATCTTGTCTTCTCCTCCTCTGTCTGATTTCTTTCTATTCTGGACAAGTGATCAGCTATCACATTGTCACAACCCTTTTTATCCTTAATTTCCAGATCAAACTCTTGCAGTCAGTAGCACCCATCTTATCAGTCTTGGCTTAGCTTCCTTTTTTGACATCAGATATTTGATGGCTGCATGGTCTGTATGAACTATAACATG
This sequence comes from Tetrastigma voinierianum, assembly GCA_016808115.1. Taxonomy (NCBI): domain Eukaryota; kingdom Viridiplantae; phylum Streptophyta; class Magnoliopsida; order Vitales; family Vitaceae; genus Tetrastigma; species Tetrastigma voinierianum. The sequence continues at coordinate 45,313 of JAEQBH010000495.1, forward strand.
GGATCCCAAAATGTATGGCCTGAATTTCTCACAAGCAAACACTATGGCTAGCATCTCCTTCTCAGTTGTGGAATAATTTTCTTGTGCTTCATTGAAGGTTCGCAGCATAATTATATAGCTCAGAATATTTTCTCTTTTCTTTGCGATAAAGCCCCCATTGCGAAATCAACGGCATCGCACATTATTTGAATCCGATCCCATCTGATGCAGCCATGATAGGTGCTTGAACCAATCCCAATCTTGATTTCTTGAAAATTTGCCTTGCGGGAATTATCAAAAAATTAAACTTTATGTCCTTCTCGATGTCTGCATAGTGAAATTACGGCTATTTTTAGAAGTCTTTGAAGTAGATCTCCTATAAAATCGACATGCCCCGAGAAACTCCTTATCCACAGCTACTTTGTTATGGGAGGTGCAAGTTTTGATAATAGAAATCTTAAGTTGGTCCCGCCAGCCCACTGTGCGAAATTTTATGACCGAGAACAATACCTTATTACCATGAAATGGCATTTTCCCCCGATTTGAGTGCTAGTTGTTTGTCCTTGCATCTTTGAAGTACTGTCTCCAGGTTGTTCAGACATTGTTCAAAACTAGACCCATACCATTGTGAAGTCATCCATAAAAATTTCCATGACTTCCTCTGACCAAATCTGAGAACATCGACATCGCATACATCTCTCTGGAAAGTAGCGAGGGCATTGCAGCCCAAATGGCATCTTCGAGACAAAGGTGCCATGAGGGGCATGTGAATGTCAGTCTTCTCTTAGTCCTCGAGGTGCAATTGCAATCTAGTTTGTAATACCTGAATACCGTCCCAGAAACAAAATGAGGATGTCACGATGAAAATCTTGTCAACATCGATCCAATGAAGGGCAAAAGGGAAGTGATCTTTCTGGTTGCGTAGGTGTTCGACTACGTAATCAATGCATACTCTCCATCCTGTCACGGATTCTTGTTGGGAATTAATTCATTTCTTTCATAGCGGATCACGATAAATCCACCCTTCTTTGGAACCACATGGAATTTGGAGCTGCTTGAGGACTATACGAAATTGCATAGATAAAACCTGGCATTTAACCATTTGAGTACCTCCTTCGACTACTTCTTTCATTCTTTAGTTCGTCTCCTTTGATGTTCCAGCGATTGGCCTTGCATTTTCTTCTATAAGTATCTTGTGCATGCATATTGATGGACTAATACCTTTTAACTCTTGAATAGACCAAGCTATAGACTCCTTATGATTTCTCAAAATTTCCAGCAACCTCTGTTCCTCAGCATCACTAAGTCTAGCAGAAATTGTCTTGGTTTACTCTTTAGCGGCTCGGGTAAGCATACTTTAAATGACTTAGCACCTTTAAAACTAGCCCTTCTTCACTGGTTTCTTGATGAAATTCCTTTTCTTCAATTTGGTCTCTTTTTTTCACCTCAGTTTGTTCAAGACTCATCACTTTCTCAATATAATGTAAACTGATGTGCAGAAAATCTGAATCAAAATCTTCAAGATGGAATTCATCTCTTTTCATTGATTGAAAATTGGGCATTACAATCATAGTAAAATTCAGAGTTGTTGACATATACATCTTACAGTGACTTTACATCTTCCTATACAAAATGTCTAAAACTCCTCCGACCGATTAAATTGAAGTCATTGTCTCTTCTCGACTCACGAGTGAGAATTCCCTCGCATATCGATTAGAGCTGCTCCATTTGCAAGGAATAGCCTTCCAGTAGCGAGAGGACTTGTAGATCTTCCTCCGTATCGGTATAATGAAATTATTTGGAAAAATAAAGTTCCCCACCTTTACCGACCCACATCTTCTATGATTCCTTGAGGTTTTGCTAGGGTTCCCATCTTCCATTTGGAGTGTATGATGAGTAGAGTAAGCTCCCCCAAACCTTCCTTGGCAATAGAATAGGGCATTAAATTGATCACCTTTTTGAGTCGCGAAGAGCCTTAAAACTGAGCTCTCCCAATGGTGCAGGGAATGGTGAAGCTCCCTGGATCCTTCATCTTTTCTGGTAAGTCTCTCTTGATCACAACACTGCAAGTTGCAATCAAGTTCACAATTCCTTCATCAGCAATCTTTCTCTTTTTGCTCAGTATGTCTTTCAAAAATTTAGCATAAAGTGGCATCTGAGTAACCACTTCTGTGAAAGGCATGCTGATCTCCAGCTTCTGAAAGGTTTTCAAGAACCTTGCAAACTATTCCTCTATCTTTGATTTATGACCTGCGTATTGGAAATGGGATATGGCTGATTATTCTGGAGTTTTCTTCTTACTTCCTTCTTCTCCGGACAGCTGTTCTTTCTTTCTTTCTTTCTCGAATTTATTTTAACGTTGCCACACAGGCACTTATCTTCCTTGTTGCTTTCATCTTTTACGTCTTTTCCTCAAGTCTCTTTCCCACTTAAGTACACTTACGGCCATACGGTCTTCGGATTCTTCTTTGTGTCACTAGGAAAGGCATCTTTCATGCAGTTGCGAGGATAGGGCTAGTTGTTGTGTCTCAGGTTCTTGAGATGAGCATTTGTAGTCTTACGAAAAATTTGAGAATTGGCGTTTGAGGCTTCCCGATTACGCAAACTTTTGTTCATGGAGGTTTAACGACTTCTTGTTATCCCCCATGGTGCGACATTGATCTTCAAATGGTTGAGCTGCCTTTCGACCACTGATATTCATTTATGCTTCCTCCTCCTTGCCGCTGTTGTTGGAACCTTGGTGACTCTTTGATATCCTTCTTTGAGGATCTTTGTTCATGCCTTTGGCCTTGTGAGGCCCCTCCACCATATGAAAAATTTTCATGGTTCCTCAGTGCTGGATGATAGTGTGCTGGCAGGTTAGGATTTGGTTTGAAGTGATAACTTCTTGGCTCTCCCAAGTACTTAACCTCCTCAGCATCATAAAATCGTTCTTCATTGGGTACATCAGCACTTCCTTTCAATAGTTCCCTCTCGACTGCTCCTATTTCATGAGCGGTGTGCATCTTTCTCTCTTGCTTGTCCATTCTATGCATGATGGCATCTAACTTGGCCTCCATGGCTGTCATCTTGCTCAGCTCCATGACTCCTCTTCCTCTGCAAATTACTCTTGAAAACTCTGATGGAGTTTTCATATTGCCATTAACCCGAGTCCTCGTCAGGATCTTGCCTCTTGGCCTCTTACGTTTGAATGCTCCGCGGCATGAAGCTTGTCGATAATGCCCTTAGATGTATCATTCAAGGCATGATACACTATGTCCATGCAGGTCTTCAAGTCTATTCATGCATCGGGCATCTTTTCGGCAATCTTTTGAATCTCTCCCATCTTTACATAAAGGCTCTCATGCCCCTATTTGGAACACAATTATCTCCCTCCTTCTCTCTCTGAGGTGAGTGATGGGGGAAGAATCTGCAGTAGGCTTCTCTGAGGCTCCTCCGTGTCAACAGGAGACCATATGGTAGAGTCATACCATGTAGGCTGTATCTCTTAGAAAACGGGAATAAATGCATTTGACCTCTGGTCTCCACCCCGTTCCAACTTCACCGTGTTTGCCATCACAGCGAGAAACCTTCCCGGGTACTCATATTTAGGTCTTAATGGGATGACTTGATGGCTTGTTATTCTTTGAACCATTGTAATCGGTAGCTTCAATTGAAATTATTTGCATCGTATCAATTTGTACGATTGCGAGTATTCATCATGAATAATAGGTCTCCAAAATTCCTCCATTGTATCAGTGAGTGGAGGTCTTCTGGCTGCTGTTCTTTGTCCTTCAGTCTGGTCTTGCCTTTCATCTGCCATGGCTGAGTTTTCTGCCCTTTTCATTTTTCTCAAGCTTCTGAGTGTTCTTTCTAATTCAGTATCTGCTGGAATCAGATCAGTGTTTTGTTTCCTATGCATTAAAATTTTTCCCTGAAATAAAAACACACTTACATTAATAGGATTAGTCAGGCCAACAAATATTTTCAATATGGCTTGTTAAAAGTTAGTGGCTAAAAAATAACCCTTGTAAGCAATTTTTGTTAACTTTTCTTCAAAATGTCCAAATTAGTATTTCCTTCTTTCGTCAGAATATTGATCTACTAAATTCTTTCGATCCCCGGCAACGGCGCCATAAAACTTGTTGGTTGGACCAAAGACATATACAAATTTATGACGTTATTACCAAAAGCTATTAATACAATCCGTATTGCCATCAAAAACTTGTTGGTGGACCAAAAGATGTATACAAATTTATGACACTATTACCAAAGGACTATTGTCTAATCCCCGGCAACGGCGCCATAAAACTTGTTGGTGGACCAAAAGATGTATACAAATTTATGACACTATTACCAAAGGACTATTGTCTAATCCCCAGCAATAATGCCAACAACTTGTACATTTTGTTTTGTAGCTATTGTATTCTTTAAGAGCATTTTTATTAAGAGTAAATCATTGTTTTTAAAGTTGTCTTGATCCATCATGCTCTGAGTGCCTGGTCGAGACAAGTAATAAATTGGATTTAAGTCTAGATATCGATCCCACGAGAGATCTCGAATTTTCAATCAACTACTTTCGACTACTCGACTACTGAAACTCACATGCTATTTGGACTCGATAGATAATTTGAATCGGTGAAAGCCTTAAAATAATGAAAAATGCGAAGAAAAATATGAATGAATAATGAATGAAATGAATCTTAATTCTAATGAAATGACAAATTTAAATTTGAACAAATATCTATAAAGGGAACATTGAAAAGAAAGCTGTGTGAAGAATCAATTCTACGGCATATGCGGTAATTTTTCTTTACTGAACCACGAGTCTTTAAAACTAGTCGAGGAATAAGGTAAGTGAAGTTGGATCTCTCCAAACCCCACACGTTCATCATCTCACCTTCCATTTCTTTTAGACGGTGGACTAGATATTTACTTTTAAAATGGATTAGCCCTTGTTAAGGTATTTTTCTTTCGATACTTAAATACCCGTAGCATGAATTTGTAAACCTTAGCTCCTTTGTGTAGTCATTGCCTGGGTTTACACTATACTGGTTCCTCTTCCTCAAAATTAGAATAGCTCATTCTTTCCTTGATTAGATCTTTGCTAACACGGGATTGAAATTGCTATTCGAATTGAGGCGAACTCTCTGCATGCTTAAATTGATAGCTTCGCTCCCGACTCGTTTCTCGGTTTCGAGTTAGAAGAGGATGTATCGATTTAATTACACAGAGCACATTAGATTGTCAATATCAGGCTCGCATACCTTCCAGAAATTGTTCATCACTCTCAGGAGTGCCTTCTCTGTGTCACTCAGAGGGCCTCCTAGAAATCGAGGCCAAACGATCCGAAGTAATGGGTATAGGGCGACATTGGAATCAATTCCTGAAATACACAAAACCCGACAAGTCGATTTATAGCCCGAGTTCGATCAATGAATGGTCTGCGGGAAAGATAATTTCGACAATAGAGTCATTTCAATGGGATTTGGGTTTCTAAGTTACTAGATTACACCATACATTGAGAAACTATTGATCAAGAAAACCATTGTAAATCAGGCGGTAGCTGAAATCAAAATTTTTCTGGAATTCAAACAAGCTAGACGAGTAATTTGAAAAAAAAAAATACGCATTCGGCTACAACCTTCTGACTAACGTTTCAAATCAAATTAAAAGCGAAAATATAAACTAATCTAAAAATTAAAAAGAAAAGAAATGAAAATTAAAATACGAGGCCTTGACGCTTGAGATCTCTTTCAGTACGCGAGAGCTCGTTCATTGATAACGGCCCGTATTATTTATAGGGTTACGAGTTTAGGCGTAATTTCGATGCACTTCTTTTTGGGCGTAGTTTAAAATGGCGATTGGTTATTGATGTCGCGACATCGATTCTTATCGACCTCTGTTGTCTTGATCATGTCGCGAACCTTTGTTTTGAGTCGCGCGTGTCTTTGAATATGGCGATGTCGCGACGGCAAACGTCGCCGACTGAGCGTATTGCATTTGATGTCAGCGACAACTAAATGTTATTCATAACCTCCTTCTCTGTAGTGGCTATAGCGACCTCCCGGATGTTATCGCGATATTTGGTCTTAGCGGATGTAGCGACATCTTCTTGATGTCGCGCCTCGAGTCTTTCTGATTGATCTGAAGTGACAGCAGGGTGTTTGTCGCGACCCTTTTCTCTTACAAGTTTGTTGTCGCTGACTATTTGGATGATGTCGCGACTTCCTTTACTGTGTAGTTGATGTCGCGGCGGCAGTCTTGTCTCGACCTTCTTTGATTGCATGCGATGCCAGCGACCATTTAAGCGATGTCGCGGCGTAAATGTCGATCAATTGTTTATCTTACGCCAGCGACTTCTTTTGGTGTCAGCGACCTCATTTCAACATCTTGAGTTAAATTACGCCGACCTCGATTGATGTCGCGACATCATGTCTTCTTTATCAATTCACAGTTGCTTGACCTTGAGTTCCTTCCTTGGCTCGTTTGTCTTAAATTCACGCTTCATTTGCGATTGGAGCTTTGTGAATTCTGACTGAATATGCATTTTGATTTACTAGCAAAAGCTTCCCGACATCAAATTCTTTAATCCTTTACTAGCTTCTCTTTCTTTGCTTCCTTGACCCGATTATATCCAATCTTTAACCATTACATTCTGCTCCTTTTTCTTGCCAGAGTGCTGTTTCTTTTGAATTCCCACTGGCACGCCTGATAGTTTGGTGAAGTTTATTCCATATTCTTGCATATAAATCAGTCTTTTTATATAAAAATCAATCAGAAAAATGGACTGAAAATAGATGACTTTTAAGCTCATCAGGTACCAAGCAGATTACTCTTGTTCACTTTGAGACAATGGATATATAACTTAGGTTTTATAGGAAAAGCACTTATGTGTGGAGAGAACAAGTAAAAATATTTTAATGAGACAAACCTTGACATGGCAGATGTAACATTACAAGTGTAGCATGTGATACCTCCATTGTGATGGGGAATTGCTGTTCTTCTCCATCTTTCCAATACCTCTTGGTAGAAATTCTAGAGACCACCTTACACATGATAATAAATTAGTAGGAAGCAGATGCCCGTTCAGTCATGGTATCCTCCTCCTTGTGGAAGAAACTTTTATTGTTGGCTCCATCGGCTTGACATCCCGATTGCTATTTCCACCCATGTTGGCCACCAGCATCTCGTTATTCTTTCGGTGCTTCAAATCATCTCGCTATCTACAGTTTTTAGTTGACAATCTCGATCTTTAATAGATTTGTGACGAGAAGTTGTAGTTTGGATCAAGAAACCTCCTCATAATAGTACTATCTTCCTTTTCATAATCTGAACATGTTTGGTCGGATCTTGGCGAGAGAAAGAAATGTGATGGGGACCTAAATCCCAAAATTTCTGAGCTTTTAGGCTAATGACTTCATGAAGAAAACCCACATCATCACCAGGATTTAACGGAACTATGTTAGTCTTTGCTTCTTTTTTTTTTTTTTTATTACAATGACATGAAAATCTTGGTTCATATTCTATTTTCATGCTTCAACTTTAAGAGCATGTGATGATCTTGATGCGTAGAAGGTACATGGCTCCATAATATGCACTTTGGGGTTACCTAACCTATAAAGCGGATGTTTTGCGGAGTTTTGGAATTGTGGATTTAGGTGGTAGTTGCAAGCACAATATGAATTTTACGCGAGAATGAGTGTGTTTGCCTTCTAGGCAGTACCTTCACTCATTTTATATCTTGTGTGACTCAAGATCAATATTTTCATAAATTACATTTTATTAGGCTTCTTAGGCTTTATTTTCCTTAGCATACCAATTCAAGTTGATGAAATGCGAAGCAAAATGCTCTCATGTACTAGGTTAATTTTGTGGCATACCCGATCAGATGCTAGTTAATAACCTCCTCCCCCAAAATTTCTCAACCAGAATCAAGCAAAAGCATAAAAACCTGAGCAATCACGAATAAATCATTTAAGCGAAATCAAAGAAAAAAAATAACATGAGACCGTAAATTCCACCTTGAGCAAATGTAAAAGACATAACCAGCAGGACCCTGATCAAGCAGCGGACCCTGATAAAAAACAAAAAATCATAATTATGAGATCAATAGCGGGAATCTGAATAGGACTAAGACGAGAAAATAGGAAGAAGCGTGAGATTGAATGGTGGAGAAGGCACGGCGGCTGAGGGTTAGGTGGCGGAGGCCGGCACGACGGCGGAAGGGAGGGATGAGACGAAAATAGGAAAACAAGGTGATTCAAGCTGACCCGGAGAAGGCACGGAGCGAGGATTCGATTAAACGGAACGGCTGTGTGGTGAAAGGGAGGATGAAGCGAAAATAGGAAAAGAAGGCTAGCTTTATCTGTGATTCTGCCGTTGTTGTGGACAACGACAAATGAAAATTTTAGTTCAAATCTGGTACATTTGCTTGAGTCGGTGTAGCAAATGGATAGCTTAAATGCCTCCCGGATTCAGGTTAGCGGGAAGTGTGTACCTAAATCTTGTCGTTTGGGTTCAGGCATTGCACATCATTTAGTAAATACTTTCTATAACAAACTAATTTTATCTTTTTTTATCAAATGCAATATTCCGTACAAAACTCTCTTCTTCTGTAATCAGTGGGTAGCCATCAATCACATCACAAGGTATGTTTCTCTTTCTTGACTGTATTTTCAATGATATTTTTTTTAAATTCAAGTTTTTTCATCATTCATTTAAATTATTTTTATTGCATTTTGCGTATTACTTTATGAGATTGTTTTGATGATTGATTCTTTGAACCTGTTGTTGTGAAAAAAAATCGATAAAATTTTTGTTTTTCAAATTTATTTACAGATGACTTTAACTTTAGTATATTTCTGATCAAATTTATTTGTGCTTTGCTCTTCCATTTCAGTCTTGCTGATGTTGGTGTGGCTGCCTAATACATTAAAAAATGACAAACGTCCATTAAAATGCCCGTTAAACACTCCACACGTGTTAGCGTTTCCAACATGGTTGGTTGTGACTTTTACGCAGTAAGGCACAGATGAGTTACGAGTAAACGTTGGAGTACCTTAGGGTTGAAAAAAAAAGTTCAAGGACAAAGTGGGATATATGTGAAAAACCCAAGACATTTATGCACCTTATCCCAACCATTGTATGTGTATTTATAAGGGGCTTACCCAAAATTAACGTGCAAAATTGGTTGAAATCTGACACATCCAAGAAAACTCAAAACCTGCTTTTAATGAATGTCATGCATGATAGCGTGATTTTGGGACAATCAAATTCAATAATTTTATGCATTCCTTGGTAATATGACTATCAAAAATGCCAGACATGCATGCATGTTGTATGCACCTAATTGATCATTATTATTAGTACTCCTCAACAGCTTCTGTTGGTGGTAGTTTTCTACTTTGATCATCATTGCCTTTAAGATGGGAGGAGGAAGATTTTATATGAATAGTTAATATATTTCGAATTGAAATCTGAGTGTTCCATCGACTTGGATCCGGTATTGTTGTAATAAGAGAAAAAAAAAACACACAGATTTACGTAATTCGATAATGTGTCGACATCCATGAGAACCATGATTAAAACTTTCACTATCACTAAACAGGGTTATATAGAAGAATATTTATAATAACTCTTAGTATAACAAAATTACAAAAATACCCATATATCTTGTACCGTACTTCATTCCCATCGAGATTTGTGATGGCCTTTGCTCCTTTTCCTTCATACATATTTTTCCCACAAATATGAGTTACATACTATTGTATAATCAAGTTTAGATCAAATTAGTTGTCTCTTATAAATAATAATTTCACCTTAAAGAGTAAATTTCTTGTTGTCATTCAATCATAGACTAACGTCTGTGGACCCACAGCATTTTTCATGTGCGTCCCACTCGATGTGAGACTACGCTTTTTATTTCTGAATCAAACAACCACCCAACATCACATTAGATATTTCTGAATCGAATATTACAAATAGGAGAAATCATGTTAGGAACGAATTATACTATATCATGATACCTCTTTTCATCAAACTTAGAATCTATTCATTAAAAATTTAATTTAGAGTCAATTTTGACTTTCACTTGTGTAAACAACCCCATGTTATTCTAGCCAAAAGAATTAAAAAAAATTAAAAACCATTTCTAGATAAAAGCTTACAAGTGCCTTCAGTATGAGTTGAAGGTCCTCCTATGTTATTTTGACTAGTTCATCCATGAAACATTTCTACAGTATATAATTCTATGTTATAATCAAAATAGACATGCAATTGAATCATAATTCTATGCAATTGAGACCTTAAAAAAAAGCCTAGTTGGACCATACCAAGATAACAAGATGACTCACATGCAATGTGTGACTTCAAAGATACCATAGATTGAAACTTGTGGAAATCCGTATGGGAGGGAACATGTCATTATCGATCAATGCATTAGAATATAAAAACAAAAAAAATTAAGACCTAGAATATGGGGCATCTATTAAAGAGTCAACCACATAAGCGAAATGGTATATTATAAGATTTAATGCAATGAAGCATCGATTCAAAAAGGAGTCGGGTTTCTTGTCTTCTAATTTTTTTTTCATTCGAAGTCTAAATGAAAACCAAAGCAAGGAAAAATAAAATAAAATGAACTGCGTACTTCATAAAGCATAATCCCAAAGGTGCGGGAAAGTTAGTTTTGGATTAGGTTCTCTTAAACGAAGGCTGGTGTGGGTGGGGGGAAGGATAGGGATGGAGGTGGTGTATTATCAGCTAGCTAGGTGTCCTAAAGGACTTAAGGTAAGAATCATTGAGATTATTTATGGTGGAAGGATTTATAGAATGTGTTAGAATGCATTATCCTAGAAAAGTGGAGGTGCAGCTTGAGTAGAATAATAAAAATTTGGCACGAGACGAGTTTTCCTGTAGTAAACCATGTGATTTGGTTGTCTGTTTTTTCATAGAAGTTATTCTCTTTAGTGAGCTTTGGCAATTCTGTCTTTAAACCATGTGATTATACTGTAATTAATAGGCAACCCTGTTTGAGTTCCACGATTTTTAAATTGTACCTAATTCAAGTCTTAAAACAATAATTCTTTTGGTTTTTTGGTTGAACCAAGTTCTAAAACAATACTTTAAAGCCATAAAACATAGGGAAGCTGGAAATCAAAATACTCTTACAATCTTCTTTTACTCTCTTTTAGTCATTGAACTCAAATATCAATTAGATCATGAAGCTTAAAAATCAATTATTGATAATTAATGAGGTTTATTGAGATCCCAACACTTATATAACAAGCGACCATACCTTTGTGTGAGCATTGCATTTTGGACAAAATAACTGCACCACCACCACCTTTATCTGCATCATAGTTCTTAAGGAGGCTTTATTTACATAAGCTCAGTAGTAAATATTTTATAAAAATAAACATCAAAAGGACAAAAAGAATGACTAGTTGTTAGAGTAATAGCATATCAGATTCAATTAATCAAAGAAAACAAAGAAACACCAAAGCTATGATTAATATGAAGCGGATATGGTAGAGTAGGTATGGTAATTTAATGGATATGGTAGTAATAGATATGGCAATATTTCTAGTTTCCACTTTCAGTTCCAGAACATACTCGAAAAATTAGAGCTGAAATTTTCCAAATTGCTATCATCAGTGATGATGCCTTTTTCCAGCCGGAAGGCCAGAATTTGGAGCGTGAGGTCGTTGGGCCAAGTGCACAGATTCTTTGGCGAAATTTGGGATCTGAGCTCTTGGATTATCTAGGCTGAGAACGGATCATTGCACTGATTGATCTGCGGGCTCTGGGCGTAACCTCCTCTGCGAAACAAGGAAGAAGGGTGTGAGGTTGTGCTCGTGGCGCTCCGTCTAGAATGATTTCTTTACGAGAGAAAGAGAGACTTCTTAGAGGCGTGTGCTTGCATATAGTATGTGTCACAGAGTCTTGCGTGCCTTTCACTTATTAGGGTGGCCATGTATTTATAGTAGATGTTCAACCAATTGGACTGTAACTATGAGTTGTTCCCATTGGATGGGATTTTCTTATCGATGTCGATTTGGTAATGGTTAGAAAGACACATTTTATTTGGGATAATCTTCCTTCCTTATTGGGGGGAGATCCAACTAGTGATGACCTATTATTATTTTCCTTTCCTTATTGATAAGATGTGGTTGGATCGGCAGGATAATATATTGTTAGGGGTTGTGTTTTTACGTATTGGCGAATCTGATACGGTTGCGAGGATGGACCTTCTAATTCGTCGAATCGTCCTTTGGACCTGCGGGTCGGGCCTTCGTTTTTGAGGCACAGATGCAGGGGGCTGGCATTTGCATTGGGCGCGCCACTTCTTTTTGGGCTTGGTGAGTGGGCTGCGGGCCATTTTCAAACCATATCGATTTGCCCCGGCCAGCGTAATGCGGTGTACGTGGGAGGGCGTATCGTTTTCTTCGCCGGATGCAATTTCCACGTGTCTGCTCGAGGTTGGGTTAGTTAAGGCTTAGTCGTAGCCAGTATATGCTGTGATAATGATGACTCTTGGGTTTCGCGCTCGTTTCCCCCTACCTCTTCTAGTTTCTTTCAGTTTCTTTCGCAGACCACCTCTGTCTTGTGCTTCTCTGGTCCTCTGACCTCTTTCGCGATCGTGCTATTTGCTCGAGAGTTCTCTGTTTTGACCTTTTGTGTAGAGTCTTTTTCTGGCATTTTTCCTGAGGTAGCTTCTTCCGTCTTATTCTTGGGATCACTGCGTCTCTACCTCTTTGGTTTCTTTTCGATTGGTACGACGAGGCACTAGGGTTAAATTGATTGGATTTCGTTTTTACTGTTTGCTTTTATTATGGGTCCGGGTCGCTCTTCTTCTTTACGTATTGGCGATGACTCTTCAGTTGTTCTTGGAGTTACGGGCGGAGTTCAAAGGAATGCGCCGGGCGCTCGATCGTGGTTGAACCGAAAGCGTTCTAGGCGCCTCCTCTTCCCTTGGATAGGATAAAGGAAAATAAACCTAATTAAATATCACGGGGTCGGATTACCTTAAATGCCGTCCAACATGCATGGCTTGTGAGACCCTAGCAAGGTCGGTCCTTAGTATCGGTTACACCTTTGGCACAGACGTTATCGACCTCCCATAGCATGTCCATTATGGATCCACGACGTCTTGACTTTTTATGTAGCTTTCGTGCCGGGGATGGTATGTTTCTTTGAGGTTGCCTTTGATAATGGTCTCATTTTTCCAGCTGCACCACTTTCATGAAAGGGGGTTGCGTGTATTTGATATGCATCCTTCCCAACTCGCTCCCAATGGTTGGGGTATTTTGGTGGGCCTATTGGCCTTTTTTAGGGACAGAGGGCTCGGTGTTCCTAGTGTGGCTTTGCTCCTCTATCTTTTTAGCCCAAAGGAGACTACCGAGGGCTTCCTTTATTTCTCCAAGCGCCTTGGAGCTCCTCTGGTGATCTCTGATCTTTCTTCCTCCCATAGATCGCGGAAGGGACGCTATTTCTTTGTGAGTGGTCGCAACTCGGAATATGATCCTTCCGACAAGGACGACACTCTGAGCGTTCCGGTGGCTTGGACCACCCCTGATAATCTTCATGAGTGTTTGCTTTGTTTTCGGTATAACTTGTATGAAGGTTGCTGAATATTTCTAATTTTGCATTATTCTCATGCTTCCCAGGTGCTGGAAACTTATGACCTTAAATCTTGAGGATAATGTTGTAGCTCAGCGTTGGCGAATCTTTGCTCGTCCTTATGCGGCGATAAAATCGGACATTCTGGCCGGTCGAAAGTGGCGATACGCACGTTCTACTCTTTGCCAGGCCCTTGCCTCCTTCATGTGGGAGTCTCTTCCCTTAGGGTGGCCAGCGACCACTCTGTAGGGAAGAAATTTTTGGTCGATTGGGAGCCTTGTCTCGGAAGCCGGAGTGCGAATGGAAAAAATCGGGTTCAACGAAAGGAAGGATGGCGGTTTCGGTCAAGGTTCGAAGTGGAAGTCTCAGGCTTCTCTTATACGAAAGGCTGGAGCGGGCCTTGATGCGCTGCGTAGGGCCTCTGTCAGTCCTGAACTCTCTGCCCCCTTCTAAGCTGCGTAAAGGAAATCCCTTGGATGGATCAGGTCGAGCAGTTGGGCGGTTATGCCCTAATGCAGATGCGGAATCGCCTTCGAGTGCTAGGCCACCTCCTCGAAGGGTGGAAGAGTTGAAGAGAAGAAATCCGAAATCAAAGTTGGCGAAGATGAGGACTCTTTGCTCTTGATCTTGAACTCATGATAGAGTGCGATCTCGTCCATCCTTAAGGATTGACAGGAGGTCGATTTGCAGTTGATGAGGCTCTGGTTCTATCCCTTCAAGGAGTTGCCTCGGTAAGTCCACAGTAATACGATAGTGCATTTCAGGTTGATCCGGAAGTGTTGGATGTTGACTTCATGTTTACATTAATGGGTAGCCACTCATTTGAGAGAGATCTGTGGAGTAAGGCCAAAACTAAGCGAAAAGCATGTAAATCGCCGGATTTATAAAGCCCGAAGATGGCCTCTCTTTCTTACGAGTGAGCCAGAGCTGTAAACCGGCCTTGTGTAGTGAAGGGTGGAGAGACTTAAATCTTATCCCCAAAGCATCTGGCGTCGGCTCGTGCCGGTAGTAGGATGAAGTTCGAAGTAGCTTGGCGACGGTTGAAGGCGAGCTTAGTCGGGGTGGGCTCCAGGTTCTTGTTGAGATGATCGGTCGAGACTCGGGATGGGGCTGCGGTCCTCGGTGCGAGATTGAGACGGTTAGAGATGGGCTCGTCGCATCCGAGGGCGAGGCTGGGGGTCTCGGGAGAGGCTGCGTGCGACGATGGTGATACGTGTGATAAAGTAGGCGTAGCTGGCCGTGGCTCGTGGCGAGACCTCAGAGGCTGATGACGCTGGGTGGCGGCACCGTCGTGAGCGCCGGTACTGTAAATTTGTGGAGCGGGCGAGATGAGGAGTGTCGCGGATTCTTGTGAGGGATCTTCGCACAAATATCCTTGGATTTGTGGGGAGGATGATGTTAGTAGATTGAGGACGAGCCGGTGTTCGGTGGGCCTCTGGGTGGCTCGCTTGCCTTTTCGATGGCCCGGGTGCGTCTGCGGACTTGGACTTGACCGATCTCCCAGTGACGAGGAGGCAAAGGACTCTTTCTCTGCAAATTATTCTCAAGAACCGGATACTCCTGCTGAAGCCCATTCCCCCTCTTCATCGTATGTTCCTCCTGGCGGCGCTGGAGTTTTACGTACTCATTTACGCGCGATATCGACTTTTATATTTTTCTTTTATGTACACACCGCTTTCTTTTGTCGGACACAGAGTGAGACATATGTAGCTCTCCTTTTAATAAATATTCATTTTTTTATCGTCTGAGTTCTCGCTGTAGTATTTTCTCTTTTCTTCATGAATTGTATGGCCCGAATTGAGGGTTTGAGTTGGGCGATAAAGCTCGTCAAACAGAGTCGTTGAGGCCGATGGGTTAATTTGTCTGAAATTGGCAGATTCTAGAAATTTGCATGACCTATTTTTAGCGAGCTTGTCATTTTAGCGGCTCACCTCCATCGGGTGACTTGCATGAGTTGAGACAGTTCCTTAAATTTTGCATGACTATTTTGGCAAAGCTACATCGGTGGCCCCATTGGAGCTCTGTCACATGCGAATAAATTTGAGATAGGGCTCTAATCCGTATGGTCGTCGTCGAGCAGTTGGGCGAGCTCGTCATGTGGACTCCCAAGGAAGAGATCGTCGTCTGAAACGATTAGGCGGAAACTCATTACGTGAGCACGCCCAGGAAGCTTCGTCAATCACGAGCGGTTAAGGCGAGCTCATCCATCATATTCTTGGCGAGGCACCGTCCATGGACTTATAGGAAGAGCTTCGTCAATCACGAACGATTAGCGAGCTCGTCCACGTGATAGGAAGAGCTCGTCCGTCGCGAGCGATTGGGCGAGCTTGTCCATGTGAAGTTCTTTGGGCGGGGGCTCGTGCGTAATGGACTTATAAGAAGAGCTCGTCGTGCGAGCAGGTTAGGCGAGCTCGTCCACGTGGGCCCCATTAGCAAGAGCTCGTCGTCGCGAGCGGTTCTTGGGTAGAGCCTAAATCCATGTGAATCTTGTGGGGCTCGTCGTGGACTTATGGGAAGAGCTCGTCAAAGTGAGTTCACGACTCGGTTGGGTACAAAGTTGCTTGCTTGGGATGGCTCGATAGGTGGTATGGCTACGTCGAGTCGGCCAGTCGTCAATGTGAGCTGCTTGGCTCTGGCGCTCTGACCTTGGTGGCGTTGGTAGTAGCGATGTAAGCCAAGTGGCGATATGGCCGAATGGCGATGTAGCCGTGGTGATGTAACTAAGTTGATCGGCTCGTTAGGCGGCGTGGTATCTTTGATGAATCGCCTCGTCGATCTGTTGCCAGCTCTAGTATGGCGCCGTGGCGGTCCAGTAGGTAGCGATGTATGGCCAGAATGCTTGATATAACTGAGTTTATCGACTCTCGTTAGATGGCGTGGCTGTCTTCGAGTGAATCCGCCGTCGTCTGTTGCCCAGCTCCTGGTATGTATGGCGGCGTTCGGTAAGTGTGATGTGGCCAGAATGCGATGTAACTGAGAGTTGGTCGACTCGTTAGTCGGCGTGGCTGTCTTGAGTGGATCACCTCGTCGATCGAGTGCCCAGCTCTTGGGCGGTCCTAGTGCCACGGTAAATTTGTTTGAATCAACAATATTTATATACCCTAGTTCCTCCTCACTGTAGTAGTCGAGCTCTTCCTTGATATGGTAATCTAAGTGTGTTTCACGGGATAGGTTTTCTTCCTAAAAATGGTTCGTTAGATAGGGTGTACTCTATTGGTTACTAGTTTGTCTTAACTAGCAATAACCTTTATTTAGATGTGGAAATGGTAAAAACGTAAGTTAAAAATGAAGAAATTTACTTTGAAGATTTAGGTCACTAGCTGGGTTGGAGCCAAACCATGTCCTCGGGTTTGCATCCTCCTATGTGAGTCAACACAGGATGCAGTTATGGCCCCTTTTTGTTTTAAACCCTAACATTCCTTTATCATTTTTATAGGCTCGTAAAGACCATCTAAAGAATCACAGTGCATCTCTCTTTAGAGCAACGAACCACTAAGCTTTATGGAGAGTATTGGCCAAAACAATAAAAGTCGATGTTATTTAACCATAATTTGAAGAACCACTAACATGTAAATGCTACCTCGGAGGCAAGTGAGGACCATCTAAAGAGCCACGGTGCACATCCTTTAATGCGATTCAGCGTAGAGAGTATTGGCGAGTGATAACATCCCCATGTTATGCGGTAGTTTTGAATATAAGGGCCATAAATACACTACCCGTAACTTTTAGTTCATGAGGAATGACATGCATAACCTTTGCCAGTAGCTTCCTTCCTCTTCTTAAGGAAGGAGAGCATGGCATCTCTTGAGTTGTCATCCTCGAGAGGTGTGTTTGCGGCCAAGGAGAGTGAAGAAAGAAAGAGAGAAAGAAAGGAAAGAGAGAGAAAAGAAAAGCAAAACAAAATAAAAGACTTTATTTACAAAAGCGGTAAATGAAAAACTTACAAATCACCAAAAACTTGTATTCCTTCTATCCACCTCTCTTTTTATTCTGAAACATGAGGGTATTTATAAGCCTCCTCGAGGTATGAAACCAAAAACCTAATAACTAAATTTAAGTTATGGGACAATTGGGTAATAAACCAAGTTTGAAGGCGGTTCGGCATTAATTACAAAGCATGTGAGGCATGTAATTTCGCTCTGAGGAGAATTTAATAATTAAGCCAATTTGGCAAGGTTACAGCGAAATTAAGCGGAGTCTAGCAATTTGGCCGAGTGTTTAGTAATTTGGCAATGTTGAAATTTCGCTAGCTAGCAAATTTCGCTAAGTACTGAAATTTCGGTGAAGCGAATTCTATAATTTAAGCTAAGGAGCGATTCTAAGTTGGCTAGCCGAATTTTTCAATTTTCGAGATTACTGACTGTTCGCGAGCAGTTTTCTGCGAAATTGGCTAAGTTCACGGGTGGTTGCGAAACAGGTTGCGAAAATTCTGTTTCTTTGTTCTGCATGCCTCTCGATCTGTCTTATTTGCATCTACATTTCCTCCACTTTTCCTTTGTTTTTCCATTGATTTTGGGCTTGTTGATGGTGAGACTAAACTTCGACCTCATGATTGATCATTGCATTGTGGTTGAAGCTAGAAGTGCATAAATACCTCTGAAAGCGACGAAAACATGCTCCCGAATGGCATAAGTGTTACTAAGATGACATGAACACTTCAATTAGTTTATATGACATGATTAATGCACAAAAGTACTCAAAACCTATCTAATATAGGGTTGAAATTGTACTTTTTGGAATGGCTGAAATCATTAGCGGTATGCCCTTAGTGGCGTTCGGTCGAGTGGCGATGTAGCTAGAATGGAAATGTGGCACGAGTTGATCGACTCGTTAAGCGGCGCGACTTTTTGTCTTCGATAGATCACCTCGTCGATATATTTGCTTTTGTGAGACCCCCACCCTTAAATGACCACCTATTGGGTACCGCCCGGTGGAAGCTCACTCATGGGATATCCTCATTCCCAGCAGTTCCTTTCGCCTCCCGGAGATTCGAACCCGGGACTGGGGTCTTTGGTCGATGGGAGGCATCTCGGGTACGGCGGGCTACTAGCTCGGTTGGTGCCAGTCTTCCCGATGGATCAGCCCTAGGTGCGGGGATCGGCAGAGCTTCGGTGTGGGCTGGGATGTCTGTGAGTGAAACTCCCACTGAGAAGAGCTACTGTGGTGATCACCGGGAGTGACGGCTTTCCTCTGGCCCATGAGCGCGGTGAGCGTTCGGTAGAGTGGCGATGTAGTAGAATGACAATGTAGCCTGAGTTGATCACGACTCGTTAAGGCGAGTAACTGTCTTTGAGTGGATCACCTCGTCAATGTGCGCTGCTTGGCTTCTGGTGCTATGGCCTTGGTGGCGTTCCAGCCGAGTGGCGATGTAGCAGAATGCGATGGCACGAGTTGATCCCAACTCGTTAGGTGGCGTGGCTTGTCTTGAGTGGATCACCTCGTCGTCTGGTGCGGCTCTGGCGCGATGACCTTGGTGGTCCATTGCAGGTGGCGATGTGAATAAATGTAATGTAGCTGGATTGATCGACTCGTTAGGCGGCGTGGCTGTCTTGGAGTGGATCACCTCGTCGATATGGCACTTGGCTCCTGCGCTATGGCCTTGGTGGCATTTCAACTGCGGCAATGGCCCAGAATTGGCGATGTAACTGAGTTGATCGACTCGTTAAACGGCGTGGCACGTGCTAAGTGGATCACCTCGTTGATCTGTTTGCTTGGCTCTTGTTATGGCCCTTGGTGGCGTTCTAGCCAGAGTGGCGATGTCAGAATGGCAATGTAACTGAGGTTGATCGACTCGTTAAGCGAGCATGGCCTTTCTTGAATGGATTACCCTGCATCGATGCGGTACGCTTGGCTCCTCGTATGGCGCTTAGTGGCGTTGACAGGAGTAGCGTGTAAGTAGGAAGTGGCAATCACTTAACTGAGTTAATCGACTTCGTTAAGCGTGGCTGTCTTGGCGAGTTGATCACCTAGTCAAATCTTGTTGCTTGGCTCCTGAGCTATGGCCTTGGTGGCGTTCGGTAAAATTGGCGATGTGGCTGGTTGATGCTGACTTCTTAGGCGTGGCACGTGTTTGAGGTGGATCACCTCGTCGTGCGGCCTTGGCCCTTGATGCTATGGCCTTGGTGGCGTTCCAGCTGAGTGGCGATGTGGCCCAGGAGTGGCGATGTAACTTTGAGTTGATCGACTCGTTGGCGTGGCACGTCTTGGCAGTGGATCACCTCGTCGTCTGGTTGCTTAGCCTGGCGCTATGGCCTTAGTGGCGTTCGGTAAGTGGCGATTTAGTAGTGGCAATGCGGCTGAGTTGATCGACTCGTTAGGGCGTGGCTGTCTTTGGTGGTCACCTCGTCAATCGCGGCTGCGTGGCTCTGGCGTATGGCCTTGGTGGTTCCTTGCCGGTGGCGATGTAGCTGAGTTGATCGACTCGTTAGGCGGCGTGGCGTGTCTTGAGTGGATCACCTTGTCGTCTGAAATTACCGCGGCTCCTAAGCGGTAAAGCCTTGGTGGCGTTCCATCCAGAGTGGCGAAATGGCCAGGATGCGATGTAACTGAGTTGGTCGACTCGATGGCGGCATGGCGTGTGCTTAGTGGATCACCTTGTCAATGCGAGCTGCTTGGCTCCTGGCGCTAAAGCCTTGGTGGCGTTCCATCCGAGTGGCGAAGTAGCCGAATGGCAATGTAGCCTGAGTTGATATGACTCGGTAGAGCGGCATGGCACATTGCCGTGGATCACCTCGTCAATGTGGTAGCTTGGTTCTGACGTATGGCATTGGTGGCGTTCAGCAGTGGCGTGTGGTCGAATGGCAATGTAACTGAGTTGATCGACTCGTTAGGCGGCGTGGCTGTCTTCAGTGGATCACCTCGTCAATGCGAGTTGCTTGGCTCCTGGCGCTATGGCCTAGGTGGCGTTTCAGCCTAGTGGCGATGGCGAATGGCAATGTAACTGAGTTGATCGACTCGTTAGGCGGCGTGGCTGTCTTGATGGATCACCTCGTCGTGTGGTACAGCGGCTCTGACGTATGGCCTTGGTGGCGTTCCAGCCAAGTGGCGATGCCGAATGGCAATGGAGCCTGAGTTGATCTGACTAGTTAGGCGTGGCTGTGTCTTGAGTGGATTACCTGCGTCGATGTGAGCTACTTGGCCCCTGGCGTTATGGCCTTGGTGGCGTTCCGGTGGGGAGGTGGCGATGTGGCCAGAATGGCAGCTGTAGCTGAGTTGATCGACTAGTTGGGATGCGTGGCACGTCTTTGAGTGGATCACTGGTCATCTGAAATTTTGCTTGGCTCCTAGCCCATGGCCTTGGTGGCGTTCGGCCAGGTGTGGCGATGTAGCGGAATAACCAATATAGCTTGAGTTGATATGACTACCGTTGGCCCGGCGTGGCTATCTTCGGTGGATCCACCTGTCAATGTGGCACAGCGGCTCACGTATGGCCTTGGTAGGCGTTCGACCAGTCTGGCGATATAATGAAGATGGCGATGGGCTTTGAGTTGATCGAACTCGTTGGGCGGCGTGGCTGTCTTGGTCGATCACCTCGTCGATGTGAGCTGCTTGGCCCACGGGGCTATGGCGCGGTGGCGTTCAGCGAGTGGCGTTGGCCAGAATGGCAATGTGTGGCGGAGTTGATGACTCGTTAGTTAGCGTGGCTGTGCTAAGTGGATCACCTCGTCGATGTGGCGCTTGGCTCTGGCGAAATGACCTTGGTGGCGTTCAGGCGGAGTGGTGAAGTAGCGAATGGCGGTATAGCTGAGTTGATTTGACTCGTTGACGGCGTGGCTTTTGTGTTGAGTGGATCACCTAGTCAATATGGTTTAGCTGGCTCCTGGCGGCTATGGCCTTGGTGGCGTTCAGTAGGAAGTAGCGATGGCCGATTGGCGATGTAGCTGGGTGATCGACGTTAGGCAACGTGGCCTTTGCCTGAGTGGATCACTGCCTCCTGTGCGGCTGCTTGGCTCACGGCGTAATATGGTGGCGTTCAACCAAATTGGCGATGTGGCCAGGAAGTGGCAATGTGGCTAAGGATTGATCTGACTCGTTAGGCGGCGTGGCACGTGTTGAAGTGGATCACCTCGTCGATGCAAATTTGCTTGGCTCTGGGCGCTATGGCCTTGGTAGGCGTTGCGGTAGGAGTGGTGATGTGGCGGAGGTGGCAATCCCTGCGGCTGAGGTGACCACATTCGTTAGGCGGCCGTGGCATGTCTTTGAGTGGATCACCTCGTCAATGCGGCTGCTTGGCCCCCGGCAGCATGGCCTTGATTTGCGTTCTGGCCCAGTGGCGATGTGACGGAATGCGTGTAATTACGAGGTTGATGCGACTCGTTAGGTATCGTGGCTTTGTCTTGATTGGATCACCTCAGTCAATATGAAGTACGCTTGCCTCTGGCGCTATGGCCTTGGTGGTATTCCAGCCAAGTGGTGATGTAGACGGCCAGCGGTATAACTGAATTGATCGACTCTTTAGGCGGCGTGGCACGTGTTGAGTGGATCACCTCGTCAATATGAGAGCTGCTTGGCTCCTTTGCCCGGTATGGCCTTGAGTTGGCGTTCAATGAAGTGGCGATGTAACTGGGTTTATCGACTCGTTAGGCGTGGCTGTCTTAAGTGGATCACCTCGTTAATGCGAGCTGCTTGGCTCTTGCGCTATGGCCTTGGTGGCGTTCTAGCCGAGTGGCGATGTAGCCGAATGGCAATGTAGCCTGAGTTGATCTGACTCGTTAGCGAGCGTGGCGTGTGCTGAGAGGATTACCTAGTCAATGCAAGCTGCTAGGCTCCTGGCGCTATGGCGTTCGTGGCGTTCAAGCTAGGGGCGTGTAGCGGGTGCGATGTAACTGGGTTGATGTTGACTTCGTTAGGCGGCATGGCATGTTGAGGTGGATCCACTTGTGTCAATCGCGGTACTTGGCTCTGGCGCTATGGCCTTGGTGGCGTTCGGTCAGTGGCGATGTAGGAGGTGGTATTGTCTTAACTGAGTTGATCGACTCGTTAGTGATGGCACATCTTGAGGTGGATGCGCTCGTCAATCACGGCCTTGGCCCGAGCTATGGCCTTGGTGGCGTTCCATAGGAGTGGCGATGTAGCCGAGTGGCAATGTAGCCTGAGTTGATATGACTCGTTAGGCAGCGTGGCCTGTGTTGAGTGGATCACCTCGTCAATGCGAGCTGCTTGGCTCCTGGCGTTATGGCCTTGGTGGCGTTCCATGCCAGTGGCAATGTAGCCG
Organism: Tetrastigma voinierianum; assembly: GCA_016808115.1. NCBI lineage: Eukaryota > Viridiplantae > Streptophyta > Magnoliopsida > Vitales > Vitaceae > Tetrastigma > Tetrastigma voinierianum. Next base: position 68,108 of record JAEQBH010000495.1, read on the forward strand.
AGTGGCAATGTAGCCTGAGTTGATTTGACTCGTTAGGCAGCGTGGCGCTGTCTTCGAGGTGGATCACCTCGTCAATGCGGTACCTTGGCTCCTTGCGCTATGGCCTTGGTGGAGTTCCATCGCCCCGGTGTGATGTGGCCCAGAGTGGCAGTGATGTGGCACGAGTTGATCGACTCGTTAGGCGGCGTGGCTGTCTTGGAGTGAATCACCGTCAATGCGAGGCTGCTTAGCTCACGGCTAAAGCCTTGGTGGCGTTCGGCGAGTGCCCGAAGTAGCGAATGGCAATGTAGCTGGCGAGTTGATCGGGACTCGGTGAAGCGGCGTAACAGTCTTGAGTGGATCACCTCGTCAATGCGAGCTGCCTGGCTCCTGGCGCTATGGCCTCGGTGAGCGTTCGACCAAAAGTGGCAATGGCCGAATAGCAATGGCTGAGTTGATCACGACTCGTTAGGCAGCGTGGCCTGTGTTGAGTGGATCACCTCGTCAATGTGAGCTGCTTGGCTCTGGCGCTATGGCCTTGGTGGCGTTCGGTAAATTATGGCGATGTGAATGGAAATGTAACTGAGTTGATCGACTCGTTTGGCGGCGTGGCTGTGTGGTTAACCTCGTCGATGTGGCACGCTTGGCTCGAGGCTATGGCCTTGGTGGCGTTCAACCAAGTGGCGATAGCCCGGAAGTATGGCGATGCCAGCTGAGTTGATCGGCTCGTTTGGCGTGGCGCTGTCTTGAGTGGATCACCTGTCAATCGCGGTGCCCAGCCTGCGGCCCAGTATGGCCTTGTAGTGGCGTTCAGCCCAGAGTGGCGGTAGTAGAATGTCGGCAATGTGGCGAGTTGATCGACTCGTTGGGCGGCGTGGCACGTGCTAAGTGGATTACCTCGTCGTCACGAGCTGCTTGACTTACATTTATGGCCTTGGTGAAGTTCGGCCAGTGGTGAAATGGCCGAATGGCAATGTAGCTTGAGTTGATTTGACTCGTTAGAGCGTGGCTGTCTGCTGAGTGGATCTCCCCGCAAATCCAATATGTTTGCAGCCACGGCGCTATGGCCTTGGTGGCGTTCGGTGAGTGACGATGTAGCCCAGTGGCGATGTAACTTTGAGTTGATCGACTCGTTAGCGGCGTGAATTACGTGCTAAGTGGGATCACCTCGTCGTGCGGCTGCTTGGCTCTTCAGGCGCTATGGCCTTGGTGGCGTTCAGTAGAGTGGCGTGGCCGAATGGCGATGTAGCTGAGTTGATCGACTCGTTAGGCAACGTGGCACGTCTTGAAGTGGATCCTCCCTCGTCACGTTTGCTTGGCTCTTGGCGCTGTGAAGCTGGTGAGCGTTCCAACCCAGTGGCGATGGCCAGAAGTGACGATGTAGCCTAAGTTGATCGACTCGTTAGGCGGCGTGGCTGTGCTAAGAGATGGATCACCTGTCGATGCGGCTGCTTGGCTCTGGCGTATGGCCTTAGTGGGCGTTACGTGAGTGGCGATGTGGCTGGAGTGGCGATGTGGCCGGGGTGACTAACTCGTTAAGGCGGCGTGGACTGTCTTGAGTGGATCACCTCGTCGATCACGAGCTACTTGGCCTGGCGGCGGCTATGGCCTTAGTGGGCGTTCAGTAGAGTGGCGATGTGTGAATGGCAATGTAGCTGAGTTGATACGACTCGTTAATTGGTGATTAATGCCCAAGGTACAATTTTGAACCACATATTAGATATGTTTTTGAGGTGCTTTTCTTGGCATTAATCATGTCATTTTACGATTGAAGTGTTCTAGTCTTCTTAGTAACCTTATGCCATTTAGAAATTATTTTTTGGTTGTTTTGCGGGTGTTTGCGCACTTTTGGGTCAATCTCAGTCAAATGATGAATCATGAAGTTGGAATTCAAGTCTTTCACGACCATCTGACCGACCCGAATCAATGAAAACAAAGCGAAGTGAAGAAAATTCGTTGCGATTGCGAGCGGGATGTAAACCGGTGGGGTCAAACAATGCGGAATTTTCGCTAAACTGCGAAAATTTTAAGCTAGATGCGGAAATTTAGCAACCTTAGCGAAAATTTCGCGACCTAGCAATGCCAAATTTAAGCTGGAGCCATCAAATTTATTGTTCCTTAGCGAAAATAATTGAGTTAGCTTCTCACAAGAATTTCGCTAGCTTTGCGAAATTTAAGCTATCTTGAGTGACCACCCTTAAGCGAAATTTCTTGTTTCGCTAGACACGGTGATTTACGCTAATTAAGCGAGAGATTCTTGACCTAGCGAAGAATTGATGCCTAAGTCATGCTTTGTAATTAATGCCAAACCGCCTCCCAAACTTGGTGTATTACTTGTCCTATAACTTAGCCAATTTCATAGGTTTTTGGTATTTTCATATATCTTGAGGAGGCTATATAAGCCCCTCTTGTTTGTAATCAGAGGAGAAAAGAAAGGGAAGAACGATTTTGAAGAGGAAGATATTTCTTGTAAGTTTTCATTTATGTAAATAAAGTCTTTTATTTTAGGTTTTGCTTTTCTCCCTTCTCTCTCCTCTTTCTCTCCCTTTCTCGGCTGCCAAACATCCCTCTTGAGGATGACAACTCAAGAGATGCTTGGCTAAGCCTCCCTTTTCTTTAATGAAGAGGAAGGAAGGCTAGCTTGGTGGTGGGGCATATGCATGTTGTCCTCTTGTACTAAAAGCTACATGTAGTGTAATTACAATATATATTCTCAAAACATGGTTGCATAACATTGAATGTCATTAATTTGGCCAATACTCCCTCCATGCTAGGATCCGGTCATATTCGATTGAGAGAGAATCTTGTGATTCTTTAGATGGTCTTCTGAGCCTCTAAAATGATATTTATATGTTAGGTTTCTCAAATTAGGGTTGCATAGCATTTAATGTTATTGATTTGGCCAATACTCTCCATGCTTTAGGACTGTGATTCTTTAGATGGTCTTTACGAGCCTCTGAGATGATATTAAATGTTAGGGTTTTAAACAGTAAAGGGGCCATAACTACATGCTACCTGTATTGACTCAAATAGGAGTTGTTTCATGGGTGAGGTTTGCTAGTTAAACATAGATCCGGTTATGCCAGGGACTATAGGTTGCTTGTCATAACGTGAGGATAAGACAGGGGACACTTGTTTGCCACTAACACCAAGTTAGTGACCTAATTCTTCAAAGTTAACTTTTCACCTTTAACTTTTAGTTTTTACAATTTTCAGTTTTCAAACCATTTCCTTTGTTTTGAAACGATTCGAGTCCAAATGAAAGCCTTGCAGCAGTGCCATGCAAACCATTTCTAGGATGAAAGCCCATCCCGGTGTTAGGCCCTGGGCCACTATCTGCGGTAGCTTGACTACGACGTGTAGTAGGAGAACAGGTGTATATAAATTTTGTTGATTTTAGCTTCGACTCTTGTGGCCGCGAATCAAATGGCGCCATTGCTGGGGATGGTGCCAAGCTACTAATGGTAAGTTGAAGAGTACTTGTGATCCCACATCCGCAGTGAAATTAACAACTTTACCTCTTTTTGCAACTCGATTCTGCGAGGAGGCGCCGATTTTAGGAATTAGCGATAAGCGCAGCATTTCGATTTTGATTCGATTTCGATTTTCATTGATCGAGTTTTATTGTTGTTAGTTAATTTTAATCTTTTTACCAAGCTACATGGTTGCTCTTTGTTGTCTCTATAATTGTGGCATCACATTTATGCAACAGTGGGATAGAGACACATGGTGTAGGCCATAGGATAAGCGCACGAAACTTGACCCGGCTAGTGAGGTTAGTGTACACTGCCCAGTACCATGGATCCCGTACGAGGAACAACAAAGTCAGCCAGGAACCCCAATGAATCCAAATGTTTATAGAACCATGAGGATCACACATATGAGTGGGCCGCCATGGCGCATACCCTCTTAGAGTTAGTGCCCCATCGTATCATTCCTCTGGCGAAGATGTAGCGGTAGAGGCCATATTTAGTACCTACACTACCCGCTATATCATGAACTGGAAAATGAAAATCATACACTCATATTAGGGATTTTGAGGAGGTTGCACTACCTTCAAGGAAGGTATGATGGACATCGGATTTCTTCGAGAAGCTAAAGGCATTTCCGGCGTGACTCTAAGGACAAGGCCAAAGTATGGCTCGGCTCATTGAGGCACTGAGCCATTCGAAGTGGCGAGTTGCGGGACGGGGAATTCACGAGAAGAAGTTTTTCCAGTACTCATAAGACCCGATAATTTGAAAAGAACAATTTATACTTTGCTATTTCGGGATGGTGAGAGATTTTACCAGTGTTGGGAGAGATTTATGGAAACCATCAGTGCATGCCCACATCATGGGTTTGACACTTGGATGTTGGTGAACCACTTCTATGGTGGTATGTCTCCTGCCATGAAACAATTGCTGGAAACTATGTGTGGGGGTAACTTTTTGAGTAAACATCCTGATGAAGCTTTGGATTTTTTGAACTATGTAGTGAGAAACCTCCCAAAGCTTAGATGAACCTAGTCTAGGAAGTTGAAGGCGGGGCCATTGAATCACCAAGGAGGAGACAGAATGCGTATTTTCTGAAGACATAGGGATAAATGAGAAAAAGGAATTGATCAGTTTAACTCAAAGATTGGATGATCTGGAAATGAAAAATCAGCATGAAATGCAAACAGTTAATGAGTTATCTTCATCCCGATTTTTCTTGCTTGATTTCAATCAAATAATTACCACGAGGAGCAACGCGAGAGCATGCCCATGCCATAGATCCATAAACCACCCATAGATGCTTCATATTGGTGACACTAATAACCTAATTGGAGAAATTGTCCAAATTTGTCATGGAAATCAAACCCCTTGTATCACGCCTTGAGCCTGGCCCACGACGTGATTTCACTTCAATGCAACAAGATGCCTCCATATCTTCTCTGTTGAGCAGGCAATCCTAATTTAAGTAGGTGGTGACATATTTGTAGAAAGAAGCAGAAGGTGCTAAATGTCCACACTAGTCGAGAAAAATTGAAGCGATGAAAGTTCACTCAGGGAAATTGGACAATATGCATTTTGGGAGATTTCAAAATTGTCTAATCGAGTTCTGAGTTGAGAAAAAGGGAAGGCTTCTTTCGAGGCCAAACATGTCGAAAGTGGTGAATGAAACGGGGCGGCGCAGGAGCTTAAAAGTAGCGATGAAGTTAAGAGCGATTTGTGACTTCACGAAGTGGAAAGGAATTAAAATACTTGATATCAAAGCCGAGTCAAGTCGACTCCATTGAGTGGATGAGCCACTTCGGAAAAAGCGATCGGTGGAAAGGGAAGAGATAAAGATTAGAATACCCCCTCAGTTTCGCGGGTTCTCAGAAGAAAGAAACGTGCGATTCACCCGAGCAGAAATGTTGGAAATATTCTGGCAAGTGAGAAAGTCAGCCTTCCTCTCCTCGATATGATTAAACGAGTTCCTACTTATAAAAATTCTTAAAGGATTTGTGCACGGTAAAGGTCTCGATGTAAATAAAAGGCCTTTTGGCCCGAACAGTTAGTGCCATTATGAAGCAGACTCGATTAGTATAAGGATCGAGGATGTCCTGCGATCTCGGTGAATATTGGAGGCATGTGGAGAAAGCAACGGTAGACTTTGGAGCTAGTGTGAATATTCTTTGTATTCTATGTACAAGCAATTGGGGTTTTGGGTGAATTGAAACCCACTTCCATCACCTTTCCTTCGCTGGCAGGTCTTAAAATACAAGGAACCATTGAGGGCGTTCTTATACATTATGGACGAGATTTTACTATCCGGTAGATTTTTGTTGTACTTGATCACGAACCGATTGCAATAGCACTGTCGAGGCGCCCATCATATTAGGGGAGACCATTTTTGGCTACTTCAAATGCAATCATCAATTCTTAGAAATGGAGTCATCTGACTCACATTTGGAAATATGACCTTGCCAGAACTCAATATTTTTTTCATATGGGTAAAGGCATATGCACTCGGAGGAGGATGACTTTGAAGAAGTACGTATTTTAAGATACCATTACGGAAGAAACGAGGCTAACCAACAGCAAGTGCAAGATATATTAACCCGAGTTATCAGGTGCCTTGTAGAGCAACACGAATTTGAAATGAGCTTGAATGCGAGAGTGCTGGAGAAGAAGAATATAAATTTTACCTCTATTGACTGGTAATGAACCCAAGGAACCTCAACGGCTAGAACTCGAGCCCCTCCCCGGCCCGATTTAAAGTATGCATTTTGGAAGTAAATGAGCGGTGCCAGGTTGTGATTTCTTCCTTTGCTAGCCGCTGCCGCGAGCATAATCTGCACCTTCCAGGCTAAGCAAGCATTGGGATGGAAAATTCGTCCCGAAGGCATAAACCGTCCATTTGCACTCATCATATCTATTTAGAAGAGAAGTCACAAAGTTAGGCGGCCCAGCGGAGGTTGAATCCCCATCTACGAGGAAGTAGTTCGAGTATAGAGTCTTGAAATTGCTCCCAGGTATCATTTATCCCATTTCGATAGCACATGGGTTAGTCTGACTCGGTGGTGCCTAAGAAATCGGGAATAACAACTGTGAAAAACAAGAAGGGTGAAGAATTGTCTTGGGCACACAACCGAGTTGGAAGTGTGTATATGAATTATAGAGGCTCAATGAGGTGACACGAAAAGACCACTTTCAAACTGCCCAGTTCATGTCGATCGGCTCTGGAAAGAGTTTAGGGACACCCCTTCTATTAACTTTTCGGATGGGTATTGAGGTACTTCCAGATAGAAATTGCCCCCCGGAAGATCGGGAAAAGACTACCTTTACTTGTCCATTAAGCCGCGTATGCTTATATAGGAGGATGCCTTTTGGGCTTTGTAACGCCCGGCCACTTTTCGGCGTGTATGCTTTCGGTATGTTGATGACATGGTAGGCGTATAATGGAAGAGGTATACATGGATGATATCTGCAGTATATGGGGTGATTTTGAAGAATGTAACCAATTTGGAAGCCATTTTGCGAGAGGTGCATAGAGAAGAATTTGGTGTAAGCGGGAGAAATGCCATTTATGGTAAACGAGGAATTGTATTGGGCACATTATTTCTAAGCGGAATTGGAAGTTGATAAAGCAGATTGACATTATTTCCAAATTACCGCCCCCCAACAAATGTGAGAACTAATTAAAACTGATTCCTTGGTCATGCGAGCTTCTCACAGAAAGCGGTTCATTAAAATTTTCAAGAATTACTTTAAACCCTGTACAAGCTTCTTGAAGGATGCCAAATTCGTTTGGGAGAAAGATTGCCAAGAGTTTGAAGAACTGAAGTTCATTGACTACGCTGATAGTTCGAGCACCTAATTGCGATTACCATTTGGTGATGTGTGATCTGAGTGATCTTGCTATAGGAGGCGTGCTCGGCGAAGAAGATGGGAAACCTCATGTGGTGTATTATGCAAAAGCAAAACCACTGAATGAGCACGGAGGAATTATACCACTACGGAGAAAGAGTTAATGACGGTGGTATATGCCTTAGATAAATTCGAACATGCCCAGTTTGGGGCTGATATAATCATTTTACAGATCGTGCAACTTTGGAAATATCTCTTAACCAGCAAAATGCAAAAGCAAGACTCGTCGTTGGGTTCACGTTACTTGAGTTCAACACCAAATTAGAGATAAGAAGGGGTGGAAAGCGTGGTGGCGAGATCATCTGTCAAGGTTAACCTGTACGACACTCACAGTCCACCTAATGTGATGAATTTCACGAAGAATCCCTAATGCAGTTGGAGAATGCTCCCTGGTATGCTCAAATTGCTAATTTTCTCACTACAGGAGAAATCCCAGCTGAGTGGAAAGGACATGATAGGAAATATTTCTTTGCTAAAATCCATTCCTATTATTGGGAAGAACGCTTTCCTATTCAAAATGCTGTGGAATCAAATCATCGGGAAATGTGTACGAGGAGGCAATGAAGGAATTTTAAACCATTGCCATGAGATTGCTTGTGGTGGTCATTTTGCTTCCCAGAAAACAACAATGAAGGTGCTACAGTCGGGTTTCTACTGGCCTTCCTTATTCAAGGAAGCACACCAAATGTGTCGTGTATGTGACAAATGCCAAAGGCTTGGGAAGGCGGCATCTCGCCCAGTCATATGTACCTTTGAATCGATTTTAGTTGTTGAATTATTCGATGTGTGGGGCATCGATTTTATGGGACCTTTTCCCTCGTCATATGGTAATACGTACATTTTGGTGGGAGTAGACTATGTCTCCAAATGGGTTGAAGCAATTCCCTGCAAAACCAATGACGATGGGAGTGGTAATTAAATTCTTGAAAGCGATATCTTTTCAGGTTTGGGAATGCAGAAAACCATTATTAGTGATGGAGGTTCTCATTTCTGTAATAAACCATTTGAAAACCTCATGGCTAAATATGGTGTGAAACAACAGTGGCCACCCGCTACCATTCACTCAAACAAGTGGTCAAGTAGAACTTGCCAGCAGGAGATCAAGAACCATTCTAATGAAGGTGGTAAGCAACGAGGAAAGATTGATGCAATCAAGCGCGATTTCTTTGTGGGCTTACCAGGGGCTGGCTTTGAGACAATCACAGAATGTCCCCTTATCGATTGGTCTATGGTAAGGCGTGTGTTCGGTGGAGATCGAGTACAAAGCATGGTGGGCAATTAGAAGGCGAATATGGATCTAAGTAAAGCCCAGTCGAGGTTCCTTGATCTTAATGAATTGGAAGAATACGGAATGATGCCTATTTGAATTCGAAGATTGCAAAGGAAAAATCGAAAGATGGCATGATCAAATGATAACCAGGAAGAGAATTTTTAAAAGGAGACGGGATTCTTTTATCACGACTCCAAACTCCATCCTATTTCGGGTAAGCTCAAGTCCACGATGGACAAGGTCCATTCATGGTCAGCAGGCATACCCGGCGGTTCGAGTAAGGTTAATCAATCGGATGATAACGGGGTGTTTAAAGTCGATGGACGAGTGAAACCTTATGTGGTGCGTGAGCCGTGATGAAGAAATTCTCCTGCTGGATCCTCCCTGAGCCCTACAATCCTCACCATACTTGGGGAGCTGGTTAAAGGTAATTGTACATATCATGTTTTGTGCCTTTACTATGTGTAAATGTTTTTCTTTTCAATTGGACAATTGAATTGCTTCAAATTGGACAATTGAATTGCTTCAAATTGGACAATTGAATTGCTTCATGTTGGAAAATTGAATCACTATTTATCACCTCTATGCTAGAAGAAATTCCATGCTTGAAACAATTTTTGATCACTGACAGTTCCAGCATGCTCAACTTGAAATTTCCCCTTTATGCTAATTCACACACTGCACTCTAGATTATTTTAATAGGCTATGAATTTGTTCGCCTCCTTTCGCTTTGCATAGCCGGCCTTAAGCATATTGGCAACCTAGGATAGGTTTGTGTTACCCATACTTGAAGACCAATGTTGTCTTCCAAAAAGAAAAAGAAAAGAAAAAGCAAAAAGAAAAAGAAAAATAAAAGTCATGAAGCTTTGTCTTGAAACAGGAGGCATGATGGGGGTATATGTGCGAGCTTTGAAGCCGTGCCCTAAGCCTTAATTGGTTGGGAGTCATCGATTTAATGTTCGGTATGGGTGAATAGGTGAGTTAATGACTTGTAGGTGTAATTTTCGAAGTCATTCGAATTAGGGTGAAGCCTTTAGAGTTAGTGGTCAAGTGATCCTTTTGACAGTGCTAAACATATTAGATTTAGAAGTCATCGGTGGACCCCCGTTACACGGACTTTGATGAAGTCGAAATTTTAAGCATTGCATCCTACATTATAATTGAAAATGAAAAGTGTAACTAGCCTATCTAGGTTCAATAACTTAAGGCCATGTCGATTAACTGGGTTGGGGAGGTGGCAATTTTGCGGGTTTATTAGCAATCTCACAGTTACATAAGAATCATTAGACTTAGGTGGAAGTCAAGTTGAGAATTATGGATCAATATTGACCTAGAATTGTTCTTGTATGGTTTGATTCTTTCATATCGGTTTCAAAATTTGATATCAATTGTTCGAGTTTACGGTAATGTTTATATGTATAAAAACCCTTTTTGAATCATAACCTTTTGTAAATCACCACATGCGTCTCCTTTTTCTTTTATTTTGCATTGCTAAGGGACTAGCAGCGTTTCGGTTGGGGTGTGATTAATGCCCAAAGTGCAATTTTCAGCCACATGTTAGATAGGTTTTGAGTGCTTTTTGCGCATTAATCATGTCATTATACCAATTGAAGTGTTCTAGTCTTCTTAGTAGCTGCCCATGCCATTTAGAGGTATTTTTGGTTGTTTTGCGGTGTTTGCGCACTTTTGGAGTCAATCTCGAGTCAAATGATGAATCATGAAGTTGGAATTCAAGTCTCGACCATCAACGACCAGAATCATTGAGAAAAAAGAGGCAAAGTGAAGAAAATTCGATGCGGTTGAAGGCGGGATGGCAGGTGAAGGGTCCAACAATGCGGAATTTTCGCTAAGAAACTGCGAAAATTTTAGCTAAGATTGCGAAAATTGCAACCTTAGCCCCAATTGCAACCCTAACGAAAATGCCAAATTCGCTAGACCATATCAAATTTCGCTAACCTTGTTCCTTAGAAAATAATTGATTTCGCTTCTCACAAGAATTTCGCTAGCTTAGCGAAATTTATCTAACTGTGAAATTGCCACCACTAGTGAAATTTCTTGTTTTAGCTGAACTTTGTTGATTTCGCTAATTAGCGAAATTCTTGACTAGCGAAATTGATGCCTCGTCATGCTTTGTAATTAATGCCAAACGCCTCCCGAGCTTGGTGTATTACTTAATTGTCCTATAACTTAGCCAATTTCATAGGTTTTTTGGTATTTTCATATCTTGAGGAGGCCTATATAAGCCCCTCTTGTTTTGTAATCAAGAGGAGAAAAGAAGGGAAGGAACAATTTTGAAGAGGAGAAGATATTTTGTAAGTTTTCATTTATGTAAATAAAGTCTTTTATTTTAGGTTTTGCTTTTCTCCCTTCTCTCTCCTCTTTCTCTCCCTTTCTCGGCTGCCAAACATCCCTCTTGAGGATGAAAACTCAAAGAGATGCTTAGCTAAGCCTCCCTTTCTTTGAAGAGGGAAGGAAGCTAGCTTGAGTGGTGGGGCATATGCATGTTGTCCTCTTGTCTTAAAAGCTACATGTAGTGTATTTATGGCCATATATTCTCAAAACATGGTTGCATAACATTGAATGTCATTAATTTGGCCAATACTCTCCCATGCTTTAGGATCAGTGCATATTGATGAGAGATGCGTGATTCTTTAGATGGTCTTCTGAGCCTCCCAAATGATATTTATATGTTAGGTTTCTCAAATTAGGGTTGCATAGCATTTAATGTTATTGATTTACCAATACTCTCCATGCTTTAGGGTTTGTGATTCTTTAGATGGTCTTCTGAGCCTACGAGATGATATTAAATGTTAGGGTTTTTAAACGGTAAAGGGGCCATAACTACATACTTTACTGTATTGACTCGAATAGGGTTATTTCATGGGTGAGGTTCTTGTAGTTAAACATAGATCGGTTATGCCGGGGACTATAGGTTGCTTGTCATAGCAACGAGGATAAAACCCGAGGACACTTGTTTTGCCTAACTTGCCAAGTTAGTGACCTAATTCTTCAAAGTTAACTTTTCACCTTTAACTTTCGTTTTTACAATTTTTCGATTTTCAAACCATTTTCCTTGTTTTTTGAAACCCAATTCCGAAAGTCCAAATAAGAAAGCCTTGCAGCCGTGCAGCGATGCAAACCATTTCTAGGATGAAGCCCATCCAGAGTGTTCGACCTGAACCACTATGCGTAGTAGCTTGACTACGGCAGTAGTAGGAACTTAAGTGTATATAAATTTTGTTGATTTTAGCTCAGCCTACTGTGGCACTAATCAGTAGCGTGGCCTGTGCTGAGTAGATCAAGTCGTCAATGTGAGCTACTTGGCTCTGGCGCTATGGCCTTGGTGGTGTTCGGCTAAGTGAGTGTAGACGAATGGCAATGTAGCTGGTCAGAGTCGACTCTTTAGGCGTGGCTGTCTTGAGTGGATCACGTCGTGTTTGCTGGCTCACGCCGCTATGGCCTTGGTAGGCGTTTCGGCCCGTGGCGTGTGGCACGAGTTTATCGACTCGTTGGGCGGCGTGAGTGCGTGCTAAGTGGATCACCTCGTTGTGCAGTGCTAGGCTCTTGGCGCTATGTTGGTGGCGTTGGCCAAGTGGCGATGGCCGAATGGCAATGCCAGCCTAAGTTGATCGGACTAGTTAGCGGCGTGGCATGTCTTGAGTGGATTACTCGTCGATAGCGGCTGTGGCTCTGACGCTATGGCCTTACGTGGCGTTCAAACCCGGTGGCGATGTGGCCCAGGAGGTGGCGTGTGGCCCCCGAGGGTTGATCGACTGTTAAGCGGTGGCTTTGTCTTCCGAGTGGATCAGGTGTCAATGCGTCTTTGCTTGGCTCCTGGCGCTATGGCCTTGGTGGCATTCCCGGTAGGAGTGGCGATATGGCCAGGAAGTGGCAATGTGGCTTGAGTTGATCGACTCGTTGAGCGCGTGGCTTTGTCTTTGAGTAAAGATGCCTCGTCGTCTGTTTGCTTGGCTCTGCCGCTATGGCCTTAGGGGGTTCCTGGTCGTGTGGCGTGCGGAGATGGCAATATAGCACGAGTTGATACGGCTTGTTAGGCAGCGTGGCACGTGGCGAGTGGATTACCTCGTCCATGTGAAGGCTGCTTGGCTTGTGGGCGCTATGGCAGCGGTGGCGTTCGACCCAGTATGGCGATGGCCGAATGGCGATGGAGCTGGTTGATCGACTAGTTGGGCGGCGTGGCATGTGCTAAGTGGATCACCTGCGTGTGCGGTGCAGCGGCTTGCGGCGCTATGGCCTTGGTGGCGTTCAATAGGGTGGGAAGTAAGCCGAATGTAATGTAGCAGAGTTGATTTATTTCGTTAGGCGGCGTGGCTTTTTGTCTTGAGTGGATCACCTCGTCGATATAATTTGCTTGGCTCCATCCGCTATGGCCTTGGTGAAGGCGTTTCGGGGTGGCGATGTGGCTGAGGTTTATCGACTGGTTGGGCGTGGTGCGTGCTAAAGTGGATCACCTCGTTAATGCGAGCTGCTTGGCTCTTGGCGCTTTGACCTTGGTGGCGTTCTAGCCGAGTGGCGATGTAGCCGAATGGCAATGTAGCCTAAGTTGATCTGACTAGTTAGCGAGCGTGGCATGTGCTGAGTGGATTACCTCGTCAATGCGAGCTGCTTGGCTCCTGGCGCTATGGCCTTCGTGGCGTTCAAATCGAGTGGTGATGGCCAGGGTGGCGATGTACGAGTTGATCATTCGTTAGGCGTGGCACGTCTTTGAGTGGATCACTTGGTGTCAATCTTGGTACCTTGGCTCCTGGTGCTATGGCTTTGGTGGGCGTTCCGGTAGGAGTGGCGATGTGGGAGTGGCAATATAACTGAGTTGATCCTAACTCGTTAGGCGGCAGCTTTGTCTTTAGTGGATCACGGTGTCGATATGGTGCTTATTTTTGGCGGCTATGGCCTTGGTGGCGTTCCCAGCCGTGGCGATGTAGAGTGGCAATATGGCACGAGTTGGTCGACTCGTTAAGAGCGTGGCTGTCTTTGATGGATCACCTCGTCAATGCGAGGTGCTTGGCCCTTGGCACTATGGCCTTGGCCCAGAAGTGAGCGATGTAGTCGAGTGGCGTGCGACTGAGTTGATCGACTCGTTAGGGGCGTGGCTTTGTCTTGAGTGGATCACCTTGTCAATCTTGTACCTTGGCTTTTGGCGATATGGCCTTAGTGGCGTTCCATTCAGTGGAAATGTAGTCAGTGTGATGTAGCTGAGTTGATCCCGAGATCGTTAGGGATCGATGGCTGTCTTGAGTGGATCACTCGTCGTCTGTTGCCAGCTCTGGCGCTATGGCATTAGTAGCGTTCCATGCCCGGTGTAATGTAGTCAGTGGCAATGTAACTGAGTTAATCGACTTGATAGGCGCGTGGCTGTCTTGGCGAGATCATCTCGTCAATCTGTTTGCTTAATCTGTGTAACCTGGAAGTGGCGTTCGGTAGTGGCGAAATGGCCGGCGAAATGTAGCTTTGAGTTGATCGACTCGGTAGGCGGCATGGCACATTGCTTAGTGGATCACGCCTCGTCAATGTGAGGCGCGGCTCCTGGCATGGCCTTGGTGGCGTTCAACCAAGTAACGAATGGCCGAATGGCAATAGCTGAGTTTATCGACTCGTTGGCCGGCGTGGCTGTGCGATTGAATCACCTCGTCGATGTGAGCTGCTTGGCTCTGGCGCTATGGCCTTGAGTGAGCGTTCCAACCGATTGGCTATGTTAGAATGGCAATGTAGCTGGTTGATCCAGGCTTCGTTTAGCGGCATGGCTGTCGAGTGGATCACCTCGTCGATGTGAGCTCCTTGGCCGGGCGTGGCGCGGTGGCGTTCCATTCGGTGAGCGATGGCCGAATGGCAATGTAGCTTTGAGTTGATCGGCTCGTTAGCGGCGTGGCTTTGTCTTGAGTGGATCACCTCGTCAATGCGAGCTCCTTGGCTCCTGGCGCTATGACCGCCGTGGGCGTTCAGCCCAGGTGTGGCGATGTAGCGGAATAGCGAGATCTTTGACTTGATCGACTCGTTAAGCGGCGTGGCGTAATGCGAGTGGATCACCTGCGTCGATGTGATAGCAGCTGGTTGCTATGGCCTTGGTGGCGTTCCGGCGAAGTGGGGATATAAGCGAGATGGTAATGGAACTGAGGTTGATCATTCGTTAGGCGGCATGGCACGTGCTGAGTGGATCACCTCGTAATCTGGTACCCTTGGCCCGCGACCTATGGCGCGGTGGCGTTCCGGCCGGAGTGGCGATGGCGAATGGCAATGTAACTGATTGTCGACTCGTTAGGCGGCGTGGCACGTGGCGAGTGGATTACACCGTCAATATGGCTGGCGGATCACGGCGCTATGGCGCGGTGGCGTTCGGTAGTGGCGATGTGGCGAATAGCGTGGAGCCTTAGTTGATCGACTAGTTGGCGGCGTGGCACGTGGCGGTGGATCACCTCGTCAATGTGAGCTACTTGGCCCTGGCGTATAGCCTTGTTGGCGTTCCGACCGGTGGCGATGTGGCGAATGGCGATGTAACTGAGTTGATCTTACTCGTTAGAGCGGCGTGGCATGTAGTGGATCACCTTGTCAATGCGGTAGCAGCTCCTGGCGCTATGGCCTTGGTGATGGCGTTCAGTAGTGTGGCGATGTAGGCGAATAAGCGATATAACTTTGGGGTTGATGCTGTCTCGTTGGCGGCGTGGCTGTCTTGTGGATCGCCTCGTCGATGTGGTACCTTGGCTCTGGCGGCGTAGTCTCGGTGGCGTTCCAGCCAAGTGGCGATGTAGCCGAATGGCAATGGAGCTTGAGTTGATCGTCTACGACTTGTTAAACGTGGCTTTTTGTGTTAGTGGATCACCTCGATCTGCGGTACAGCAGCTCTAGCATGGCCTTGAGTGGCGTTCGGTAGGTGTGGCGATGTAGCGGAGATGGCAATATCTTTGGCGATTGATCGACTCGTTAAGCGGCGTGGCACATCTTTGATGGATCACCTCATCGATGTATTGCCAGCTCTGGCGCTATGGCCATGGTGGCGTTAAGTTAAATGGCGACCTGGCGCAGAATGGCAATGAAGCTTTGGTTGATCACGACTCGTTAGGTAGCGTCTTTGTCGTGAGTGGATCACCTCGTCAATCTGGCACAGGGCCTGAGCTATGGCCTTGGTTGAGTTCGGTAGAGTGCGATGTGGCCGTGGCAATGTGGCGAGTTGATCGACTCATTAGGCCGGCGTGGCTGTCTTTGAATAAGATCACCTCGTCAATGCGGTTGTAGCCCACGATGCTATGGTCTTGGTGGCGTTCGGTAGAAGTGGCGATGGCCGAGTGGCAATCTTGGCTAGTTGATCGACTGTTGGGCGACGTGGCCTGCCTGGCCCGAGTGGATCACCTCGTCGTGCATTTGCTTGGCCCACGGTGCTGGTGGCCTTGGTGGCATTCGGTAAATTGAGCGATGTGGCGAGTGCGTGCGGCTGGAGTTGATCTGACTCGTTAGGGAGCGTGACCTGTGCTTAGTGGATCACCTCGTCAATGCGAGCTGCTTGGCTCTTGGCAAGATGGCCTTGGTGGCGTTCCATCTTGGTGTGATGTAGCCCAGAGTGGCGATGTGAAATTTGAGGTTGATCGACTCGTTAAATGACGTGGCTTTTGTCTTGAGTGGATCACCTCGTCAATGCGAGCTGCTTGGCTCCTGGCGCTAAAGCCTTGGTGGCGTTCCAGCAAAGTGGCGAAGTAGTCGAATGGCAATGTAGCCTAAGTTGATCTGACTCGGTAGGCAGCATGGCCTGTGCTTAGTGGATCACCTCGTCAATGTGAGCTGCTTGGCTCCTGGTGCTATGGCCTTGGTGGGCGTTCCAACCAAGTGGCGACGTAGCTGAATGGCAGTATGGCTTTGTGAGGTTGATCAGACTTTCGTTGGGCGGCGTGGCTGTGTTGAGGTGGATCACCTCGTCAATGTGAGTACAGCAGCTCTAGTATGTCTTGTGGTGGTGTTCAGTAGGTGGCGATGTGGCCGTATGAGCGATGTAACGAGTTGATCGACTTCGTTAAGCGGCATGGCTTTGTGGTGGATCAACTCGTCAATGTGAGCTGCTGGGCTCCTGGCGCTATGGCTTGTAGTGGCGTTCAGTAGATTAATGGCGATGTAAGCGGAATGGCGATTGCTGAGTTGATCTGACTCGTTAAGCGGCGTGGCTTTATCTTCGGAGTGGATCACCTGCGTCAATGTGTTTTGCTTGGCCCTGGCGCTATGGCCTTAGTGGCGTTCCATTCGAAGCGATGTGGCCGAATAGCGTGTGCTGAGTTGATCGACTCGTTAGGCATCGTGGTGCAGGGTGAGTGGATCACCTGCGTCGTCGCGGCTGGCTCCTAAGTATTTATGGCCTTGGTGGCGTTCCATCGGTCAATGGCGATGTAGAAGAATGGAATGTGGCTGAGTTGATCGGGACTCGGTAGAGCGGCGTGGCTTTGTCTTGGAGTGGATCACCTCGTCGATGTGAGTTGCTTGCCTTTTTGGGCTATGGCCTTGGTGGCGTTCGGTAGTAGCGATATTAGAATGGCAATGGAGCTGTGTTGATCGACTTCGTTAAGCGGCGTGGTTTGTCTTGAGTGGATCACCTGCGTCGATGCGGTTGTGGCCTGACCAAGACCTTGGTGGCGTTCTAGCCAAGTGTGATGTAGCCGAGTAGCAATGTGGCTGAGTTGATCGATTGTCGCGCGTGGCTGTCTTTGAATGAATCACCTGCGTCAATCTCTTGTTTGCGCCCGGCCTGATGCTGCGAATGGCAGTGACGTTCAGTAGAGTGGCGATATGGCCGGTGGTAATGTAGCCTTGGTTGATCGACTCGTTAGGCGGCGTGGCCTGGCGAGGTGGATCCCGCGCGCCGTCGATGCGGTACCTTGGCCCACGGTGCTATGGCCATGGTGGCATTCGGTAGTGGCGATAATGGCCAGAGTCTGTCTGGCTGAGTTGATGGCTCGTTAGGGAGCGTGACCGATCTTGATGGATCACCTCGTGTCGCGGTACCTTGGCTCTGACGTATGGCCTTAGTGGCGTTCCATGTGGTGTATGGCACGAGTTGATCGACTCGTTAGGGAGCGTGGCACATCTTGAGTGGATCACCTGCGTCGTCACGGCTGCTTGGCTCCTAGCGCTATGGCCTTTGTGGCGTTCCTTGCCAGTGGCAATGTAGCCGAGTGGTAATTTTGCCTGAGTTGATCTGACTCATTAGGCAGCGTGGCCTGTGCTTAGTGGATCACCTCGTCAATGCGAGCTGCTTGGCTCTTGGCGAGATGGCCTTGGTGGCGTTCCATGCTAGTGGCTATGTAGCCGAGTGGCAATGTAACTGAGGTTGATGCGACTCGTTGAGCGGCGTAACTATCTTGAGTGGATCACCTGCCGTCGATGTGGTAGCAGTATGGCCTTAGTGGCGTTCCATTGGTGGCGATGTGGCGAATGGCAATGTAGCTTTGAGTTGATCGACTCGTTAGGCCGCGATGATGCGAGGCTGAGTGGATCACCTCGTCATGCGGTACGCTTGGCTCCTGGCTATGGCCTTGGTGGCGTTCCATCAGTGTGGCGATGTAGAAGAATGGAAATGTAACTGAGTTGATCACATTTCGGTGAGCGGCGTGGCTTTGTCTTCGGAGTGGATCACCTGTCAATGTATTTGCTTGCCTTTGGAGCTATGGCCTTGGTAGGCGTTCGGTAAAGTGGCGATATTGCCCGGGCAATGGAGCTGAGTTGATCGACTCGTTAGGCGGCGTGGTTTGTCTTCAGTGGATCACTGCGTCAATGCGGCTGCTTGACCCACGGCTAAGGCCTTGGTGGCGTTCAGTAGAATTGGCGATGTGGCCAGGTAGCAATGTAACTGAGAGTTGATCGATTTATTATTAGGCGTGGCTGTCTTGAATCGATCACCTCGTCGATCTTGTTGCTTGGCCCTGATGCTATGAATGTAGTGGCGTTCAGTAGAGTGGCGATATGGCCAGTGGTAATGTAGCCTTAGTTGATGATTCGTTAGGCGGCGTGGCCTCTGGCGGGAGTGGATCACCTCGTCAATGCGGTACGCGGCCCACTGGTGCTATGGCCTTTGTGGCATTAGGCGAGTAGCGATGTATGGCCAGGGAGTCTGCAGTGCGGCTGAGTTGATCGACTCGTTAGGGAGCGTGACCCGGTCTTGAGTGGATCCACACACCGTCAATGCGTACAGCAGCTCACAGGCGCTATGGCCTTGAGTGAGCGTTCCATGGCAGTGGCAATGCTTTGAGTTGATTTGACTCGTTAGAGAGCGTGGCTGTCTTTGGTGGATCACCTCGTCGATGTGGTACGCTTGGCTCCTGGCGCTATGGCCTTGGTGGCGTTCCTTGCCAGTGGCAATGTAGCCGAGTGGCAATTGCCTGAGTTGATCTGACTCGTTAGGCAGCGTGGCCTGTGCTTAGTGGATCACCTCGTCAATGCGAGCTGCTTGGCTCTTGGCGAGATGGCCTTGGTGGCGTTCCATCTTGAGTGGCGTATGGCCAGAGTGGCAATGTAGCTGAGGTTGATCGGGCTCGTTAGGCAGCGTGGCACATTAACGAGGTGGATCACCTCGTCAATGCGGTACCTTGGCTCTGGCTAAAGCCTTGGTGGCGTTCGGCCAAAGTGGCGAGTAGTCGAATAAAGCGATGTAGCCTAAGTTGATGTTCGGTAGGCGCATGGCTGTGCTTAGTGGATCACCTGCGTCGATGGTGCTTGGCTCATGGTGCTATGGCCTTGGTGGCGTTCCAGCCAAGTGGCGGCGTGGGCGAGATAGCGTGTGGCTGAGTTGATGTGACTCGTTAGGCGGCGTGGCACGTGTTCGGTGTGGATCACCTCGTCGATGTGGTTGCTTGGCTTACAGTATATGGCCTTGGTGGCGTTCCAGCCGAGTGGCGATGTAAGCCGTATGGCCGCGAATGTGGCTGAGAGTTGTCGAGTCGTTAGAGCGGCGTGGCTTTGTGTTGGGTGGATCACCTCGTCAATGTGGTACGCGGCTCTGGCTAAGGCCTTGGTGGCGTTCGGCCCGGGTGTGGCGATGTAGCGGAATGTGATATAGCTCGAGGTTGATCCTGACTCGTTGGCGGCGTGGCACATCTTTGAGGAGAGTGGATCACCTCGTCAATGTGAGCTGCTTGGCCCCGGGCGCTATGGCCTTGGTGGCGTTCCGACCGGTGGCGATGGCCAGAATGGCAATGTAGCTGAGTTGATCGACTCGTTAGGCGCGAGTGGTGCGGGGTGAGTGGATCACCTCGTCAATGCGAGTTGCTAGGCTCTTAGCGGTATGGCCTTGGTGGCGTTCCATCGGTGTGTGATGTGTGAAGAAGTGGAAATATGCTTTGAGTTGATCGACTCGGTGGGCGAGAGTGGCATGTCTTGGTGGATCCTCGTCGATGTGTTGCCTTTTGGAGCTATGGCGCGGTGGCGTTCGGCGAGTGGCGATATTGCGAATATGGCGATGGAGCACGAGTTGATCCGACTCGTTAGGTAAGCGTGTGGTTTGTGCTCAGGTGGATCACCTCGTCGTCGCATTTGCTTGGCCCACGGCTAAGGCGCGGTGGCGTTCCAGCCGTGGCGATGGCCGGTGGCAATGTAGCTGAGTTGTCCACGACTCGTTACGCGGCTGTAATTACGTGCTTAGTGGATCGCCTCGTCCCGTCACGGCGGTACAGCGGTTTCTGGCGCTATGGCATTGGTAGCGTTCCATGCCAGTGGCAATGTAGTCGAGTGGCAATGTAGCTTTAGTTAATCTGACTCGTTAGGCGCGTGGCACATCTTGAGTGAATCATCTGCGTCAATCTCGCATTTGCCAGCCATGGCGCGAAAGCCTGGAGTGGCGTTCGGCGGTTGGCGAAGTAGCGAATGGCGATGTAGCTGAGTTGATCGGCTTCGGTGAAACTGACATGGCACGTGGCAGTGGATCACCTCGTCAATGTGAGCTGCTTGGCTCCTAGCGCTATGGCCTTGGTGGCGTTCCAACCAAGTGGCAATGTTGCCAAATGGCAATGTAACTTTGAAGTTGATCGACTCGTTGGCGTGGCTGTGCTGATTGAATCGCGCCGTCGATGTGAGGTACGCGGCTCACGGCTATGGCGCTGGTGGCGTTCAATGGCGTGGCTATGGCCGGAATAGCGATGTAACTGAGTTGTCGGCTGAATTTGGCGGCGTGGCTGTCTTTGATGGATCACCTGTCAATGGCTCCTTGGCCCCTGGCGCTATGGCCTTGGTGGCGTTCGTTGGTGGCGTGGCGGTATGTGTAGCTGAGGATTGTCCCGACTCGTTAAGCGGCGTGGCTTTGTCTTGAGTGGATCACCTCGACAATCGCAGCTCGCGACCACGGCGCTATGGCCTTGGTGGCGTTCGGCCGTGTGGCGATGCGATTGGAATGGCAATATGGCACGACGATGTTGACTGTTAGGCGGCGTGGCACGTCTTTGAGTGGATCGCCTCGTCGATGTGGTACCTTGGCTATTGGCGCTATGGCCTTTGGTGGCGTTCGGCCAGTAGGCGATATAGCGAATGGCGATGGAGCTGAGTTTATCGACTCGTTAGGCGAAGAGCGTGGCTGTCTTCGAGTGGATCACCTGCGTAAATACGGCGCCCGGCCCACAGCTATGGCAGCGGTGGCGTTCAGTGAGTGGCGATGGCCGAATAAGCGATGGCTGAGTTGATCGACTCGTTGGCGGCGTGGCCTATCTTTGAGTGGATTACCTTGTCGATATGAAATTTGTTTGGCTCCTGGCGCTATGGGCTCGGTGGCGTTCCAGGCAAGTGGCGATGTAGCCGAATGGCAATGGAGCTGAGGTTGTCCCGACTAGTTGGGCGGAGTGGCTGTGGCGGAAGTGGATCACCTCGTCGATGTGAGCGCCTTTGGTATGGCCCTTGTTGGCGTTCCATTCAAGTGGCGATGTAGCCGAATGGCAATGTAGCCTGAGTTGATCTTTCTCGTTAGGCAGCGTGGCCTGTGCTGAGTGGATCACCTCGTCAATGCGAGCTGCTTTGCTCCTGGCGCTATGGCCTTGGTGGCGTTCTAGCCGTGTGGCGATGTAGCTGAATGGCAATATAACCTGAGTTGATTTGTCTCGTTAGAGCGTGGCTGTCTTGAGTGGATCACCTCGTCAATGTGAGAGTTTGCTCCTGGCTGTGGTCTCGGTGGCGTTCAGCCAAGTGGCGATGTGGCCGAATGGCAATGGAGCTTGAAGTTGATGACTTGTGTTAGCGGCGTAGCTGTGTTAGTGGATCACCTGCGTCGTCTCATTTGTTTGGCTCGGCGCTATGGCGCGGTAGGCGTTCCAGCGTAATGTGGCGTATGACGGAATGGCAATGGCTGGTTGTCGGCTCGTTGACGGCGTGGCGAGTCTTTGATCGATCCACCTCGTCGTGCGAAGCTCCCCTTGGCTCTAGCGTATGGTTTTGGTGAGCGTTCAGTAGGTGTGGCGATGGCGCGGATAAGCGATAGCGGCTCAAATCGGCTTCGTTAGCGTGAACTTTGTCTTTGAGAGTGGATCACCTCATCAATGTGAAGTTGCCAGCTCTGCGGCGCTATGACGCGGAGCGTTCCGGCCAGTGGCCGATATAGTAAGAATGGCAATGGGCTGAGTTGTCGACTTCCCAGTTAGCGGCATGGCTGTCTTGATGGATACCTGTATACGGCCTTGGGCGCTCGGCGCTATGGCCTTGGTAGGCGTTCAGCCCAGTGGCGATGTAGACGAATGTGATGTAACTGAGTTGTCGACTGGGTAGGCGTGGCTTTGTCTTGGTGGATTACCAGTACGATATGGTGCTTGGCTCTGACGGTATGGCCTCCCGGTGGCGTTCCAGCCAAGTGGCGATGTAGCCGAATGGCAATGGAGCCTGAGTTGATCTGACTAGTTAGGCAGCGTGGCCTTTGCTGAGTGGATCACCTCGTGAATGTGAGGCTCTTTGGGCCCACCGGCGGCTATGGCCTTGTTGGCATTCCATTCGGTGGCCAGTGGTGAATGACGATGAAGCTTTGAGTTGATCGACTCGTTAAGGTTCTGCGTGGCTTTGTCTTGAGGTAGGATCACCTGCGTCGTCGCAGTACTTGGCCCACGGCCCATGGCCTTGGATTCTGGCGTTCGGTAGTGGCGATGTAACTTTGAGTTGATCGACTCGTGGGCGGCGTGGCACGTCTTCCGGGAATAGATCACCTCGTCGTCGCGGTAGCGGCCCACGATCGCATGGCCTTGGTGATTCGGCCGAGTGGCGATGTGGCGAGTGGCAATGTGGCCTTAGTTGATGCGACTCGTTGATGAGCGTGGCCTCTCTTGCAGAGTGGATCACCTCGTAAATGGGAGAATTTGCTTATTTTGTGCTATGGCCTTGGTGGCATTCGGTAGGAGTAGCGATGTGCCGAGTGGCAATGCGGCTGAGTTGATGCACGACTCGTTAGGGAGCATGACCTGTCTTGAGTGGATCACCTCGTCGTCTGGCCTTGGCTCCTGTATAAGCGGTGGCGTTCCATGCGGTGGCAATGTATCGAAGTGGCAATGTGGCTGAGAGTTGATCGACTGGATTAGGGGCGTGGCTGTCTTGGAGTGGATCACCTCTCGTCGATCTGGCTAGCAGCTCTAGCGTATGATTAGTGCTCAAAAAGTACAATTTTGAACCCCATATTAGATAGGTTTTGAGTACTTTTTGATCATTAATCATGTCATATATCCCAATTGAAGTGTTCAAGTCATCATAGTGACACTTGTATCGGGTGAGGTGTTTTGTTTGTTTTTGTGAACTTTTGTACACATTTGAACCCAACCTCAGTAAATGATCAATCATGAGATTCGGAAATTTAGTCTCGGCCTGTCAACCAAAAGCCTAAAAATCGATGGAAAAACAAAGGAAAAATGGAAGAAATGAGATCTGATTGAAGACAGGGATGGGAAAGCGGGGAAACGACAAAACGAGAATTTAAGCAACCAATTCGCAATCAATTCGTAATCTTAGCGAGATTTCGCGACAACTCATGAACGATTCGCAATCTCGGCTAAATTGCGAAGTCGCTGGCACCAACACCTTGTGCATTTGCGAAATTAAACTACTCCTTTGAAAAATTTCGCTAGCTTAGCGAAATTTAGTAAATCTTGAAATTCAACCTTGCAGGTCGCTAAACACTTTGCCAAATTAAGCTGGGCCCTTGCCAATTTAAGTAACCACGCCAAATTCGCTAATTAAAGCGAAATTCTCCCACACAGCCAGCGGAGATTTGCGGGCCTTGTCATCCTCTACGTAATTAATCTGGCCCAGCCTTCAAACTTGGTTTATTACCCGATTGTCAATAACTTAGCCTAGTTATTAGGGTTTTTGGTAGTTTCATACCTTGAGGAGGCTTATAAATACCCCTCATGTTTTGTAATAGGAGGAGAGGAGGATAGAAGGAAAGACAAGTTTTTGGTGATTTGTAAGTTTTCATTTACTGCTTTTGTAAATAAAGTTTGTTTTATTTTAAGTTTTGCTTTTATTTTCTCTTCTCTCTCTTCTTTCTCTCTTCTTTTCTTTCACTTTCGACTGCCAAACACACCTCTTGAGGTTGGCAGACTCAGATGTGGCTAAGCCTCCTTCCTTTGAAGGAAGAGCTGGCAGCGGTGGGGCTTAGAAAGCATGTTGTCCTCATGTACTAAAGCTACGGGTGGTATAATTATGGCCCCTTATCTTCCAAAACCGGTTGCATAACAGCGGGATGTTATTGTGTAGCCAATACTCTCATGCTTTAGATCGATTCTTAGTGTGAGAGAATGCTGACCAGCTCTTTAGATGGTCATACTTGCCTATGGTGTATTCACATGGTGGTTCATGAGTGGGGTTCAAATAACATTTGCTTTTATTGTTTGGCCAATACTCTCCATGCTTTAGGGTTCGGTGCTCGGGTGAGAGATGCCGCGTGATTCTTTAGATAGATGCTACGAGCCTATAAAAATGATAAAGAATGACCAGGGTTTTAAACAAGGGCCATAGCATAGTGTTGACTCACATAGAAGGATAAAACACGAGACATGTGTTTGCCACTAGCTTGCCAAGTTAGTGACCTAAGTCTTCAAAAATAAATTTCTTCATTTTTAACTTTACAGGTTTACCATTTCGATTTTTGCAATTTCCGAGTTTTAAACCATTCTGGGTTTTTAACTTTAAATCCAAAGTCGAATAGAAAGCCTTACCTTCATGCCACTAATGCAAACCATTTCTAGGAAAAATAACCCCATCCCGTGTTCGACCTAGACCACTATCTTTATCAGTAGCTTGACTACGGCGTGGGAGAACTTAGGTATATAAATATTACATTTGATTATTTCGGCCTGCATTGGCACGAATCAAATAGCGCCGTCTTGGGGATGGTGCGACACTGTGGTAAGTTGAAGAGTACTTGCGATCACCATCACAGAAGTGAAGGTAACTGCTCACACATCTTTTTGGCACTCGGTTGCGAGGCGCAGGTTTCTAGCACTTGACGATGCTTGCTTGATTCGACTTAGGTTTTTTCATTCGGTCATTTTATTTTGTTAGATTAGTTTTTAATTTTTCTTTTAGCACTCTTTGTTGGATTTCTGTTGCTGTCTCTACAATTGTGTAACAAGCGTGCGTACAACGGTGGGATAGAGACACTTGGGTAGTGGGCCGGGATTGTGCGGCAGGCTAGCCAGGCCGAGGTGGTGACAGTGGTGTCTACGTAGGATCCGCAGGGGAACGACGGACGACCGGGAACCTGTGAGATCAGTGCATATAGAACCATGAGGATCATCCACCCTCCTAGAGTTAGTGCCCCATCTGTATCATTCCTCTATTTGAAAGATGTACTTGGTGAGCCTTATTTGTACCCCTACTCCCCCACATATCATGGTATGGAAAATGAAAATCCATACACTCATATTAGGGATTTTGAGGAGGGTTTGCACTACCTTGAGGAAGGTATGATGGACATGGTTGCTGAAGCTAAAGAAAGGCATTTCCATTGACTCTAAAGGACAAGGCCAAAGATATGGCTCAACTCATTGAGGCCTAGAACCATAGAAATTGAGGCTGGCACAGTGAATTCTGAAGAAGTTTTTCGGTACTCATAAGACAACGATTTGAAAAGAACAAATTTATACCTTTGCGACTCATGAAGGTGAAGTTTTACCGGTGTTGGGAAGGTTTTTGGGGGGAAACTATCGGTGCATGTCCACACCATGGGTTTGACACATGGATGTTGGTGAACCACTTCTATGGTGGTATGTCTCTGCCATGAAACAATTGCTTTCGAAACATATTGTGGGGAGTAACTTTTGAGTAAAAAACATCTGATGAAGCTTTTTGGATTTTGAACTATGGCTGAAACCTCCAAAGCTTGGGATGAACCTAGTCCTAGGGAAGTTGAAAGATTGGGGCCATTAAACCACCCAAGGGGAGACAAGTTCGCATTTCCTGAAGACACAGAGATGAAAGCGAAATTGACCAATTTAACTCAAAGATTGGATCATCTGGAAATGAAAAATACGACGTAGTAAACGATAAATGAGTTATATGCATCCCGACTTTCTTGCTTGATTTTCAATCAAATAATCACCTGAGAACCTTTGTCTAGAGTATGCCCATGTCTAAATCAAAATAAACCATCCATAGATGCTCCATATGGTAGCAGCTATAACCTTTATTTGGAAAAATCACCACTGACCTTTCATGAAGCCCACTCCCCACCTTTTCTATGTACCTCCGGTGCCAAACCACAGTTTGGTTCTAATATCAACCAACCACCACCATCCTCATCTCTGTGGAACGAAGCCATTTAAATTTGAGTAAGGTGGTGGCGAAACTTGTGGAAGAAGCGAGAGTGTGTGCAGCGGAACAAAGGATTGATCTTGTAGAAACCTGCTTGAACAAAGAGAATAGATGGGCTTGAGCAATCTAAATAAAATTTGACAACCTCGGTATTCAATCACCAAGATTAACAAGGATTTGCTTGAGGGTACAAGAGAAAGGGAGGTTTCCATCTCAAACACTTTTAAAATCCTAAGGGAATTCATGAGGTAGGGTCATCCAAACAATTCGGGGAATGGATGAAGTTAAAAATTGTGATACCACGAGTGGAAAAGAAGTTAATCGACACATGCAAAACACATTCAAGAACCTAGAAGCGAGGAGAAAATTACGTCTGACATATTCTCTAAGGAAGATTCAATGAAATACATACATACCACCTCATTTCCTGAGCACTTAGAGGTAAAAGAAGGCATCTCAACAAGCGGAGCATTTTTTAGAAGTCTTAAGACAGAGTGAAGGTTAACATACCTTTCTTTGGACCTAATCAAACGGGTCCACAACATACGAAATTTTGAAAGATCTTTGCACAATCAAAAGGGATTAGGCATTGAGAAGAAGGCATTTCTCCTTTGAACATGTCAGTGCCATAATTAAGCAAATACTGTCAAATACAAAGATCTGGTTCCTCCCCACAATACCCGGAGTCAATATTGGTGGGAATTGCATAAATAAGGCATTGCTAGATTTAGAGCAGTGTGAATCTTATGCCATTTTGATATACATGCGATTAGGTTTAGGTGAGCTTCAAACCTACCTCAATCCCACCTCATTTAGTAGATAGATCGGTAGAAAATCCCAAGGGGATAGTTGAGGATGTCCTTGTCAAATTGACAAATTCTCTTATCCAGTAGATTTTGTGGTCTGAATAACTTGCACCAAGTTCCAATGAACCCCGATCATGTGCGATCATTTTAGGAAGACCATTTACGGCCCTTTGCGATACAATCATCAATTCTTAGGAATGGAGTCGTGCAATTAACTTTTGGTAACATGACCATGGAGTTGAATATCTTTCATTTGAACAACAAACATGAGTTGCTAGAAATTGAAAATCAAAATTCTGATGAAATTGTTTCAAATGATCAATGTGCAGGAAAACACAGTGTCCAGGAAATGCAAGGAGTAATCAACCTTGGAGATAAAGAGGAATTGGTCTGCAGCGACACGATTGCGAAGCCAATTGCTCGAATCCACAACCATTCGGAGGAACGGTCAACTTATGGCCGCGACATCATGGAGCCGGGCGAGCGAGCCGCTGCATGGCCTTGGTGGATTCGCCTGCACTATTTGTGTATGTGTGCGTCGGTGCTGAGTTGATCGACTCATTAGGCGGCGTGGCTGTGTAGTGGATCACCTCGTCAAATCTGTTTAACGGCTCTTAGGCGAGATGGCCTTGGTGGCGTTCCATGCTAGTGGCAATGTAAGAGAGTGCGCGATGCTTTGAGTTGATCTGACTTCGATTAATGACGTGGCTTGTCTTTGATGGATCGCCTGGATTAATCTGGTAGCAGCTCACTTGGCCTTTAAAGCCTTGGTGGCGTTCGGTGAGTGGCGAAGTAGTCGAGATGGCGTGTAGCTAAGTTGATGCGACCGGTAGGCGGCATGGCTGTTCTTAGTGGATCACCTCGTCAATGTGGTTGCTTGGCTCCGAGGTGCTATGGCACTTGGTGGCGTTCAATGATGGCGACGTATTTGAATAAGCGATGTAACTTTGAGGTTGATCTAACTCGTTAGGCGCGTGCTGTGTTAGTGGATCACCTGGTCGATGTGGTACCTTGGCTCTGGCGCTATGGCCTTAGTGGTGTTCGGTAGAGTGGCGATGTGGCGTATAAGCGATGTAACTGAGTTGATCGACTCGTTAGGCGGCATGGCACGTGGCGGGTGGATCACCTCGTCGATGTGGTACCTTGGCTCCTGGCGCTATGGCCTTGGTGGGTTCGGTAGGTGTGGCGATTGTAGCGGAATGGCAATATACTTTGAGTTGATCTTACTCGTTAGAGCGCTTTATCAGGTGATTACCAGCTGATCGATAATGAGCTATTTTGGCCCTGGATTTATGGCCTTAGTGGCGTTCCATTCGATTGGCGATGTAGCCGAATAGCTTGTGTAGCGAGTTGATCGACTAAGGTGGCGGCGTAGTGCGTCTTGAGTGGATCACCTGTCGTCTGTGCCCGGCTCGTATGGCCTTGGTGGCGTTCCATCGGTGTGGCGATGTGAAGAATGGAAATATAACTTTGAGGTTGATGACTCCTTGAGCGGCGTGGCACGTGTGAGTGGATCACCTGTGATGTACCTTGCCTTTTTGGGCTATGGCCTTGGTGGCGTTCCGGCCAAAGTGGCGATATTGCTTGGGAGGCGGCAATGGAGCGAGTTGATACGACTCGTTAGCGTGGTTTGTCTTGAGTGGATCACCTCGTCAATCTGTTTGCCCAGCCCCGACGCTAAAAGGAGCATTAGTGGCGTTCAGTGATGGCGATGGCGAGTGGCAATGTAACTTTGAGTTGATCGACTCGTTACGTGGTCTTTGAGTGGATCACCTCGTCGTCTGCATTGCTTGGCCTGAGCGATGGCCTTGGTAGGCGTTCGGCCAAGTGGCGATATGGCCGTGGCAATGTAACTGAGTTGATCGGCTCGTTAGGCATCGTGGCTTTGTGCTCGATCAGATCACCTCGTCAATCACGGCTTCTTGGCCCAGCCAGCGCTATGGCCTTAGTGGCGTTCAGCCGTGATGCGATGGCCGTGTGTGATGCGGCTTTGAGTTGATCGACGTTACGCGGCGTGGTAAGTGGCGAGTGGATCACCTCGTCGTCGCGGCTGCTTGGCCTGAAGCTATGACCTTGGTGGCGTTCAGCCAGTGGCGATGTATACGGTGGCAATGTAGCCCGGTGGCAATGTGGCCTGAGTTGATCGACTCATTAGGGAGTGTCTTTGTGCTGAGTGGATCACCTCGTCAATCTGTTTGCTTGGCTCCTGTGGCTATAGCCTTGGTGGCGTTATACGGTGGCAATGTGGCCAGAGTGGCAATGTAACTGAGTTCACGACTTCGTTGAGGCTGCGTGGCTGTCTTTGAGTGGATCACCTCGTCAATCTGCGGTACAGCCCGGATCTTGGCGCTACGGCCCGCGGATTGCGTTCGACCAGTGGCGATGTATTTGGCGGAATGGCGATGTAGCTTTGAGTTGATCGGCTCGTTAGGCGTGGCACATCTTGGATGGATCACCTCTTCAATGTGGTGAGCTCTGGCGCTATGGCTTGCTTGGTGGCGTTCGGCCGTGGCGATGTTCTTGGGATGGCAATGTAGCCAGTTGATCTCACGATAGTTAGGCAGCTTGGCTTTGTCTTTGAGTGGATCGCCTCGTCAGCGTGAGTTACCAGCCCCTGGCGTTATGGCATGGTGGCGTTCCGACCCCAGTGGCGATGGCGAATGGCAATGCGCTGAGTTGATCTTGCCGTTAGGCGGCGTGGCTTTTGTGTTGGTGGATCACCTCGTTGTCACGAAATGCTTGGCTCATGGTATGGCGCTGGTGGGGGTTCGGTAGGTGTGGCGATATAGCGGAATGGCAATATAGCCTGAGTTGATCTTACTCGTTAGCGCGTGGGCACACGTGTTAAGTGGATTACCTCTTCCAATGTGGCGACTTACTCTGTTATGGCCTTAGCGGCGTTCCGGTGGCGGCGATGTAGCGGAAACGTGGAGCTGAGTTGATCGACTGGTTAGGCGTGGCACGTGCCCAGTGGATCACCTGCGTCGATGGCCCCGACCTCTTTGGGCCCCTGGCCTTCTATGGCCTTGGTGGCGTTCAATTGGTGGCGATGTGGCCGAATGGCAATGCTTGGCTTTGAGTTGATCGACTCGTTAAGAGCGGCGTGGCCTTTCTTGAGTGGATCGCCCTCGTGTCTGGCTGCAGCTCTTGTGAGATGGCCTTGGTGGCGTTCCATGCTGAGTGGCAATGGCGAGTGGCAATGTGCTGAGTTGATCGGACTCGTTAGGCAACGTGGCTTGTGTTGAGTGGATCACCTCGTCAATGCGGTACCGCGGCTCGGCAAAGCCTTGGTGAGCGTTCAGGTGGAGTGAAGTAGTCGAATGGCAATGTAGCCTAAGTTGATCTGACTCGGTAGGCAGCATGGCCTGTTCTTAGTGGATCACCTCGTCAATGTGAGCTGCTTGGCTCCAGGTGCTATGGCCTTGGTGGCGTTCCAACCAAGTGGCGACGTAGCTGAATGGCAATGTAAGCTTTGAGTTGATCCCCGGCTCGTTAGAGCGGCGTGGCTGTGTTGAGTGGATCACTGGTCCCGATGTGGTACCTTGGCTCCTGCGGTATGGCGCTGGTGGGTGTTTCCGGTAGGAGTGGCGATGGCCAGTATGCTTGATGGCTTTGAGTTGTTCGACTCGTTAGGCGGCATGGCGTCTTGAGTGGATCACCTCGTCGATGTGAGCTGCTTGGCTCACGGCGCTTTGGCCTTGGTGAGGCGTTCGGTAGGTGTGGCGGTGTAGCGAGAATGGCAATATAACTGTGAGTTGATCTTACTCGTTAGAGCGGCGTGGCGCTATCTTTGAGTGGATCACCTCGTCGATGTGTTGCTTGGCCCCTTTGGAGCTGACGTAGTGGCGTTCCATTCGGTGGCGATGTGGCCAGAATGGCAATGTAACTGAGTTGATCGACTCATTACGCGGCCGTGGTGTCTTTGAGTGGATCACCTCGTCAATCTTGTGCTTGGCTCCTGGCGCTATGAAAGCCTTGGTGGCGTTCCATCGGTGTGTGATGTAGAAGAATGGAAATATGGCGGGATTGATCTGACTCCTTGGCGGCGTGGCTGTCTTTGGTGGATCACACCTCGTGATGTGGTGCTTGCCTTTTGGAGCTATGGCCTTGGTGGCGTTCCAGCCAAGTGGCGATATAGTCGAATGGCAATGGAGCGGAAGTTTGATCGACTCGTTAGGCGGCGTGGTTGTCTTGGGTGGATCACCTCGTCGTCTCGCGGCTGCTTGGCCCACGGCGGTAGGCCTTGGTGGGCGTTCAGTAGGGTGGCGATGTGGCCCAGGTAGCAATGTGGCTGAGTTGATCGGCTCGTTACGCGCGTGGTCTTTCTTTGGAGTGGATCACCTCGTCGTCTTGATGCAGCCCTGACGATAGCCTTGGTGGCGTTCAGTAGAGTAAGCGTGTAAGCCAGTGGCAATGTAACTGGGTTGATCGCGACTCGTTAGGCATCGTGGCGTCTTTGGGTGGATCACACGTCGTCACGAGCTTCTTGGCCAGCGAGCGCTATGGCCTTGGTGGCGTTCGGTAGGAGTGAGCGATGGCGGGTGTGGCAATCTGGCGAGTTGATCGACTCGTTCGCGGCGAATTACATCTTCCGAGGTGGATCACCTCGTCCAATCGCAGCTGCTTGGCCACGAAGCTATGGCCTTGGTGGCGTTCGGTAAGTGGCGATGTATACGGATAAATGTGTAAGTGCGATGTAACTTTGATTGATCGACTCGATGAGGGTGTCGCTGTCTTTGAGTGGATCACCTCGTCCCGATCTGTTCTTGTCTGGCGGTATAACCTTGGTGGCGTTCCATGCAGTGGCAATGTAAGCGGGTGCGATGTAGCTGGTTCACGCACGACTCGTTAAGGTGCGTGGCACGTCTTGAGTGGATCACCTCGTCGTCTGTGCAGCGGCATGTTCACGACGCTGTTCCGTTCGACCCAGTGGCGATGTAGGCCCGAATGGCAATGTAACTGATTGATCGACTCGGTGAAGCGTGGCCTATCTTTGAATGGATCACCTCGTCAATGAAATTTCTTTGGGCTCACGGCGGTATGGCAGCGGTGGCGTTCCATCAAGTGGCGATGTTGGATGGCGATGTAGCCGAGAGTTGATCGAAGCTAGTTAGGCGGCAGCCGTCTTCGAGTGGATCACCTCGTCAACGTGAGTTACTTGGCCCCTGGCGTTATGGCCTTGGTGGCGTTCCATTCGAGTGGCGATGTAGCCGAATGGCAATGTAGCCTGAGTTGATCTTACTCGTTAGGCAGCGTGGCCTGTGTTGAGTGGATCACCTCGTTAATGCGAAATGCTTGGCTCATGGCGCTATGGCCTTGGTGGGGTTCCAAGGTGTGGCGATATAGCGGAATGTAATATAGCACGAGTTGATCTTACTCGTTAGGCGGCGTGGCTGTGTTAAGTGGTTACCTCTTGATGTGGCGGCCGGCTCACGGCGCTATGGCCTTAGCGAGTTCGGCCCGGCGGCGATGTGGCGAATGGCAATGGAACTGAGTTGATCGACTAGTTAGAGCGGCGTGGCACGTGTAGTGGATCACCTGCGATCGTGTGAGCTCTTTGGGATTTTGTATGGCCTTGGTGGCGTTCCATTCGGTGGCGATGTGGCCAGAATGGCAATGTAGCTGAGTTGATCGACTCGTTAGGCGGCGTGGCCTTTCTTGAGTGGATCACCTCGTCAATGCAGTACCCTTGGCTCTGGCGCTATGGCGCCGTGGCGTTGACCGGCCGTGTGGCGATGTAGCGGAATGGAAATATAACATGAGTTGATCTGACTCGTTAAGCGGCGTGGAAGCGTGTCTTCGGTGGATACCTCGTCAATGTGGTACGCTTGGCTCTGGCGCTAAGGCGCTGTGGCGTTCGGTAAGTGGCGATATAGTAGAATGGCAATGGAGCTGAGGATTCTGACACCGTTGAAGAACGACGTCTTGGGGTGGACGATCTGCGTTCGATCAATGCGGCTGTGACCACGGCGGCTATGGCAGCGGTGGCGTTCGGTAGAGTGGCGATGGCCAGAGTGGCAATGCGGCTGAGTTGATCGACTCGTTACAAAGCGTGGTATGTCTTTGAGTGGATCACCGCAGTGTCACGGTGACACTTGGCCTGACTATAGCCTTGGTAGGCGTTCGGTAGAGTGGCGATGTGGCAGAGTGGCGATGTGGCCAAGTGGCAATGTTACTGAGGTGATCCTGCATTAGGGAGCGTGGCTGTCTTTGAGTGGATCACCTCGTCAATGCGAGCTGCTTGGCTCCTGGCGCTATGGCCTTGGTGGCGTTCCATACGAGTGGCAATGTAGCCGAGTGGCAATGTAGCCTGAGTTCACCTGACTCGTTAGGCAGCGTGGCCTGTGCTGAGTGGATCACCTCGTCAATGCGAGCTGCTTGGCTCTTGGCGCCATGACCTTGGTTGCATTCCAACCAAGTGGCGATGTAGCTGAATGGCAATGTAGCCTGAGTTGATCGACTTCGTTGAAGCCCGGCGTGGCCTATCTTGAATGGATCACTGCGTCAATGTGAGTTGTTGGGCTCTGGCCCATGGCCTTGGTGGCGTTCCGCCCAGTGGCGATGTTCTGGATGGCAATGTAACTGAGTTGATCGACTCGTTAAGCGGCAACATCTTTGAAAGTGGATCACCTCGTCAATGTGAGCTACTTGGCTCCTGGCGCTATGGCCTTGGTGGTGTTCCAGCTGAGTGGCGATGTAGCAGAATGGCGATGGAACTGGGGTGTTCGACTAGTTAAGGCGACGGCACGTGGCTGAGGTGGATCACTGCGTCCAGCGTGAGCTGCGGCCGGCGTTATGGCGCGGTGGCGTTCCATTCGGTGGCGATGTGGCCAGAGATGGCGATGTAGTGCGGTTGATCTTACTCGTTAGGCAGCGTGGCCTGTGTTGAGTGGATCACCTCGTTAATGCGAAATGCTTTGCTCATGGCGCTATGGCCTTGGTGGGGTTCCAGCCGTGTGGCGATATAGCGGAATGGCAATATAGCCTGAGTTGATCTTACTCGTTAGGCAGCGTGGCCTGTGCTGAGTGGATTACCTCTTGATGTGGCGACTTGGCTCTGGCGCTATGGCCTTTAGTGGCGT
Source organism: Tetrastigma voinierianum (assembly GCA_016808115.1). Classification (NCBI taxonomy): domain Eukaryota; kingdom Viridiplantae; phylum Streptophyta; class Magnoliopsida; order Vitales; family Vitaceae; genus Tetrastigma; species Tetrastigma voinierianum. The sequence continues at coordinate 102,378 of JAEQBH010000495.1, forward strand.
TCGACCCAGCGGCCCGATGCTGAGATGGCAATGGAACTGAGGGTTGATCGACTAGTTAGGCGGCGTGGCTGTCTTGAGTTGATCACCTCGTCAGTAGCGAATCACCCGAATTTTGGCGCATGGCCTTGGTGAGCGTTCGTTCGGTGGCGATGGCCGAATGTGATGTAGCCTAAGTTGATGTTTCGTTGGAGCATCGTGGCCTTTGAGGTAGGATCACCTCGTCAATGTGAAACACACTTGGCTCTGGCGCTATGGCTTGCTTGGTGGCGTTCGGTGTGTGGCGATGTAGCGGAATAGCGGTCTCTTTGATTTGATCGAGCCGTTAGGCGGCGTGGTACGTGGCGAGTGGATCACCTCGTCGATGTGGCACCTTGGCTCCCGGCGCTATGGCCTTGGTAGGCGTTCTGGCAGAAGAGTGGCGATATAAGCCGTGGTGGCAATGGAACTGAGTTCATCGACTCGTTAGACGGCGTGGCTTTGTCTTTGAGTGGATCACACCTCGTCGTGCGGTGGTTGACCCTGACGGTATGGCCTTGTGGTGAGCGTTCGGTAAGTGGCGATGGCCAGTGGCGTGGCACAGTTGGTCGACTCGTTGGGCGGCATAACATCGCTGATGGATCACCTGCGTCAATGCGGCCTTGGCCTTGATGCTATAGCCTTGGTGGCGTTCAGTAGAGTGAGCGATGTAGTAGAGTGGCGTGTAGTGCACGAGTTGATACGACGCTCGTTAGGGGCGTGGTGTCTTGTGGTTGCCTCGTCAATGTGAGTACAGCAGCTCTGACGCTTCTATGGCCTTGGTGGCGTTCGGTAAAGTGGCGATGTAGCGAATAGCGAGGAGCGATTTGATCTGTTAGTTAGGTAGCTTGGCACGTCTTGAGTGAACGCACCGTCAATGTGACTACTTGGCTGGCGGTATGGCGCTGGTGGCGTTCCATTCGGTGGCGATGTAGCCCGGTAGCGATGTAGCTGAGTTGATATGACTCGTTAGAGCGGCGTGGCTGTCTTGGAGGTGGATCACCTCGTCAATGCGGCGAGGTGCTTGGCCCCAGCGCTATGGCCTTGGTGGCGTTCAGTAGAAGTGGCGATGTGGCGGTGGCAATGCGGCTGAGTTGATGCGACTCATTAGGGAGAGTGGCTTGTCTTTGAGGTGGATCACCTCGTCAATGCAAGGCGGTGCCTCTGGCGTATGGCCTTGGTGAGCGTTCAAGCGGTGGCATTGTGGCTGAGTTGATATGACTCGTTAGGCAGCGTGGCCTGTGCTGAGTGGATCACCTCGTCATGCGGCTGCCGGCCCACGACGCTATGGCCTTGGTGGCGTTCAAGTGGCGATGTGCCCGGTGCCAATGTAACTGGGTTGATGCGGCTCGTTCGGCGACGTGGCACATCTTGATCAGTTTCGTCCGCATATAGTACAGCAGCTCACGGCGCTATGGCCTGCATTGGCGTTCGACCAAGTAGCAATGTAGCAGAATGGCAATGGAACTGAGTTGATATGACTAGTTAGACAGCGTGGTCTGTGCTGAGTGGATCACCTCGTCAATATGAGCTACTTGGCCCATGGCGCTATGGCCTTGGTGGCGTTCCATTCGAGTGGCGATGTAGCCGAATGGCAATGTAGGCTGAGTTGATCTTACTCGTTAGGTAGCGTGGCATGTGCTGAGTGGATCACCTCGTCAATGTCTGTGCTGCTTGGCTCCTAGCGTATGGTCACCGGTGGCGTTCCAGCTGATGGCGTGTAGCGAATGGCGATGGAGCTGAGTTGATCGACTATTAGGCGTGGCGTGTGTTGAGTGGATCACCTCGTCAGTACCCAGGCTGACGGCTCTGACGCTATGGCCTTGGTGGCGTTCAGCCCAGATGTGGCGATGTTGCGGAATGGCAGCCATATTGGGTTGATGACTCGTTAGGCGGTGTGGCCTGTGTTAGTGGATCACCTGGGTCGTCTGAATGGCAGTGGCGTTCCATGCTAGTGGCAAAGTAGCCCAGAGTGGCGATGTAGCTGGAGTTGATCGACTGGATAGGTAACGTGGCCTATGCTGAGTGGATCACCTGCGTCAATGCTGTTTAACGGCTCTGTGATCAAAACCTTGGGTGAAGTTCCGGCGAATTGGCGATGGTCGAATGGCAATGTTGCTAAGTTGATCTGACCGGTGGCGGCATGGCACGTCTTAGTGGATCACCTCGTCAATGTGGTACAAGCGGCTCACAGTGCTATGGCCTTGGTGGCGTTCCAACCAAGTGGCGGCGTGAAATTTGAATAGCGTGGCGAGTGATTTGACTCGTTAGGTAGCGTGGGCTGTGCTGAGTGGATCACCTCGTCAATGTGAGCTACTTGGCTCCTGGCGCTATGGCCTTGGTGGTGTTCCAGCCAAGTAGGGATGTAGCCGAATGGCAATGGAACCTGAGTTGATCTGACTAGTTAGGCGTGGCTGTCTTCAGGTGGATACTTTCGTCAATGTGAGAGCTAGTTGGCCCCTGGCGGGTCATTCCATGGCCTTGGTGGCGTTCCATTCGAGAGGTAGCGATGGCCAGAATGGAAATGTAGCTGAGGATTGATCACGACTCGTTAGGGCGGCGTGGCTTTGTCTTGAGTGGATGCCTCGTCAATGCGGGTCGCCCGGCCCCCCGCTATGGCCTTGGTGGCGTTCCGGCCGAATGGCGGATGAAGCGAGTGGCAATCGCGGCGAGTTGATCGACTCATTAGGGAGCGAGTGGCTATCTTTGAGTGGATCGGCGCTCGTCGTCACGAGCTGGCAGCTCTGGCGTATGGCGCTTGGTGGCGTTCAAGAGGTGGCAATGTAACTGAGTCGATCTAGGCTCGTTAGGGAGCGTGGCTGGTAGCGGTGGATCACCTCGTCGATGCAGTTTGCTTTGCTCCTGGCGTATGGCGCGGTGGCGTTCCATGGCGTGTGATGTGGCCAGAGTGTGATGCTGGCGGTTGGTCGACTCGTTAGGCGTGGCTTTGTCTTGAGTGGATCACCTCGTCGATACTGGCTGCTTGGCTCCGGGCGCTAAAGCCTTGGTGGCGTTCGGCGAGTGGCGAAGTAAGCCCAGAATGGCAATGTAACTGAGTTGATCTTACTCGGTAGGCGGCATGGCACGGTAGCGGTGGATCACCTGTCGGTGTGATACGCTGGCTCACGGCGCTATGGCCTTGGTGGCGTTCAAACCAGAGTAATGTGGCCAGAATGGCAATGTAACTGAGTTGATCGACCAATTTATGCGTGGCTGTGTGGGTTGGATCACCACGTCGATGCCAGGCTACTTGAATGGTGCTATGGCCTTCGGTGGAGTTAGCCCAGGGCGGCGTGGCCGGGATGGCAATGTCGGCGGAGTTGATCGACTGGTTTGGCGGCGTGGCCTGTCTTGAGTGGATCACCTGCGTCCAATGTGGTTGCGGCTCCACGGGCTATGGCCTTGGTGGCGTTCCGACCCAGTGAGCGATGTAGCCAGAATGGCAATGGGCGGTTGATCTGACTAGTTGAGCGGCAGCTGTCTTGAGTGGATCACCTGCGTCAGCGTGAAGCTGGCCCTGGCGTTATGGCCTTGGTGAGGCGTTCCATACGAGGAAGTGGCGATGTAGCCGGGCCGCGTGGAGCCTGGGTTGATGCGACTGGATTAGGCGGCGTGGCTGTCTTGAGTGGATCACCTCGTCGTCGCGTTTGCTTGGCTCTGGCGCTATGTCCTTTGGTGGTCTTCCCGGCCCAGAGTGGCGATATGGCCCAGAGTGGCAATGCGGCTGATTGATCGACTCGTTAGGGGCGTGACTGTCTTTGAGTGGATCTCTCGTCAATGCGTTGCTTGTCTCCTGATCTTGTAAAGCGTAGTGGCGTTCCATGCGAGTGGCAATGTACCCTTAGTTGATCTGACTCGTTAGGGAGCCTGGCCTGTGCCGAGTGGATCACCTCGTCAATGCGAGCTACTTGGCTCCTAGCGCTATGGCCTTGGTGGCGTTCCTTGCCGGTGCGATATGGCCAGAGTGGCAATTTCTTTGAAGTTGATCGGGCTCGTGGGCGGCGTGAGCGTGGTGAGTGGATCACCTCGTCAATGAGAGCTGCTTGGCTCTTGGTGTTATGACCTTGGTGAGCGTTCCATCTTTGGTGGCAATGGCCAGTGGCAATGTAACTTTGGTTATCGACTCGTTAGAGCGGCGTGGCTGTCTTTGAGAGTGGATCCACCTCGTCGTCTGAGCTGCTTAGCTCCTGGCGCTAAAGCCTTGGTGGCGTTCGGCGGTGTAGTAGCGAATGGCAATGTGGCTTAAGTTGATCGACTCGGTGGCGGCGTAGCGTGCCCAGTGGATCACCTCGTCAATGTGAAATTTGCTTGGCTCGGCGCTATGGCCTTGGTGGCGCGGTTCCAGCCAAGTGGCCTGCGTAGTGAATAGCAATGTAGCTTTGTGTTGATCTGACTCGTTATTCGGCGTGGCTGTCTTTGAGTGGATCGCCTCGTTAATGTGGTACTTGGCTCCTGGCGCCTCTGTGCTTGTGGCGTGTTCCTAGCAAGTGGCGATGTAGCCGGATCGCAATGTAGCCTGAGTTGATCTGACTCATTAGGCGGCATGGCCTGTGCTGAGTGTATCACCTCGTCAGTTTGAGCTACTTTGCCCCTGGCGGTATGGCCTTGGTGGCGTTCCATTCGAGTGGCGATGTAGCCGAATGGAAATGTAACTGAGAGTTGATCGACTCGTTAAATGTGGCTGTCTTTGAGATGGATCACCTCGTCAATGCGAGCTGCTTGGCCCCTGGCGCTATGGCCTTGGTGGCGTTCCAGCCGAATGGCGATGAAGGCGAGTGGCAATGCAACCTGAGTTGATCTGACTCATTAGGGAGCGTGGCCTGTGCTGAGTGGATCACCTCGTCAATGCAAGCTGCTTGGCTCCTGGCGCTATGGCCTTGGTGGCGTTCAAGCGGTGGCAGTCTTGGCTGAGTCGATCGACTCGTTAGGGAGGCGTGGCTTTGTCTTTGAGTGGATCACCTCGTCAATGCGAGCTTCTTGGCTCTTAGCGCTATGGCCTTAGTGGCGTTCCATGGCGTGTAATGTAGCCAGAGGCAATGCTTAACTGGATGATCATTTCGTTAGAGCGGCGTGGCATCTTTGGTGGATCCACCTCGTCAAATCTTGTTGCCAATCTCTGGCGGCCCCAAAGCCTTGGTGGCGTTCCAGCCGAGTGGCGAAGTAGCCGAATGGCAATGTAGCCTGAGTTGATCTGACTCGGTAGGCAGCATGGCCTGTGCTTAGTGGATCACCTCGTCAATGTGGTAGCGGCTCTGGGCGCTATGGCAGCAGTGGCGTTCAACCAAGTGGCAATGTAGCCGAATGGCAATGTAGCCTGAGTTGATCTGACTCGTTATGCAGCGTGGCCTGTGCTGATTGGATCACCACGTCAATGTGAGCTACTTGGCTCCTGGTGCTATGGCCTTGGTGGAGTTCAGTAGGGCGATGGCCGGATGGCAATGTAGCGGTTGATCGACTAGTTTGGCGGCGTGGCTGTGCGAGTGGATCACCTCGTCGATGTGGCTGCTTGGCTCCTGGGTATGAAACGCGGTGGCGTTCCAGCCAGGGTGCGATGTAGCGAATAAGCAATGGAGCTTGAGTTGATCGACTAGTTAGGCGGCAACTGTCTTGGTCATCACCTCGTCAGCGTGAAACTACTTGGCCCCCTCGCATTATGACCTTGGTGGCGTTCCATTCGGTGGCGTGTGGCCCGTGGCAGTGGAACTGAGTTGATCGACTAGTTAGGCGGCGTGGCGTCTTTGAGAGTGGATCACCTGGTGATCGCATTTCCTTGGCTCCTGGCGCTATGTCCTTTGGTGGCGTTCGGCCAGAGTGGCGATATAGCCAGGAGTGGCGTGCGACTGAGTTGATCTGACTCGTTAGGGAGCGTGACCTGTGCTGAGTGGATCTCCTCGTCAATGCGAGCTGCTTGTCTCCTGGTGCTATGGCCTTGGTGGCGTTCCATGCGAGTGGCAATGCCCCGAGTTGATCGACTTCGTTAGGGAGCACGGCTTTGTCTTTGAGTGGATCACCTCGTCAATGCGAGCTGCTTGGCTCCTGGCGCTATGGCCTTGGTGGCGTTCCTTGCCAGTGGCAATGTAGCCGAGTGGCAATTTAGCCTGAGTTGATCTGACTCATTAGGCAGCGTGGCCTGTGCTGAGTGGATCACCTCGTCAATGCGAGCTGCTTGGCTCTTGGTGTTATGACCTTGGTGGCGTTCCATCTTTGGTGTGATGTAAGCCCAGAGTGGCAATGTGGCTTTGAGTTGATACGACTCGTTAGGCGGCGTGGCTTTGTCGCGAGTGGATCACCTCGTCAATGCGAGCTGCTTGGCTCCTGGCGCTAAAGCCTTGGTGGCGTTCCAGCGGAGTGGCGAAGTAGCCGAATGGCAATGTAGCCTGAGTTGATCTTACTCGGTAGGCAGCATGGCACATTAGCAGTGGATCACCTTGTCGATGTGAGCGCTTGGCTCCTGGCGCTATGGCCTTAGTGGCGTTCAACCGTGGCAATGTGGCCGAATGGCAATGTAGCTGAGTTGATCGACTCGTTATGCGTGGCACGTGGCGATTGGATCACCGCGTCAATGTGAGCTACTTGGCTCTGGTGCTATGGCAGCAGTGCGATTCGGTAGAGAAGCGATGTGGCCAGGATGGCAATGTAGCGGGGATTGATCGACTAGTTTGGCGGCGTAGCGTCTTGAGTGGATCACCTCGTCAATGTGGTACGCTTGGCTCTGGGCTATGGCCTTGGTGGCGTTCCAGCCGAGTGCCGATGTGGCCGATAACGCGTGGAGCTTGAGTTGATCGACTAGTTAGGCAGCGGCTTTGTCTGAGTGGATCACCTCGTCAGCGTGAAGCTACTTGGCCTGGCGGTGGCCTTGGTGGCGTTCCATTCAGTGGCGATGGCGAATGGCAATGGAGCACGAGTTGATCGGCCTAGTTAGACGTGGCTGTCTTTGAGTGGATCACCTCGTCATGCGGTACAGCAGCTCTGGCGCTATGTCCTTTGGTGGCGTTCGGTAGGAGTGGCGATATAGCCCAGAGTGGCGATGCGGCTGAGTTGACTCGACTCGTTAGGGAGCGTGACACGTCTTGAGGTGGATGTGTGAGTGCGAGCTGCTTGTCTCCTGGTGCTATGGCCTTGGTGGCGTTCCATGCGAGTGGCAATGTAGCCTGAGTTGATCTGACTCGTTAGGGGCACGGCTTTGTCTTGAGTGGATCACCTCGTCGTGCGAGGCTTCATGGCTCCCTGGCTATGGCCTTGGTGGCGTTCGCGCTTGCGATGCAAGCGATATGGCCAGAGTGGCAATTTGCTGAGTTGATCGACTCGTGGCGGCGTGGCCCGTGGTGAGTGGATCACCTCGTCGATCTGTTGCTTGGCTCTTGTGTTATGACCTTGGTGGCGTTCCATCTTTGGTGGCAATGGCCCAGTGGCAATGGCTGAGTTGATCGACTCGTTAGGCGGCGTGGCACGTCTTTGAGTGGATCACCTCGTCGTCTGTTGCCCAGCTCTGGCGCTAAAGCCTTGGTGGCGTTCCAGCGGAGTGGCGAAGTAGCCAAATGGCAATGTAGCCTAAGTTGATCTGACTCGGTAGGCAGCATGGCCTGTGCTTAGTGGATCACCCCCTCGTCCCGATGTGGTGCTTGGCTCTGGCGCTATGGCCTTGGTGGCCAACCCAAGTGGCGACGTGTGGCCCCGAATGGCAATGTATTTGTGTTGATACGACTCGTTATGCGGCGTGGCTGTCTTGAGTGGATCACCTCGTCAATGCGAGCTGCTTGGCTCCTGGCGCTATGGCCTTTGTGGCGTTCTAACCGAGTGGCGATATAGCCGGATCGCAATGTAGCCTGAGTTGATCTGACTCATTAGGCAGCATGGCCTGTGCTGAGTGTATCAGCTCGTCAGTGTGAGCTACTTGGCTCCTGGCCCTATGGCCTTGGTGGCGTTCCGGTAAGTGGCGATGTGGCCGAATAGCAATGGGCTGAGTTGTTCGACTGGATTAGGCGAGCTTGGCACGTCTTCGGAGTGGATCACCTCGTCAATGTGAGCTACTTGGCCCCTGGCGGTATGGCCTTGGTGGCGTTCCATTCGAGTGGCGATGTAGCCGAATGGCCTTTATTAACTTTGAGTTGATCGACTCGTTAGGCGGTGTGGCACATCTTGGAAGTGGATCGCCTGTGTCACGGTGCCCAGCCCCTGGCGTTATGGCCTTGGTGGCGTTCGGTAGAGTGGCGATGGCCGAGTGGCAATGCAGCTTGAGTTGATTTGACTCGTTAGGGAGCGTGGCTTTGTCTTGAGTGGATCACCTCGTTGATTCTCGTGCCACGGTAGGTGTGAATCAACAAAATTTGTATCAAATGATTAACCCTCTTTGCCGTATTGACTCTTTGCGGCATAGCGATCTAGGGTCAGAACACTGAGGATGGAGTTTTCTTTTGTACAAATGATTTGAGTGAAATCAAAGCTAGTGAATTAAATTTGGATTTTGGGTTTGTGAAAATAGTGAGTAGTTTGAAAACTTAATGGTAGTAAGGCGAGAAGTTAAGTGGCTGGTTTGCAACTGAAAATAAAATCCAAGAAAAATAAGAAGAGAACTTCTTGAAGCGAGTAGGCCACTTTGCTTTTAAGATCCTAGGCTAACTAAGAGCTCCCAGGGTTGAAAAACAACTCCCTATTTGAGTCAACACGGGATGCGATTATGGCCCCCTTTTAGTTAAAACCTAACATTCCATTATCATTCTTTGAGGCTCGTAGACCATCTAAAAAATAACAGTGCATCTCTACGCACCGAGCACGGTATTCCTAAAGCATGGAGAGTATTGGCCAAAACAATAGCGTAAATGTTATTTAACCTAATTTGAAGACCACTAACATGTAAATATTACCTCGAGAGGCTAGTAAGGACCATCTAAAGAACCACGGTGCATCTCACCAGAGCCTTTGGACTGGCTTATGGAGAGTATTGGCAGAACAATAACATCCCATGTTATGCGAAACTAAGTTTTGAGTATAAGGGGCCATAAATACACTACTGCAACATGAAAGCGCGGGGGAACCACCGGCAACCCTAAAGATCTCACCCCAGCGACCTTTTACTTCAAGAAGGAAGTGGTTTTGGCAGCTCATCCTCAGGTTGTCATCCTTGGAGGGTGTTTAGCTAACGAAAGGGGAGAAGAAAGAGGAGAGAGAAGAGAGAAAGAAAGCAAAAACTAAAAATAAAAGACTTTATTTACAAAAATAAAAACTTACAAAATTATTATCCCAAGGCCCGATGCTTGAATCGTTGCTTGAAGTTACAAAACAAGAGGGGCTTATATAGGCCTCCTCAAGGTATGAAAATACCAAAAAACCTAACAACTAGGCTAAGTTAATGGACAAAAGAGTAATACACCAAAAATTGAAGTCGGTTGCATTAATTACAAAAGCATGACGAGGCATCAAATTTCGCTAGGCGGTGCATTTCGCCCAGCTTCTGTGAGAAATCAACGGGTTTCTCTAGCGACTCTTGTTCCATTGGTCATTGTTCTCTTTGCTTCGTCAATTTTCTTCTAACCGTTTTGTTCCATTTTCTTCTCTTCTTTCCTTCTAGTCTCTGATATATGATGTTGAGTTTGACTTAAATCTTTCGTGCTTGGATCGACTCAACACTTTTGGCATGATTATCTCACAAAAACTGCAAAAATTGCCACAAAATGCGATCATTAGAATATTAGGGACAGTAATGCGTAAATCGGGTTAATTAGCATGTTTAGTACACAAAAAGCACTCAAAACCTATAATAAATAGGGTTCAAAATTGCACTTTTTGGGCACTAATCACACCCCCCAACCTACACATTGCTAGTCCCATAGCAATGAAAGAAAGAAAGAAAGAAGAACATACAAAATGATATGAAAATAATGTACACAAAAGGTTGTAGTTCAAAAGGTTGTGAAGAAGTAATGCCTAACCTAAGTAAATTATCAAGGCCGTGTTCAATAACTATCATGTGAGAATGAATACCATACAAAATTGAGTATCAAAAGAGTCTCCCTCTCAATGAATCGAAACTTCCACGAAATCTAAGTTTTTATTTTATCGGCTCGTGATAAAGCGTCAAGCGCACTCTCCTGACACGGCTATACCACGACCTAGCACGCTAACCAACCTAAATAGATCAGGACCCACCTCTTATTCCACAATTATTTTTGCGTTTTAGGGTGCAATCTTGAGAGATAGAGCTGTAGTCGAAATGTAACGAGGGATCTACCGATGACTCCCAACCAATTAAGGCTTAGGGCGCAAGTCATAAGGATCTTTTCGACCTGACTCTTTGGAATTTCACCCAGGACTTCGAATGAATTCGAGACTCGGCACCTACAACTTGCTCCAGCTCCACACATCCACCCATGTAGCGAACCTGAAGTCGACTCCCGACCGGTGAAGGTTTGGGGCGTGGAGCTTTAAGGCTTTCGCCATATACCCCTCGGACCGTGCTCGGGTTTCAAGGCAAAGCGTTGCAATTTTTATTCTTTTTCTTTTTCTTTTCTTTTTCTTTTTCTTTTTCATTTCTTTTTCTTTTTTTTTTTTTCACAGGGGTCCTTAACCTGTGGCGGTCGATGAAACTAGGGTAGGTTATGCGAAATAAGGGGAGTTGCACGGGTTTTCAGCCTATCATTGAAATCTAATGTGCTTTTGTGTGTGTGTGGTTAGCTAAGGTGTGGAAAGAAAAAGGTCGAAATCCCAATAAGAATTCAACTAATCATTCACTCTGACTAAGTGAACCAATCTAACATCAATAGGGTGAATGAGCTTCAATTTTCAAACCACAGGTTAGGCAAAACCACGAAAAGTTTTTGTTGCAAAAGCAGGCCCCAAATTTGAAAAAAGTAAGGCGTGGTATACTTGGCTTTTATAAAAGGGGACCCCGGCAAGCCAGCGAACATCACAAAATGGGCTTGCACAAAATAATAACAAAACATAAATACAAAATCCACTTCCTTTGCTAATTCTCCCCCCCAACCCAAGCATCTCGGTGTCCGAAATGGGGCTCGGAATGGAAAATTAGAGAAGGAAGTGTTACCTCCATGATAAGATGTGATCATTTCTGGATAGGAGACCTCTAAGCTTTCTATGACACCTTATGCACTCAGTTCGGGCTTCAAATAAACAAGTTAGGAAAGAAAGAGAGGAAAAAAGTGACCAATTGGACCATTTTTAAAATTACACTTTCACAAAAAATTAAAAAATGTTCTTTCTTGCCATATTTGGATTCTATACTCTCTAAGCTTTCCAACGGTACCAAGAACGCTTAAAACGGAGTTCGGTTAAAGGATTATGCGCGAAACAGAGTGGAGGTCAAAGTAGGGTCCTAGCGAAATTCGCTGGCTAGCGAGACCAAGCTAAGCTAGCAAATTATTAGCTAGCGAAATTCGCTAAACTTGCGAAATTGGCTATTCTAATAACGAAGTGGCTGGGATTTTAGCTAAGCAAAAAAATTCTCGCTAAAACCTTGTTCTAAGCGAAAAAACACATTTAAGCTTCTCACATAATTTTCGCTAGCTTAGCGAAATTTATGTAGCGAAATAACATAAGCGAAAATCCATGATTTCGCTAAGGTTTACTTGAAATGGTTCAACGAAAATTGTTGCGAGCAGGTTGCGAATTTATTTGCTTTAGCTCAACACATACGATTTTCAACATATGCTCCAAAATTTCACAAAAGCTACTAAAATTAATGCAAGAAAAATTGCGAAGAGTAAAAATTAATCTAAAAACACAAATTAACTAAAAATTAAAAGAAAATTTATAAAAGAAAAATTAACAAGATCAAAATAAACTCACGATAATATAAAAAACTAAACAAAACCAAAATAAGCGAAGTGGGGGAGACTTAGAAATGCCTGAGTCGGGTGTTCCAAACCAGAACCACTTTCCGAACAACCCTTGTGCGAGGCATTGCCATCTTTTGATGTAGTGGCAAAGAGGCATGTATAGAAACCACTAGTCTTCTAAAGGATTAATTTGCATGGCTACTAGTGGTGGAGTTGGACTTACCTTTGCCCAGGGAGCTGATGCTGCTGGTTTGATTGGTGTGGGCGATTATGTACACACTTGGTCTCATCACGAGGGAGCTCTTGCGTGAGTAATAGGTAGCTGGGCATTAGCCAATGGTGTCCAAATCTATGATGATGGGCTCTTGGGTCCCTTCCCTTCCATTTCATATTCTTGCTCTTCTCGGTCGAGCAAAGCGTGTTTGTTCTTCTTTTTTCCAAGGCCAAAAAGTATCACGATTACGGTATCTGCGAGTTCTTGAGGAGCTTCTAATGATTCACTTTCAATTCCCTCACGAGGCTGTGATTGGCACAGCTCAACAAAAGCTGTTCGATCGAAGCACTCTTCCTCTTGACTCTCCTCTCTGGATGATCAAGATACAGGCAAGTTTTTGAGATGGATTCTATGAAGATGTCATTTTTGCTCAAAGTCATTTTGGAACCCATCCAATTCCTTGTTCAAGGAGCTCTCAATTGTCTCAGTTTCTTTATTGGCCTGGACAGTCACTACCCTTTGCTTCTCTGCCATTATGTCACTTTGACAATCCTCCTCTGGTGGACATTGTTGCTGATCAATTAGGTCTTCAATGGAATCTTGCAGGTTATCCCATTTATGCTCAAAGTCATCTTTCAGCCCATCTAATCTTTGGTCCAGGGAATTCTCCTCGGTATGGATTTTTTCACTCAATTGGGCATTGAATTCCTTTTGTTCTACCACAGCATCACCCACCAGTTTGGTAAGGTCTAGAATTGCTTGCTCAACTAGGGAGATTGGCTGTGGTGGCTGAGGTGACTGAGGTGACTGAGGGGTTGAGGCATAAAATGGAAGTTCAGGATGATCATATTGTGGAGGAGGTGGATAAGTTGAGGGAACACTATAGACAGGTGCACTCATCCATTGGTCTCTATATTCCCTCATGGACCTAGGTGGGTTTGGATTTCTCCCTACAGGTGGTTGCCACTGGTATGGAAGGTTCCTATAGTCCTTCATTGTCATGTAAGCTCTAGGGTTACCCTCCTGACTGTATTGCTCTCCATATGGGTGTTCCATTTTCTCTCAATTCAAAGCACTGGAAAACAATCCTGCAGTTGAAATAGGGCCACACAAAAACAACACAGAAACTATCCTGCAACACTTGGTTTTTTTTTTTTTTTTTTTTAACAGTCAAATAAAACTAAGAAAAAATGACTGTAAAATGATAAAAGGAAATTCACCAAGACTTGTGATGAGGATCACAAGTGTTCCCATGACTCTCACTTGCACTAGGGCACCATCCGACAGCGCCATTTGGTCTCGTGCCACGGTAGGGTGAGGCCCGGAATCAAACGAATTTGTATCCGTGGTTCCTCCTCTTTGCTTGGTAGTCAAACTCTCTTGCCCGACATAGCGGTCTAGGGTCGAACACGGGGATGGGTTTTCTTCGTACCAAATGATTTGAGTGAAATCAAAAGCCCCGGTGAATTAAATTTGGATTTTGGGTTTGTGAAAGCGATTATTGAGTAGTTTGAAAACTTAATGACTGTAAGGCGAAAGTTAAGTGTTTGGTTGCAAATGAAAAATAAAATCAAGAAAAAATAAGAAGAACTATGGCAGACGGAGTAGGCCCGCGATTTTAAGATCTAGGCTAACTAAGAGCTCCACAGGGTTGAAAAACAACTCCTATTTGGAGTGAAACATGGATACGAGTTATGGCCCCTTTTAGTTAAAACCCTAACATTCCATTATCATTCTTTGAGGCTCGTAAAGACCATCCTAAAATAACAGTGCATCTCTCTTTAGAGCACAGTATTCTAAAGCATATCAGAGAGTATTGGCCAAAACAATAGCGTAAATGTTATTTAACCCTAATTTGAAGAACCTAACATGTAAATATTACCTGAAGGCTAATAAGGACCATCTAAGAACCACGATTACATCTCTCACTAGAACCTTTGGACCTAAAGCATGGAGAGTATTGGCGAACAATAACATCCCCGCATGTTATGCTGACTAAGTTTTAGTATAAAGGCCATAAATACACTACCTGCAACATGAAGCGGGGGAACCACCGACAACCTAAAGATCACCCCGAGGCTGACCTTTTGCTTGAAGGAAGTGGTTTAGCCGCTCATCCTCAGTTGTCATCCTTGGAGGGTGTTTGGCAACCCGAAAGGGAGAGAAGAGGAGAGAGAAGAGAAAAGAAAAGCAAAAACTAAAAATAAAAGACTTTATTTACAAAAATAAAAACTTACAAAATTATTATCCCAGGCCGATGCTTGAATCGTTGTAGGTTACACAAAACAAGAGGGCTTATAGGCCTCCTCAGGGTATGAAAATACGAAAAACCTAACAACTAGGCTAAGTTAATGAGACCAAAAGTAATACCAAAAATTGAAATTCGGTTGCATTAATTACAAAAGCATGACGAGGCATCAAATTTCGCTAGGCGGTGCATTTCGCTAGCTTTAGCGAAATCAACAGGTTGCTCTGTGGCTCTTTGTTCCATTGGTCATTGTTCCTGCTGCTTCTCATCAATTTTCTTCTGCCGTTTTGTTCCATTTTCTTCTCTTCTTTCCTTCTAGTCTCTGATATATGATGTTGAGTTTGACTTAATCTTTTCGTGCTTGGACCGACTCAACACTTTTGGCATGATTATCTCTAAAAAGCGCAAAATTGCCCACAAAAATACGATCATTAGAATATTAGGGACCGTAATACGTCGTCGGGTTAATTATGTTTAGTACACAAAAAGCACTCAAATTACAATAAATAGGGTTCAAAATTGCACTTTTGGGCACTAATCACTCGTCGTGCGGATTTGCTTGGCTCTGGCGCTAAAGCCTGTGTGGCGTTCCAACGGAGTGGCGAAGTAGCCGAATGGCAATGTAGCCTGAGTTGATATGACTCGGTAGGCAGCATGGCCTGTGCTTAGTGGATCACCTCGTCAATGTGAGCTGCTTGGCTCGTGGCTCTATGGCCTTGGTGGCGTTCCAACCAAGCGGCGACGTAGCTAAATGGCAATGTAACCTGTGTTGATCGGCTCGTTGGCGGCGTGGCACGTGTGGTGGATCACCTCGTCGATAATGTTGCTTGGCTCGCGGCGCAATGGCGCTGTGGCGTTCTAGCTGAGTGGCGATGTAGCCGGATTGCAATGTAGCCTGAGTTGATTTGAATCGTTAGGCAGCATGGCCTGTGCTGAGTGTATCACCTCGTCAATGTGAGCTGCTTGGCTCATGGCGTATTGGCCTTGGTGGCGTTCCAGCCAAGTGGCGATGTAGCCGAATGGCAATGGAGCCTGAGTTGATCTGACTAGTTAGGCAGCGTGGCCTGTGATGAGTGGATCACCTCGTCGTCACGGCTGCTTGGCTCTGGCGTATGTCCTTGGTGGCGTTCAGCCCAGAAGTGGCGATGTGGCCAGAGTGGCAATCACGACTGGTTGATCGACTCGTTAGGGCGTGACGTCTTTGAGTGGATCTCCACCGTCCAATGCGTTTGCTTGGCTCTGAGTCTTTATGGCCTTGGTGGCGTTCCATGAGAGTGGCAATGTAGCAGAGTGGCAATGTAGCCTGAGTTGATCTGACTCGTTAGGAGCGTGGCTTTGTCTTGAGTGGATCACCTCGTCGTGCGAGCTTCATGGCTCTAGTATTTATGGCCTTAGTGGCGTTCCATGCCGATGTGATGTGGCCGTGGCAATTTGCTTTGAGTTGATCTAACTCGTTAGGCAGCGTGGCCTGTGGTGAGTGGATCACCTCGTCAATGCGAGCTGCTTGGCTCTTGGCGTTATGGCCTTGGTGGCGTTCCATCTTTGGTGGCGGTGGCCCAGAAATTGGCAATGTAACTGAGGATTGATTTGACTCGTTAGGCGGCGTGGCACGTCGTGAGTGGATCACCTCGTCGTCTTGTTTGCTTGGCTCAGCGCTAAAGCCTAGGTGAGCGTTCAGTATGATGGCGAAGTAGTAATGGCAAATGTAGCCGTTGATCGACTCGGTAGGCAACATGGCTGTGCTTAGTAGATCACCTCGTCGATGTGTTTGCTTGGCTCACGGCGCTATGGCCTTGGTGGCGTTCAACCAAGTGGCCGGCGTGCTGAATGGCAACGGCTTTGTGTTGATCGACTCGTTTAGAGCGTGGCACGTCTTTGAGTGGATCACCTCGTCAATGTTTGCTTGGCTCTGGCTATGGCGCTGTGGCGTTTGGTCGAGTGGCGATGTGGCCAGGATCGCAATGTAGCTGAGTTGATCGACTCGTTAGCGGCATGGCTTTGTCTTTGAGGTGTATCACCTCGTCGATTAATGAGCTACTTGGCTCCGGGCGCTATGGCCTTGGTGGCGTTCCAGCCAAGTAGCGATGTGTGATAGCAATGGAACTGAGTTGATCGACTAGTTAGGCCGACTTGGCTGTCTTTGAGTGGATCCTGCGTCGATGAGCTACTTGGCCCCTGGCGCTATGGCCTTGGTGGCGTTCCATTTGAGTGGTGATGTAGCCGAATGGCACTATAGCCAGAGTTGATATGACTCGTTAGGCAGCGTGGCCTGTGCTGAGTGGATCACCTCATCAATGCGAGGTGCTTGGCCCCTGGCGCTATGGCCTTGGTGGCGGTTCCCGGCCAGGGGATGGCGATGTGGTCAGTGCGATACGGCTGAGTTGATTTGACTCGTTAGGGAGCGTGGCTTTGTCTTTGAGTGGATCACCTCGTCAATCTTGTTGCTTGTGTGCCTTCAAAACCTTGGTGGCGTTCAACGGATGGCGGAAGTAGCCAGCAGGGTAGTAATGGCTGAGTTGATCGACTCGGTAGACGACATGGCTGTGCTAAGTGGATCACCTCGGTCGTGTGAGGGCGCCGCGCAGCTCGTCGGGCGCCTATGGCGTGGTGGCGTTCAACCAGAAGTGGGAATGTAGGCGAATGGCAATGTAGCCTTAGATTATTTGACTCGTTAGGAAGCGTGGCCTGTGCTGATTGGATCACCTCATCAATGTGAGCTACTTGGCTCCTGGAGCTATGGCCTTGGTGGCGTTCCAGCCGAGTGGCGATGTAGCCGAATGGCAATGTAGCCTGAGTTGATCGACCGTTTAGCGGCGTGGCACGTGGCGGTGGATCCCTTGCCGATCAATGTGGCTGCTTGGCTCGCCAGGCGGTATGGCGCTGGCGGCGTTCGACCAGTGGCGATGGCGGGAATGGCGATGAACTGAGTTTATCGACTAGTTAGGCGGCATGGCTTTGTCTTGAGTGGATAACCTCGTCAATGTAAGCCAGGCTACTTGGCCTGCGGCGCTATGGCCTTGATGGCGTTCCATTCGGTGGCGATGTGGCCAGAATGGCAATGTAACTGAGTTGATCGACTCGTTAGGCGTGGCTTGTCTTCGAGTGGATCACCTCGATCAATGCGGTTGGCAGCTCATAGGCGCTTTGGCCTTTGTGGCGTTCAGCGGTGATGTAACGAATGGCAATATTGCCCGAGTTGATGTGACTCATTAGGCGGCGTGGCACGTCTTTGAGTGGATCACCTGCGTCAATGTGGATGCTTGGCTCCTGAGCGTATGACCTTGGTGGCGTTCGACCAAAGTAGCGTCTCGCCGAATGGTAATGGAACTGATTTGATGACTTCGTTAGGCGGCATGGCGTTCTTGAGTGGATCGCCGTCCAATGCGGCTGCTTGGCCTGGCTATGTCCTTGGTAGGCGTTCGGTAAGTGGCGATGTGGCGAGATAAGCGATGTAACTGAGTTGATCTTTCGTTAGCGGCGTGGCTGTCTTTGAGTGGATTACCTCGTCAATGTGTTCTTGGCTCCTGGCGCTATGGCCTTTGTGGCGTTCCAGCCAAGTGGCGATGTAGCCGAATGGCAATGGAGCTGAGTTAATCGACTAGTTAGGCGTGGCACATCTTTGAGTGGATCACCTCGTCAATGTGAGCTACTTGGCCCCTGGCGCTATGGCCTTGGTGGCGTTCCATTCGAGTGGCTATGTAGCTTCAACTAAAATAAAAATATAAATCAAAAGTATTCTCATAGGTTGGTTTATGATTGAGTATCATACTTCGGTTTTGTTGTTTAATACCTTACTTGACAAAAATACACATAAATCTAAATGGAAGCCCTTTGGGTTCTTTATTTTATATAATTTATCCAGAAGCTATGACGATTCTATTTCTATGTACAGCGGATCTTATAGATTTGAATAAGGTATATAGTATATTAAGGTACCAATCAGTACGAATTATTCGAATGGCGATGTAGACTGAGTTGATCTTACTCGTTAGGCAGCGTGGCCTTTGCTGAGTGGATCACCTCGTCAATGCGAGCTGCTTGGCTCCTGGCGCTATGGCCTTCGTGGCGTTCCAGCCGTGTTGCGATGTAGCGGAATGGAAATATAGCCTTTGGTGATCGACTCGTTGAGCGTGGGCGTGGCGAGTGGATC
This sequence comes from Tetrastigma voinierianum, assembly GCA_016808115.1. NCBI lineage: Eukaryota > Viridiplantae > Streptophyta > Magnoliopsida > Vitales > Vitaceae > Tetrastigma > Tetrastigma voinierianum. Next base: position 120,797 of record JAEQBH010000495.1, read on the forward strand.
ACACCGTCAATGTGGTGCTTGGCTCTGTTATGGCCTTGGTGGCGTTCGACGAGTGGCGATATGGCCGATGGTAATGGGCACCGAGTTGATGCGGCTCTTTAGGCGGCATGGCTGTCTTGAGTGGATCACCTCGATCAATCTGGCCCTTATTTTGGCTATGGCCTTGGTGGCGTTCGTGAGAAGTGGCGATGTAAGCGATTGGCAATGTAACTGATTGATCGACTCGTTGGGCGGCGCGAGCTGTCTTGAGAGTGGATCACCTCGTCAATGCGGTGCTTGGCTCTGGCTATGGCCTTGGTAGGCGTTCAGTAGGTGTGGCGATGGCCAGAATGGCAATGTAGCTGATTGATCGGTAGTTTGGCGCGTGGCTGTCTTCAGTGGATCACCTCGTCAATGTATTTACCTTGGCTCGGGCGCGTGGCCTTGGTGGCGTTGACCCAGTACGGCGATGGCCAGAATGGCAATGGAACTGAGTTGATCGACTAGTTGAGCGTGGCACGTCTTTGAGTGGATCACCACCGTCAATCTGGTTGCCCAGCTATGGCCTTGGTGGCGTTCAGCCAGTGGCGATGTGGCCAAGTGTATCTGACTGTGGATTGATCACGGCTGCCAAGGACGTGACGTCTTCAGTGGATCACACCGTGATGCGGCTCTTCGGGCTCCCCGGCGCTATGGCCTTGGTGGCGTTCCATGCGAGTGGCAATGTGGGAGGTGGCGATGTAGCTTGAGTTGGTCGACTCGTTAGGAGCGTGGCCTTTCTTTGAGTGGATCACCTCGTCGATGAGTTTGCTTGGTTCCTGGCGCTATGGCCTTGGTGGCGTTCCTTGCCGTTGGCGAGAAGCAAGCCAGAGTGGCAATTGCTTTGAAGTTGATCGACTCATTAGAGCGGCGTGGCACGTGCTGAGTGGATCACCTCGTCGTCTGGTTGCTTGGCTCTTGAGCGCTATGGTCTGGGTGGCGTTCCATCGCGCTGGTGGCAATGGCCAGAGTGGCAATGTGGCGAGTTGATCGACTCGTTAAACGGCGTGGCACATCTTGTGGATCACCTGGGTCAATGCGGTAGGCTCTGGCGCTAAAGCCTTGGTGGCGTTCAACGGAGCGAAGCTGACGAATGGCAATGTAACTGGATTGATCGACTCGGTGGCGGCATGGCACGATGGCGAGTGGATGCTTGTCAATGGTACCCTTGGCTCTTAGCGTATGGCCTTGGTGGCGTTCAACCAGAGCGTGCGGCATCGGCTGAATAGCAATGCAACTGATTGATCGACTCGTTGAAGGCGTCTTTGTCTTTGAAGTGGATCACCTGGTCGATGGGGTACAGCGGCTCTGGCTATGGCCTTGGTGGCGTTGTGGGTGTGGCGATGTAGCCGTATTGCAATGTAGCCTAAGTTGAGTGACTCGTTCGACATGGCACGTCTTTGGAGTGTATCCACCTCGTCGGTGTGAGCTGCGCTCCCGGCTATGGCCTTGGTGGCGTTCCAGCCAAGTGGCGTTGGTGTGGCCCAGAATGGCAATGGAACTGAGTTGATCGACTAGTTAAGGCGACAGCGTGCTGAGTGGATCGCCTCGTCAATGTGAGCTGCTTGGCCCTTGGCGCTATGGCCTTGGTGGCGTTCCATTCGGGTAGCGTGTAGCGAATGGCGCGCTGGCACGAGTTGATCCTGACTCGTTAGGCGGCGTGGCTGTCTTGAGTGGATCACCTGCGTCGATGGGAGGTGCTTGGCCTGGCGCTATGGCCTTGGTGGCGTTCGGCCAGTGGCGATGGCCGGAGGTGGCGGTAGCTGAGATTGGGGTGCTCGTTGTTAGGGAGTGTGGCTGTCTTCCGAGTGGATCACGTCGTCGTCGCGGCTGCTTGCCTCACGGCTCTAAAGCCTTGGTGGCGTTAGCAGTGGCGAAGTAGCCAGAATGGCAATGTAGCTGAGTTGATCGACTTCGGTAAGGCGAAGCATTGCGGCAGTGGATCACCTCGTCGATGTGATGCTTGGCGCAGTGGCGGCGCTATGGCAGCGGTGGCGTTCCAACAAAGTGGGAATGTAGCCGAATGGCAATGTAGCCTTAGTTGATCTGACTCGTTAGGCAGCGTGGCCTGCGATGATTGGATCACCTCGTCAATGTGAGCTACTTGGCTCTTGGCGCTATGGCCTTAGTGGCGTTCCAACCGAATGGCGATGTAGCCGAATGGCAATGTAGCCTGAGTTGATCTGACTCGTTGGGCAGCGTGGCCTGTGCTGAGTGGATCACCTCTTCAATGTGAGCTGCTTGGCTCCTGGCGCTATGGCTTTGGTGGCGTTCCAGCCGAGTGGCGATGTGGCCGTGACGATGGGCTGGGTGGTCGGCGGTTAAGGCGGCGTGGCCCTGTGCTGAGTGGATAACCTCGTCAGGCTACTTGGCCCCTGGCGTGCGGCCTTGATGGTGTTCGCCCCAGAGTGGCGTGGCAGAATGGCATGGCTGAGTTGATCGACTCGTTAGGCGTGGCACGTGCTGAGTGGATCACCCCCTCGTCAATGCGAGTTGTAGCTCTGGGCTATGGCGCTAATGGCGTTCCCGGCCACTGTTGCGATGTAAGCGGAATGGCAATATTGCACGGATTGATAGCTCTCGTTAGAGCGGCGTGGCGTGCTTCAAGTGGATCCGTCAATGTGAGATCGCTTGGCTCACGCCCAGCGCGGTGGCATTCCAGCTGATGGCGATAGCGAATGGCAACGTGGAGCACGAGTTGATCTTGCTGCCGTTGGCGTGGCTGTGTTGAGTGGATTACGCGTCGATGGTTGCTTGGCTCTGGCGTATGGCGCTGTGGCATTCGGCCCAGTGGCGATGTAGGTACGGTGATGGAGCACGAGTTAATACGACTAGTTAGGAAGCGTGGCACGTACCAGGAGTGGATCACCTCGTCAATGCGAGCTGCTTGGTCCTGGGCCTATGGCCTTGGTGGTGTTCCATTCCAAGTGGCGATAATAGCCAGAATGGAAGTGCTTTGAGTTGATCTTGCTCGTTAGGCGGCGTGGCTTGTCTTTGAGTGGATCACCTCTTCAATGCGTTTTGCTTGGCTCCGGCGCTAGGCCTTGGTGAGCGTTCAGCGGGTGTGGCGATGTAGCGGAATGGCGATATGGCTGAGTTGATACGACTCGTTAAGCGTGTGGCACGTCTTTGTGGATCACCTGTCATTGTGAAGCCCTTGGCTCCACAGGCTACGGCCTTGGTGGCGTTCGGCCCAGTAGCGGTCGCAGCGATAACCGTCGACTGTGTTGATCTGGCTAGTTAGGTAGCGTGGCTTTGTCTTTGAGTGGGTCACCTCGTCGATGTGGCTACTTGGCGCAGCGGTATGGCCTTAGTGGCGTTCATTTCGGAGTGGCGATGGCCAGAAAGGAAAGTAGCTTTAGAGTTGATCGACTCGTTAGGCGGCGTGCCGCATCTTGAGTGGATCACCTGCGTCAATACACGCGGCTCTTGGCTCTAGCCGCTATGGCGCAGGGCGTTCGGCGGTGTGGCGTAGAAGAATGGCGATATGCTTTGAGTGATCGACTCGTTAGGCGGCGTGGCGCGTCTTAAAGTGGATCACCTCGTCAATTTAAGGCAGCGGCTTTTGGCGCTATGGCCTTGGTGGCGTTCCAGCGAGTTGCGATGTAGCCGAATGGCAATGGGCCTCGGTTGATTGACTTTTCGTTCGCGGCGTGGTTTTGTCTTTGAGTGGATCACCTCGTCGTCTTGTTGCTTGGCCCACGACGGCAAGGCCTTGGTGGCGTTCGGTGATGGCGATGTAGCCCAGTGGCAATGTAGGCGTGAGGTTGGTCGACTCGTTAGGCGGCGTGGCTTTGTCTTGAAGTGGATCACATCGTCGTCTGGCGCGGCCCCGCGATGCTATGGCCTTGGTGGCGTTCGGTAGAGTGGCGATGGCCGTGGCAATGCGGCTGAGTTGATCTGACTCGTTAGGCATCGTGGCCTGTGCTTAGTGGATCACCTCGTCAATGCGAGCTGCTTGGCCTCTGGCGCTATGGCCTTGGTGGCGGTCAGTAGAAGTGGCGATGGCAGTGGCAATGCGACTGAGTTGATTTGACTTGTTAGGGCGTGGCACGTCGTGGAGTGGATCACCTCGTCGTGCGGTACGCTTGGCTCTTGGCGCTATGGCCTTGATGCGGATTCCATGCGGTAATGTGATTGGCAATGTAACTGAGTTCATCGTTTCGTTAGCGGCGTCGCTGTCTTTGAGTGGATCACCTCGTCAATGCGGTAGCGGCTCTTGTGGCCCACATGGCCTTGGTGGCGTTCCATGCTAGTGGCAGCGTGGCCAGTATGGCATTGTGGCTGAAGTTGATACGACTCATTAGGCGGCATGGCACATTGCTTAGTGGATCGGCGTCCCGATGTGGTACAGCGGCTCTTGGCTTTGGCCTTGGTTGCGTTTAACCCAGTGGCGTGTAGGCGAGATAGCGGTGTAACTGAGTTGATCACGACTCGTTAGGCGCGTGGCCTATCTTTGAATGGATCATCGTCAATGTGTTGCTCGGCCCCAGCGTATGGCCTTGGTGGCGTTCCGTCCAAGTGGCGATGTAGGATATAAGCGATGTAACTGAAGTTGATCGACTCGTTAGGCAGCATGGCCTGTGTTGAGTGGATCACCTCGTCAATGTGGGCTAAGCGGCTCTGGCGTATGGCCTTGGTGGCGTTCCGGCTAAGTGGCAATGTAGCTGAATGGCGATGGAGCTGGGATTGATCCCGGCGGTTAAGAGCGACAGCTGTCTTGAGTGGATCACCTCGTCAACGTGAGCTACTTGGCCCCTGGCGTTATGGTGCTTGGTGGTGTTCCATTCGGTGGCGATGGCCCAGATTGGCAATGTGGCGAGTTGATGCGACTCGTTAGAGCGGCGTGGCTGTGTTGAGTGGATCACCTCGTCGTCTGTCTTGGCTGTGGAGTTATGGCCTTGGTGGGGTTCAGTTTGGCGATATAGCGGAATGGCAATATAACTGAGGGTTGATCTTACTCGTTAGGCGGCGCGTGGCTTTGTGTTGAGTGGATTACACTCTTCAATGTGAAATTTGCTTGGCTCCTGGCTATGGCCTTGGTAGGCGTTCAATGACCAGGTGATGTGGCCGAATGCGATGGAGCTGGGTGATCGACTAGTTACGCGGCGTGGCTTTTGTCTTGAGTGGATCACCTCGTCAATGTGAGCTACTGGGCCCCTGGCGCTATGGCCTTGGCGGCGTTCCATTCGAGTGGCGATGTAGCCGAATGGCAATGTAGCCTGAGTTGATCTGACTCGTTAGGCAGCATGGCCTTTGCTGAGTGGATCACCTCGTCAATGTGTGCGGCCACGGCGCTGCCGGCCTTGGTGGCGTTCCAGCCAAGTGGCGATGGCCAGAATGGCAATGGAGCACGAGGATTGATCGACTCGTTAGGCGGCGTGGCACATCTTTGGGGGGATCACCTCGCGTTAATCTTGTTTGCTTGGCCCTGACGCTATGGCCTTGGTGGCGTTCGGCCGTGGCGATGTAGCCAGGAGTGGCAATGTGGCTGAATTGGTCTGACTCGTTTAGCGGCGTGGCTGTCTTTGAGTGGATCACCTCGTCAATCTTGGTGCTTGGCCCTTAGTGCTATTTCCTTGGTGGCGTTCGGTAGAGTGGCGATGTGGCCAGAGTGGCGATGTAACTTTAAGTTGATCTGACTCGTTAGGGAGCGTGGTGCGTCTTGAGTGGATCACCCTGTCAATCTGTTTGTAGCTCACCTGGGGCTATGACACTTGGTGGCGTTCCATGCCCGATGTGAAATGGCCAGTGCGATGTAGCTTTGAGTTGATCGACTCGTTAGGCGGCGTGGCTGTCTTTGATGGATCACCTCGTCAATCTGTGCCCAGCTCTGGCGCTAAAGCCTTGGTGGCGATTCCAGCGGAGTGGCGAAGTAGCCGAATGGCAATGTAACTTTGAGTTGATCCTGACTCGGTAGAGCGCCTTGCTTTGTGCTTAGTAGATCACCTCGTCGTGTGGTTGCTTGGCTCTGGCGCTATGGCCTTGGTGGCGTTCTGACAGTAGCGATGTTGTCGAGAATGGCAATGTGGCACGAGTTGATCGACTCGTTAGGTAGCGTGGCCTGTCTTCGTTAAGATCACCTCGTCACGTGGCTGTTTTGGCTCTGGCTCTATGGCCTTGGTGGCGTTAATGAGTGGCGATGTGGCCAGAATAGCAATTTGGTTTGTTTGAGTTGATCGACTCCTTTTCGCCGAGGCGTGGCTTTGTCTTTGAGTGGATCACCTCGTCAATGTGGTACCTTGGCTCTGAGCGCTATGGCCTTGGTGAGGCGTTCGATGAAGTGACGAATGTAGAGATAGCTGATGGAGCCTAGTTGATACGACTGGATTAGCAGAGCGTGGCTGTCTTGGTGGATCACCTCGTCGATGTGAGGCTGCTTGGCCTGCAGTGCAATGGCGCTTGGTGGCGTTCCATTCAGTGGCGATGTGGCCAGAATGGCGATGTGCCTTAGTTTGTCGACTCGTTAGAGCGGCGTGGCTGTCTTGAGTGGATCCACCTCGTCGTCTTGTTGCCCAGCAGCGTATGGCCTTGGTGGCGTTCCAGCCGTGTGGCGATGTAGCGGAATGGCAATATAGCCTGAGTTGATCGACTCGTTAAATGGCGTATCTTGAGTGGATCACCTCGTCGATGTACGAGATGCAGCTCTGGCGCTATGGCTGGTGGCGTTCGGCCCAGTGGCGATATAGCCCGGAACGCGTGGAGCACGGGTTGATCGACTGTTTTGGCGACGTGGCTGTGGCCGGTGGATCGGCGCCGTCGATGCGGCGCGGCCCACGGCCAGTATGGCGCGGTGGCGTTCGGCCAGAGTGGCGTGGCCGAATGGCGATGTAGCTGGTTGATCGACTCGTTGGGCGGCGTGGCCTGTCTTTAGTGGATCACCTCGTCAATATTTTGCCCAGCTCCACGGCGCTATGGCCTTGGTAGGCGTTCGGCCCGGGTGTGGCAATGTAGCGAATGGCAATATAGCACGAGTTGATGCGACTCGTTGGGCGTGGCACGTGGCGGGTTGATCACCTCGTCGTGTGAGCTGCTTGGCTCCTGGCGCTATGGCAGCGGTGGCGTTCGGCCAAGTGGCTATGTAGCCGAATGGCAATGGAGCCTTAGTTTATCTTACTAGTTAGGCAGCGTGGCCTGTGTTGAGTGGATCACCTCGTGTCTGGTACGCCCGGCTCCTCGCGCTAAAGCCTTGGTGGGCGTTCGGCGAGGAATTAGAAGTAGCCGAATGGCAATGTAGCTGAGTTGATCATTTCGGTGACAGCATGGCACGTGCTTAGTGGATCACCTGATTGTGTGGTACCTTGGCTCTGGCGCTATGGTGATTCGTGCCATAGTAAATTTGAGCTAAAATCAACAAAATTTATATACACCTAAGTTCTTACTGCGCCGTAGTCGAGCTCTTGCCCGGTATAGTGGTCTAGGATCGAACGGGGATGGGTTTCATCCTAAAATGATTTGCATAGTGCACGAAGATAGAAACTCTATTTGGACTCCTTTGGATTGTGTTTCAAAAGCAGTGGGAATAGTTTGAAGCGAAAAAATTGTAAAAAGGCGAAAGATAAATGTGAAAAGTTAACTTTGAAGATTTAGGTCACTAACTTGGTAAGTTAGGGCGGAAGCCAGAGTGTCCTCGGGTTTATCTCGCGTTATGACTATGCAACCTGCTAGTCCATGGCATATGGGATCTATGTTTAACTAGCAAACCTCACCCTTGAAACAACTCTATTTGAGTCAATACGGGGTAGCATGCGATTATGGCCTTTCTTGTTTGTTCTAACATTCAATATCATCTGGAGGCTCGTAAAGACCATCTAAAGAACAACGATACATCTATCACTAATTATACCTTTGTATCCTAAGCATAAAAGTATTGGCCAAATCAATAACATTAAATGCTATGCAACCCCTAATTTGAGAAACCACTAACATATAAATATCATTTTACAGAGGCTGTGCAGACCATCCCAAGGACAGCGGTATCTCTCGCTCAATATGCCTTTGGATTCTAAAGCATGGAGAGTATTGGCAATTAATGACATTCAATGTTATGCAACCCTATTTTGAGAAGATAGAACCATAAATACGTACACTGTAGCCTTTAATACAAGAGAGGACAACATGCCTATGCC
>JAEQBH010000496.1:0-79618 GCA_016808115.1 Tetrastigma voinierianum
TATTATTAATTATTTTATTTTATTTTTGACAAATTAAAAAAAAAAGAAAAAAATCGTAAGAATTTGTCTTTCAAAGAAAAAAGTTTTTATTTTTATTTGTTTTATTATTATTGATATTATTATTATTATTATTTATTATTATTTATTAATTAATTTATTTAAAAAATTCGCTATTACACATATGAATTTTGCCTACAATGAGGAAATTTAAGCTATGTGAAGCATTCATACCATGGCGAAATTTTCGCTATGGTGAAATTTACTTTATGACCCATGTTTTGTCTCTGATGTTCTTGGGCCAGTTGGAAGCTTAGAGTGTAGAATCCAAATATATAGCCGAACGATTTGAAATTATTATGAATGTGAATTTTTCAAAATGCTCCAACTGGCCACTTTTTTCCTCTCTTTTCTTCTTCTAACTTTTTCATTTGAAGCCCAAACGAAGTGAATAAGGTGTCGATGGAAAGCTTGCGATGTCTCCTATCCAACAACGATCACATCTTATCAAGGAGGTAACACTTCCTTCCCTAACTTTCCAATCAGGAGCGATGCGGACAATGGAATCTTTGATTTGGGGGAGAGTTAATTGAAAGAAGTGGCTTTTGCATTTATATTTTATTTATTATTTTGAGCAAGAGCCCCATTTTGATGTTCGGTGGCTTGGTGGTTTTCTTTGTGAAGGCTGTTTATACTATACAACTTATTTTGTTCAAAAGCGCACCATTTTTTTTTTTTTTTTTGTGTGTTTTGCACAGCCCGTAGTTTGAAAAGTGAAACCGCCCCGATGCTATTGATGTTAGATGGTTCCATGCCTAATTGAGTGGATGACTAGTTAATTCTTGCTAATCAGGTGCACCTTCCACCTTTAGCTAACCACACCACGAGTGCACATCAGGTTTCTTCAATAACTGGCACATACCTAGCTCTAAGCTTGCAATAGCACCCTAGTTTATTGACCACCTTCCAATAGGTTAGGGACTGTGAAAAGAAGGCCAATGTGTGCTTCCTAAAATAAAAGAAATGAAAAAGAAAAAGAAAAGAAAAGAAGAAAATTCTTGAACTTTGTGAGGCTTAGAGCGCGGTCGGGGAGTATAGGCGAAGCCTTTAAAGCTGGTGCCTTAAGCCCGGTGATTTGGGACACTTGAGCTTGGTATTTAAGCTACTGCGAGATTGGATAGGTGGGTTGAAGCGATTGTAGATCTTTGATCCTGAAATCATTTAGAGTAGGGTGAAACTTGAAAAGTTAGTGGTCGAAAGATCCTCATGACTTGAGTACCCCTAAGCCTTAATTGGTTGGGGAGTCATCGGTAGATCCACGTTATGGACTTTGGTGGTCGATTCACTCGGCATTGCACACTACAACCTGAAAAGGTTTAATGGAATAAGAGTGGGTCTTTGATGTTTAGGTTGGTTGGCATGCTAGGTTATGGCCGATAACTTCAGGTTGGGGGAGAGTGCGGTTTAGCGGTTTATTGTTGAGAGGCGATCAGAACATAGATTTTGGTGGGATTTACGGTTGATTCATCGAAGGAAACTCTTTTGATACTGATTTTGTATGGCCACATTCTCTCAAAGTTAGTTATTGGGCGAATTTGATGATTCTTACTTAGGGTTAGGCATTACTCATTCACAACCTTTTTTTAAAATACCATTTTTGTGAACAGTATTTTGTTTATCATTTTGGCATGCTCTACTTTCTTTCTTTCTTTCATTGCTAGGGACTAACAATGTGTGGAGTTAAGGGTGTGATTGGTGCCCAAAGTGATCTTGTTGACCACTATTTTTGATAGGTTTTGAACACTTTTTGTGTACTAATTCTTATAGTGGCAATTGACATGTGGGTCCACACATTGTACTCGATCATATTTTGTGGCTAATTTGCGGTTTTACGGCTTTTAATGCCAAGTTTTTGTCGAGTCATTTAAGCATGAAGAATTATGGTAGAACTTAGCATTACAGATCAAAAATCGAGAAAGAAAAGAATATCGAGAAAAAGGAAAGAAAGCAAAATACATGAATAAGATGGGTAAGCGTGAACAATGGAGCAGTGTATTAAGACGGTGCCGAAATTTAGCTACGCTAGAAAATTAAAGCTATCATAGCGAAAATCACTGTGCATAGTGAGGTACCAGTTGTCGTATGGCAGATTTCGCTATGATAGCTTGAAAATATCTATCATATGAAATTCACTTTATGCATAGCGAAATTACACTCTGTTTTGCCAGTCAAGCAGCTCGTTTTTGGTTTCTCATTTTACCCTTGTAATAGCTTTTGTTTGGTTTTGTTTTTGTAATTTCCCTTGCTCACGGCGAGTATATAAGCTATAAGTGAGGTTTGTAACAATCAATCACTTACATGGCATAAATTTTGGGGGCTTCAGTTCAAGTTTATGCTCTTCTCTGCTCCCTTTTTCTCTCATTTTCTTGGCACTTTCTGGGTAGCCAAACACCCTCCAAGGATGACAACTTGGAGGATGAGTGGCTAAAACCCGTTCCTCCTTGAAGCAGAAGGCTGCTTGGGTCCTGCCAGATTTGAAGAGGCTGTGGAGGTTCCACATTTTCAACCTTGATGCCTTCGCGGTTGTGTTTCCTTTGAACTCTAGGTTTAAATCCCACTAGATTCACATTGAATGACAGCCCTTTATTTGGTAATCTTTTAGGGTTCGAGTGGATGCTTATTGTTAGATCCTTTGAGATTCGTGGTTACCCTCTATTAATCATTGTAAGGGGTAGTCGAGGAGAATTGTTCTTCTTCATCGGTGACCTTCTTTGCTCGATAAACACCATCCTTTCAAAGGGATAATTATTTGGGTTAGGTTTATAGCTAAATGAAGATCCGGTTCGAGATGACTATATGTCATCCTCCCCAGCGTGAGAGTAATGGACCCCGAAACCTCTAGAGTGACCTTTAGAACCTAAATCCAATAGCCTGACACTTTAAGGAGACTTCTTTTACATTTTATTTTATTTAAATTTCAGTTGTCAACCATTACACCCCCTGTTTTTATCAAAACCCCAAAATCCAAATTAAATTCACCAGCTTAAGCACTTCACTGTTAGTCATTTGCATGAAGAAAACCCATCCCTGAGTTCGACCCTAGAGCCCATCTTTGCGGTAGTGTACTACGGTAGGAGTTTAGGATACAAATTTTGTTGATTTCGGATCACCGACAGGTACTAATCACTATCGATCACGGCCAAACATGGCCAAAGTCAGGAGATTCGAGAATAGGCTAAAGTTGTCCATTCGGGGCAAGATTGTAGGACTTTGCCTACAGGACATGGACTCCATGGTTGGGATAGCCTTGACCATAGAGAGAGAGATCGAGGATGATCTATACCTCGATAATGCAGTGCTAGTAGCAAGAGGGAAGGAGAGTCACTTTCTAGTTCCTGTGGAAGGCAGGGCTTCGAGTTCACGTGGGTTCCAGGGCAGTGGCCATCCGGCCAAGGATGTATCATAGCTGCACTAGGGTCGCAGATGGTGTTCTATCATTGCCAAGCAGCTCGACATATCAGAGGGATTGCCCCTAGAGACAAAAAGGATCCCAAGGTTTCGACAACGTAGTCCCGCTTTAGCTGTGAGGATTGCAGTGATACAAAGATATCTCTATAGCCTGCATGCTGTAGGAGCCAGCTTTCTTAGCCTCGTGGAGCTATACGAGCACCTCCCATACAGCAGCCGTAGAGGCCAGGTTATGGGTCGAGGCAAGACGGCGCCCACGCAGTGGACATCAGGTGGCGGGCGTTGTCTACACCATTATACCACCGACTGAGTCAACATATCAGCCAGTTATACAAGGTATGTTTTTGCTATCTTGACAATGGGCAAGAGTGTTATTTGATTCTGGTGCTTCGCATTCATTTATTGCTGCATCAGTTGTTATAGAGTTGGGCTTAGAGGTTGAGGCCTTGGAGGAGCCTATGTTTTTGAGTTATCCCCTAGGGATTAAGGTGAGGATAGAGATGATATGTCGTGGTTGTGAGTTAGAGATCTCCGGGATTCTACTCCTGAGTGGACTTGGTCATGGACATGTCAAGTTCGACGTCATCCTTAGGATGGATTAGTGCTTCATTCTTATTCATTATGTTGAATTTTATTCCCAGATTAGGAATTCGGGTTGTCTGCTTGTTAGTAATCTCTTGTGGGAGTCCACAGTGCGTCTCCACGAGAAATTGGTCTAAATTGTTGATCCTTAGGAGCTATTCTCAGTGTGTAATTGAAAAGGAAATTATGGGGTTGTGGTTGGTTGATTTAAGGATTGATTAAATTGACTATTTTAAAATAGAAAGATGATTGTTGGGATTCTTAGGTTTCCACTCACCAATACTCACGTAATTCCCACCTCTTAGTTTATAGTCTCATCTAAGAGCCATTGATGAATGGTCTTCGATGGAAGAGATTTTCTTTAAACGCTCTTTTAGAATGAAAAATGATCGAGGAATGTTAAACACTTGTTCAATAATTAATTCAGACTCTTAGCTTGCATTTGTAATCAAGTACAGCGTCAATGCCGAAGGATCTCTCGTTCACACGTTGTCAAGAGGATCTTAACTAAGGTTTATAAAAGTTTCTCTACAAGTGATTAACATCACCGCGGTCCTTTAGTATAAAAAGAGGAATTAAGGGATATTACCTTGATCAGGGTGAGTTTCCACCGTAGAACCCTGACATAAAAGTTTAGAACTCCATGGAAATTATAAGGCAAATCATAATTGAAATTTATTCATAAAGGAACTTTTGAAAAAAATCAAATTTAATTGCAAAACCTAGGAGCGAAAAATGCAAATTCTTGAGGAGAGAAAAGCGAGATGTGTGTTCCCTCTTGAAAGATTCGTGTGCTTGAAATCAACAATCTCTAGAAAAAATGAAGTCTTCTCAACCTAATCTATAAAACTTCGCCAAAACTATGAAAGAACACTTCTCCTATGAGAACCTAACCCACAGGAATCAAAAAATTTGCCTTCTCCTCCTCCTTTGAGAAACATACCCTTTTCCATTGTGATCTCGAGTTGATGGCTAAAGGACGATTGTGCCCTTGCATTAAAATCGTATTCCTGCTCAATTCCCGCAAATCTTACATGGGTGTACCGGTACAGGTTAGTGGTGTACCGGTACAGGTTGCTCTCTGCCACTTTTCTGCATGGGTGTACCGGTACAAGTTGAAGGTGTACCGGTACAGGTTAGCTACTGGTGCTTTTCTGCATGGGTGTGCCGGTACAGGTTGAAGGTGTATTGATACGGGTTGGCCAGCGGTGCTGCACGTAGGTGTACGATGCAGGTTGAAGGTGTTAGATACGGGTTAGTGCCCCAGGTGCTTTTACGCATGGGTGTCAGGTACGGGTAGGAGGTGTCTTGTTTAAGTTCCTCTTCACTTGTTTCCCGACTTGTTTGCACTTCGAGAAACTTCGCAAGCGGTTTGCCATCATCACAATGATCATATTAAACTTTAGGACCACGAACCCTTGTAACAATTATGTATGAAACATGAAAAACACAATGCAATTCGAAACACGAAAACAATTGTGGTACTATTCTTGTAAAAAATGTGAGCAAGTATGACTTCAGAAAATTTTCAATTCCGATATAATCATTGCTCTTTTGCGTATTCAACACACCCCCCAACCTGCATCTTGCTAGTCCCTATCAAGATTTAAACTAGTGATACCTTCTGGTTATGATTTCCAAAAAATGTGCTAAGCACAGTTAAGCTTTGCAAGTTTCTCAAAAGGGCAAAAATTAAACATAATACTTCAACCTGACATAGTATGCACCCGTGTGGTTAATTAACCAAACCACAGTCTCTAACAATGAACATAACAACAAGCTGTACATAACCCATTATTCATATAAGGACCATGGAATTGAGAAAAACCAAGAAGGCTGTATGCAAGCAGTAAATGAGCGATAGTATAGAGCCTTGATTTAACATAACCACTTAACTACTATGCATAAGGAATAACTAATACAACTGAAATCAAAAAGTGCAGCATCAAAGAGTTATAATGATATAGGCTACACAAATAGGGCAAAATGAACAAAATGGGTGTTGGCGGTATGGATGAGGTCTACACGATTGCGACACTTCCCACCCAATCTAGCCTCTTGTGTCTGCTACTCGGTCTCTCCAGTCATCTGCTCGAAGAAACGCGTCCTCATCGCGCGGTCGTCTAACTCAAAGTCTCTCCAAGTCGGGAGGAGGGGCATCTCCAATCGGGGAGCTCTCCTCGATAAATATGACTCAGGAGCTGGAGGCTTGTGGATCATTGATTCTGTTTCCCCAAAATGCATTTGAACCACCCCTTAATTCGATGCTCCATTCTCTTCAAAGGGGATGTGCTCATAGGTGCAGGTGCTGTAGACGAAGAGGCCCCGGGAATAGTCACCGGAGGATGTGAAATTTCAGGTCTCGTAGATCTGTTTCGATGTAGCCTCCTTTGGTTTGTAATAGGCCCAGAAGCAGGAAGAATCCTCTTTTCCTTAGCCTCCCTCGTCCCGCGGCTTCTACAAGATTTGTCACTAGAACCCAGGGGGAATGGAATATGCCTACTTTTAATTGAGGCTGAAAATCTCACCATAATGCACCATATGACCAAGGCATAATCAACAAGCTTCCGTTATCTCAGTATATTAATTTCTTATTCTTGGATATTTTTAGTTTGCCCTTTGGTCCGATTCTGTGGCATTAATCTTGTTCATCAACGCATATTAAAACGGCTTTAGCACAAATTCTTGCGTATAAATCCACTCGCATGGCCACGGATGAGTGCATAACCTCGGTGAACAACTAGGCGTCGAAATCGTGTGGCCACGAGAGGGTGGAGTCGATCAGGGCGGCGGGCGGACATGTGAGAATGAGCTATCAAATCGGGTGATCTTCATTTAACACCCATCCACATGGGTGGTCTCTAGCAAGGTATCTACCGGTGATTCTCTCTCAGATAGTGTAAAACTCGAACCAAGGTGAGGAGATATCCCTTGAACCCGATTACACATAAGCTGGTCTGCATAGATAATGGCCTGATGGATGGGTGAACAAAAATGTGTCCACATTCACCCCCTTGCAATGAAATCCCATTGTGATCGATTAGACCCACTTTTTTCCTACTGCGAATCGGAGGCCTTACTTAAACATGGCCTGATCATCTCTCATCATCTTTCGATACCTCCTGCTCTCGGAAAGATGAGTCTCTTCACTTGCCTTGCCATGCTTTCACAGTGGGAGGGTGTGGATTTTCTTTTCTTCACGACGCTCCATGGAGCTGGCGCTTTCCTTTCCCGTGTTCTTAGACATACCATAGATATCGGAAAGAATATGTCACTTGTGGCCCAGCTGCACCATGCAATGTCATTGTTATCTCATGATCTGGGTGACGTCTGCATCGGATAAAACCTTCTCACATTCTTTGGCCAGCCTCAATATAGAAGACAAAATACCTACAGACTAAATCAACCAAACAACTCCATGGATCCAATGAATACACAAAATAATGCTCTCAAGATTGTGAGTTAGCAGCGTCGTACGTGACATTAAGAAGAATCAGGATGACGGTGAAAACAACGCGGGAGCAGGCAGCTGGATTTGCTTGTGTGAGAGGGACAAAAAGCTAGGTTTTGGTTTCTCATAAGAGTGGATGAGATGGGGAATACAAAGGAGTGCAAAATGAGGTTAAAGCCTAGTTTGCCCAAAACACGCCAGTGTGCAGGTACCGGGTTAGTGTTGTGCCGTGGGGTTGCCCTCTTGCCTCTTTTGCCTTTGGCTGTGCCGGTGCGACATACAGCTGCGGTATGAATCCCGACATTTTATTTTTATTTATTATTTGCTATTTATTTTTGAGATTAGAGACAGTAGTGCAGATTTAAATATTCTTTTCAAATGCCTTCCATCCGGTTCCTTTGCATGCTCATTCTCTCCTGCTCATATTACGCCCCAAGCCGACTATGTTGGAGTTGACAATTGTACATCCTTCTTTTGACACTTTCTCACCTAACATGGGACCCACTGTATTTCTTTTGATCAGGGTTCCTAGGTTTTGGGCTAAAGATTAGCGCTCAAGGCTCGAAATAGGTGCAAGGATAAGGCAAAAGCTTGATTCCACAAAAGTGTAACACGAAGTGATGGCCTCAGTGTTTCCCGAGTTATGTAATATGTTCCTTAGAAAATTTGATGCATGTCGTTAACATGGCATGCCAAAATAATGCACAAGGGGTAGCATTAGCAGGCAAAACAAGAGTATGAACAGAAGGTTCGTGGTTTGTGTAGGGAATTAGAACAGAATTCGGAGGAATAAGGTCCAAAATATGAACATAGAGATTTTGTGCATGCTTGTTATTGTGTAAATGCAATGAAATGACGTGGAGTGTGTAAAAAGTCATGTGGCTACATACATTCTGAGTCAAATACTATACCCAAAGCCTGGTCGAAAATTTTGCCATGCCCAGACATGTAACATGCGCATGGATTAGGTCAAACCGGTGTATGCCCGCCCATGACGAGAAACTAACCATTGTCCTCAATGCACATAAGTACACACCTTGGGAATTTGGCATAAATTTTATTTTATTTTATTTATTTTATTTTTTTACTTAAAAAAACAATTGAAATAAAGAAGCAAAGAAAATGCAAGAAGAAAAACAAAAGAAAAAGAAAAACTATACAACAAGGTGGGGTAGAATTTACTACGATGGAGTATCACGAAGATGACGGGTCTACCGGGTCCTCGTGTCTCTAGCGGTCAAAGTGCGCAAATGGCTTTAGGCGTTGGCCGTGACTTTGAAGGATTTCCCATTTTGCAGATTCGATCTCCCTTTGCACCCGTATGGGTAAACTACTTTGGCAGCCGAATGGGCGGTCGTAAGGCGGGTTGCACGGAAACATGTGCAACCGTGTTTGTAAGCGGTACTTTTAGTTAGGTTCAAAAGTTTTCCACGCAATGGTCTTATCGTGGAACAGCTTGAGCCTCTCTTTGCTAAATAGGAGACTCTCATATGACTCTACGCCACAATTCTTCAAATCATTCATACGCAGCGATCATTGCTTACCTTGATCCAAATTAAAGTTAAGTTTTAATACCCAATATGCCCTATGCTCCATTTCTACCGGCAGATGACAAGCCTTTCCATAAACAAACCTATGAGGACATGCCCGGGAATAGTTTAAAAGCGATGCAAGGTAAGCCCGAAGAGCATCGGTAAGTCAGACATTGATCTTTGCGATTTGGGGCAAGCTAGTTTTCCAAAATTGTTTGATCTCCCTATTAGCTAATTCGACTTGACCATTGGTTTGTGTGGGTGGTATGCCGTTGGGAAACTTTGTGGAGTGACCCATGCTTTTCAACAAATTTTCAAAGAGCGATTACAAAAATGGAGTCCACCATCACTAATAATAGCACGAGGTACTCCAAATCGAGAAAAAAATTTCTTTTATAAATTTCAAAACAACCTTGTGGTCATTAGTTCTCGTTGGAGTAGCCTCAACCCATTTGGATACATAATCAACAGATAACAAAATGTAAAGGTACCCACAAGAAGGGGGGAAAGGCCCCATGAAGTCTATACCCCAACAGTCGAAAATATCAATGATTAAAATCGGGGTAAGAGGCATCATGTTCCGTTTTGTGACCCCTCCTAATTGTTGGCACCGTGCATAAGTTTTGCAAAATTCAAAACAATCTTTAAACAGTATAGGCCAGTAAAACCCATCTTGCAAAATTTTATCTGCTGTTTTCCTTGTAGAGAAATGCCCTTCACAAGCTTAAGATGGCAAAGGGTGATATCCCAATTTGCCTCGTCATTGGGTACACATCTTCTAAATCAATTGAATAAGACGATATTCCAAACAGATATGGATCATCAAAATAATACTTCTTAATGTCCACCAGAAATTTCTTTTTTTGTTGAGAAGGCCATTGGGGTGGAATTTGACCAGTCACCAAATAATTTACTATGTCCGCGTACCATGGGCAGTGAACCATAGCAAAAAGCTGCTCATCAGGAAAACTGTAGCCTATGGGTATGCCATGAGAACTGGATTCCGGAACTAACCGAGATAAATGGTCAGCGACCACATTCTCGACCCCCTTTTTGTCTTTAATAGTCATGTTGAATTCTTGGCATAGTAAGATCCATCTAGTCGTGAGGCTTGGTATCACAGCAGAGGCGGTGCCCGTATTGCGTGGTGCAGTAGTAGTTTACGAGGAGACCTGATGTATGACTGAACTTTTCTAAGGTAAAGGCGGCTGACTAAAAACTCTTTTATACGTGGTTGTGTAGTTTGCTTGAGGCGGAATCTACAGAGTCTTCTTTGGCATAGTAGATTACAAAGCCTTTTATCTTCCTTTGTCCTAAACGGCTCCTATAGCATAATCACTAGCGTCGCACATGATCAAAATGGAAGGTTCAATCGAGGGAATCGCATGATGAGCGACACTAACATAGTTTTGAGTTTAGCAAAGGCAGCCTCACAAGCCCGTGACCATGCAAAAGGGGCATCCTTGGCAAGCAAATTGCATAAGGGGCGAGCTATAGCACTAAAATATTTTATGAATCTCCTATAGAACCCAGCATGTCCCAAGAATGACCTTATGTCTCTAACACACTTAGGAGTAGGTAAGTTGGAGATCAACTAAACTTTGGCCTTATCCACTTCAATTCATTTCGATACTATGTGGCACAAAACCGATCCCTTGTGTCGCCCCATGAAATGACACTTTTCCCGATTTAACACAAGGTTTTCTCTTGACATCTCTCTAAAACCTTACGTAAAATTCTCAGGTATCTCATATGAGTCACCAAAAACGAGGAGAAATCATCCATGAAGATTTCCAAAATGATTCTATTATGTCATAGAAAATTCCGTCGCACACTTAGTTGGAAGGTTCCGGGTGCATTACATATCGAGGCATTTTCCTAAAGGCAAAAGTACCAAAAGGACAGGTGAATGTAGTTTTCTCTTGATCTTCCAAAGCTATCTCAATTTGATTGTACTCTGAGTACCCATCGAGAAAACAATAAAATTCGTGCCCTGCAACTCTCTCTAACATTTGATCAACAAACGGTAGAGGAAAGTGATCTTTCTTAGTACCCGCATTAAGCTTCCTATAATCTATGCACACCTCAGCCGGAGGTAACCACAGTGGGAATTAGCTCATTGGCCGCCATTTGCGACCACGGTGACTCAGTTTCTTAGGGACTACTGTGTTAGGGTGCGACCCACTTGCTATACGCGATAGGGTAAATAACACACATCGAAAGTTTTAAGACTTCTTTCTTGACTACTTCCTTCATTGTGGATTCGATCGTCTTTGTGGTTGTCTAGAGGGTTTAACATCCTCTTCAAGTGAATCCCTATGTGCGAGATCAAGGGACCAATTCCCTTAATGCGCGATTGTCCATCTGAGAAGCGGTCACATTGGGTTCTCGATATCTCTAAAAAGTTTATTTTCTTGATCCCGACTTTGGGAGGAAGATATGATTGGGAAGAGTTTCTTCTACCCACTAGAGAAAGGCATATTTGAGGTGTGATGGTAAGGGTTTCAACTCAAGCTTAGGTGGTCTCTCTTCTGAAGGTAATGCCACAATCATGAGTGGTGGCAATGGTTCAAATTGGGTGCCCATCCATTAACTTCCAATACTTCATTGTGTTCGATTATGGAGTGTAGGAACTCAGGTTATGTTATGGTCACTTCCTCATCCGAACTAGGAAACACCAAACGGGACATGAGAGGGTTATACATGTGAAACATTATCTAAGTATTTACATGCCACGAATCAACCATGTTTACCTCACACATCTTCCTCTCATCCCGAATTTCCCTTGATAACATTAAAGATATTTAGATTAACGGTCATGTTGCAAATGATAATGTCATTAAGCTTCCCTTACAATGTATGATGGCATTAGCGGTTGCCAGAATGAATACACCAAGAATCGCGGGAACTAAGTTCCTTGGTTCGCCTGAAGTTAGTGTCAGCGTAATGAAATCTGCAGGAAAATAGAACTTATCCACTTATTACTGATACATCGCTACTATCTCTCTAGGAATTTTTATACTACGGTCAGCTAATTGGAGGGTGATATTGGTTGGCTTTAATTCTCCTAACCCCAGGTCGACGGTATCTTGTGGTAAAATGACAAATTAACACTTACCTTTAAATCTCTTAAAAGCATTTCCCGACTTGGAATTCCCTACTACTATAGAAATAGTAGGGCTTCACAGGTCTTTGTATTTTAGAGGCAAATTGTTCTGTCGGTGAGGTAGATTGCTTTCCGGTCATGAATGCCTCCTTGTTGACACCTAGTTTCCTTTTACCGTGCCTGAATCCTTTAGAAACTTGGCATAAGAGCGGAATTTGTAATGGCATCTAGTAAGAATGTTCAATTTCACTTGTTTGAACAACTCATAGATCTCATAGCTAATTGTTCACTTTCTTTGGGGTTCTCAGCCTATGAGGGTATGGAGCTAGGGATATGGGTGGCCTTGTCTTGTTCGCTGCCTTGATAATATCGCACAGGAGCATGAGGCACATTCGACACCTCATCATCTCATTGGTTCCTTTGAGACTCTTGTATTGGTTTGTGGTTTGAATAGTTTTGTCAATTACCTTACCACTTCGAGTGGTGACAGCCTTGCGATGCTGAAGGTACCCTCGCCAAACACGACTCGACCTTATTTTGACCTTGTGGGTTTTGGATGGTTTAAGATGGGAGTTTCCCTTTTTCTTGTTGAAAATTGCCCATAGAAGAGGTTAGCTTGGTTATTTGGGATCTCACATCATTCAGGGCAGTTCAAAATTCTGTGTTTGTGGATTGTTGGGTCTATACGAATTGTGTTACTATATCCTCCAAACTTCTCTTATGTGGAGGTTGATAAGGCTGTGGGTTTGGATTCCCTTGATTCGATGGATGGAAACCATGATTAGGGTTCACAGGAAATCCTTGGGGACCTTGATTATGAAATGGAGGAATTGGATTTGCAAAACCTTGGTTTTGATAATGGGGGCCTTGGTTGTTTGGCAAGTTATGTGGGCCTCCCTCATTTCTCCAACTAAAATTAGGGTGCTTACCCCATCCTGGATTATATGTTTCAGAATATGGAGAATTGAAAGGTTTCCTTTGGTAGTTAAGGGCATTAGCTTGCTCTATTTGGATTGCTCCATAGCAGGAAAGGTTTAGAGCGATTAATAGTTGAGTGCGTAGGGTCATTGCATATGATGCATGACTCCTCCACTCTGGAGTCAATAGATGCAGAAATTTACTTGAGGCATACTAGTTACCTAGTTCACCTTTTTCAACTCTATAGCCTCCAACTTCCTTGTTAAATTGGCGATTTTTGCTTGCAAATCATCATTCTCTCTTACGTGATGGATTCCTCCCCCTGTAGGTGTACTATGCACTTTAGCAGTGTCTACGGAGGTGTTAATCTCCCATGTTTGAGCATTTTCTGCTATGGTGTCAAAGAGTTGAATTGCCTCCTTAGCACTCTTTTCATAAAACTCTCCTGCACACATCATTTGGATGTATTGTTTGTTATTCAAAGATAGCCCTTGATGAAAATACGCCTGGTGTCCCACGTCAAACCATGATGAGGGATAGCATGGAGAGATCCTTGTATCTTTTATACTCGCAACAAAGGTTCATGACTTTTCAGAAAAATTCTAAATTGCTCGCATGAGAGCATTGGTACGTGCGGGAGGGAAAAACTTGTTGAGGAATTCATTTCGCATGTCCTCCCATGTAAAGATTGAATTAGGTGCAAGAGAATGAAACCAAATTTTAGCCTTCTCCTTTAGAGCAAAAGGAAATAGAACCATACAGTTATGGAGAGGTGAACCGAGTGAGAGGAAATGCAACACAGACATCCTCGAAGTCTCTACGTGAATGAATAGGGGTTCTCAGACTCAACCCCTTGATATATAGGTAGAAGACGGATCATTTGGAGCTTCGCTGAGAATTGATTAGTCTCTTGGAAGGCGAATACATGGGTTGTTGGTTCTTTGAGGTTGCAAAATTTCTTCGAAGGAACCTTTCCACATTAGGTAAGGAAGCGAGGGAGCTCGATATTGATTCGTTTGAAGTTAACATTTTCCCTCACATTCTTTGGTGTTCTTTGGGAGTGCGACATCGTCTCCTGTGGAGGTTCATGAGTCACTTGTGGGTTAATTTATCCCTTGAGCATTTGATTAAACAGAGGTTGTTGATTCCCGGAGTGGTCCATTTGAGGTGTAGGGTTATCTTAAAACAATGGACTTACTATGGGTTCTTCAGAATCTCTTGGGGGTACAATTCTTATAAGTCGGCGTTGCTCATTGTGAGCCCAAACCGACATGCACTAAACCTACTCCTTCCAAGAAAACACCCACTGCGATTCCTCACAAAAACAGATTAAAAAGAAAAGTAGAGAAAGTACCGGATTTGCAATGCAATTGCAAATTACCTCTAGCTCTCTTGAATCGACTAAGATTGATCGCCTCCTCAACAGCAGCGCAATGTAGATTCCTTATTCGTATGCTGAATTTTATTCCCGCGTATGAATTAAAGTTGTCTAACATTGTAATCTGTAGGAATCCACGGGTCATCTCCACGAGTGGTCTAAATTTTGATCCTTGAGCTATTCTCCAAAAGGTGTGTAATTGAAAAGGAAATTATGGGGTTGTGGTTGGTTGATTTAAGGATTGATTAAATTGACTATTTTAAAATAGAAAGATGATTGCTGGGATTCTTAGGTTTCCACTCACCAATACTCACGTAATTCCCACCTCTTAGTTTGTAGTCTCATCTAAGAGCCATTGATGAATGGTCTTCGATGGAAGATTTTTCTTTAAACACTCTTTTAGAATGAAAAACGATCGAGGAATGTTAAACACTTGTTCAACAATTAATTTAGACTCTTAGCTTGAATTTGTAATCAAGTACAACGTGTACCAAGGATCTCTCGTTCATACGTTGTCAAGAGGATGCCCAACTAAGGTTTTTATAAAGTTTCTCTACAGAAATGATTAACATCGTGATCCCTTTGGAAGAAGTATAAAGGAATTGAGGATATTACATGATCGGGGTGAGTTTCCAGTAGAACCCGGCATAAAGTTTAGAACTCCATGCTGGAAATTATAAGGCAAATCATGAGTGAAGAGAGAATTTATTCATAAAAGGAACTTTGAAAAATTCAGAATTTAATTGCAAAACCTAGGAATGACAAATACAAATTACTGAGAGAGAAAACGAGATATGTGTTCCTACTGAAAGATTACGTGTGCTTGAAATCAACAATCTCTAGAAAAAATGAAGTCTTCATCCCTAATCTATAAAACTTCGCCAAAACTATGGAAAAGAACACTTCTCCTATGAAAACCTAACCCTAGGAATCAAAAGCTGCCTTCTCCCCTCCTCCTTTGGCTTTTATACCCTTTTCCATTGTGATCTCGAGTTGATGGCTAAAGGACGATCGTGCCCTTGCATTAAAATCGTATTCCTGCTCAATTCCCACAAATCTTACATGGGTGTACCGGTACAGGTTGCTCTCTGCCACTTTTCTGCATGGGTGTATCGGTACAGGTTGAAGGTGTACTGGTACAGGTTGGCCACTAATGCTTTTCTGCATGGGTGTACCGGTACAGGTTGAAGGTGTACTGGTACAGGTTGGCCACTGGTGCTTTTCTGCATGGGTGTACCAGTACAGGTTAAAGGTGTACCGGTATAGGTTGGCCACTGGTGCTTTTCTGCATGGGTGCTGCCGGTGGGTTGGAGGTGTGCAGTCTGAGTTCCCTCTGCACTTGTTTCCAAGCTTGTTTGCTTCGAAAACTTCGCAAGCGGTTGCCATCATCACAATGATCCGCGTCGCTTTGGGACACGAACCCTTGTAACAATTATGTATGAAACATAGAAAAACACATGCGAGTCGAAACATGAAAACAGTGCGATTACCTATTCTTATGCAAAATGTGAGCAAAGTATGACTTGAAGGTGCTAAATTATGATATAATCATTACTCTTTTTATTGTGTTGACAATTGGGTGACGACTTCACAGATCGTTATTGATTGTGAGGCGTAGCGGGGGTGCAGCCTATGCACGGGGATGGTACTCGTGTTGTATTTCAGGGGGACAAGCATGATATTTTTCCCCAAACGGTGTACGAGTCTAGGTGTCAGGGATAGTTGGCGGGTTGGCTAGCGAGCCTTACCCTAGAGGACGAGGTGAGGCCGGACTTAGATCTACCTCAGTGGTGCGAGTATGAGGATGTTTTCCGGATGAGCTCACAGGGTTGCCTCCATAAAGGGTTTGTGAGCCGATATCGAGTTACGCCCTAGTACTTTGCCCATCTCTATGACTCAACATACGATGGCACCAGTTGAGTTCGCGGGAACTCGAGTCCGGCTACGAGAACTGCGGACAAGGATTCGATGAAGCCAGAGCACTTCATGGGGCGCTCACGGTCTGTTGCGAAAGAAGAAGGACAAGACCCTTCGATTGTGCATTGATTACAAGTAGTTGAAAAGGGTTACGATCAAGAATCGGTACCCATTGTCGAGGATTGATGATTTGTTTGATCAGTTGAGAGGAGCGCGAGTCTACTCCAAAATAGACCTTTGCTGTAACGCCCCGTACCGAGAAAGTGTACGGTACATGTAACTGTAGGGGCGCATATGTGCACCAAGTGCCCTTGCAATATTTTGGGAGTTGTTAAGGATGAAATGATAAATTTATGAACCCGGAATGTGGTAATAAAACAAGGGTAAAGTTTTAAATTCCCAAAAAAAGATATGAAAGCCATAATTTGAGAAGATAGGATGCTAAAAATTGAAATAAAACAAGTTGACTTGCAATATTAAAGTGATGGAGGACCTTTTTGCAATTAAGGTAAATATGAGACTATAAAAGGAGAGGAGACAAACAAAATGTCTCATTTGTCTCATTTCTTGCTAGGGCTCCACTGCGAGAAGGAAAGGGAGAGGAAGAAGAGGAAGAAGAAGGAGAAGGAGAAGAAGAGGAGCAAAAATGTATGTTTTCTTGTATGGAATCAAGTGTATTTTGGATTCCTAAGGTTTTGGTTTGGAGACTAGTTCCTTCTTTTCTAGGGTTTTGTGGAGAGATCACCCAAACCCTAGAACTGTTGAAGTTATGGGGGAAAAACCCTAATTGGGATAGAATAAACATGGAATCCATCATAATTATATGGTTTTGTAGGAATTGGTGGACCTTAGGTTGAATTTTTGGGATTTTTACACAGGGTTTGATAATGTAGGAGTTCCCGAGCCACCAATACAGTGTTATGGAGTTGTTTGGATGAATTCCATGTTGATTTAACCCGGGTGATATGGAATATAGATGTTGTATGAAATGGAGTGCAAAAGAGGAAAAAGTAGTGCAGGTAAATTCGAAGTGGTACCGATCTGCAAAAATAGGCGGGCCAGAATTTTCCGCAATGACTAATCGGTGCCGATGCCGATACAAGCGGTGCCGGTACCGCCCAACGAGTGGATCGGCGCCGGTGCCGATTAGAGCGATGCAGTACCGGGTGCAAAATGCCCAGAATTGTGTATTTTTGCATATTTAAGCCTAAATTCACACACCGATTGTATAGGAACCTTACTAAATGATTAAGAGAGGTTCAAAGAATATTAGAACTCAATGAAAAATGGAGCGTACCTTGTCGCCTCGGCGAAACGAATCGTTGAGTGTGACAAAGTCTATGAAGTACGTTAAGTTTACGTTATACGTAGGCGATTAATGTGTTCGCCCTATTCGTTTGAGTGTGTAGGCTAAAAGCAAAGGCGGGAAAATTGTGGAATTGTGCTCGAGTTTAGTAAGCAGAAAAGGTGAGTGTTCTAAACCTAATTTTCAAATACTAGTGTATTATATTATAAACTGTTTTACAATGGTATTTAAATGGTTTTGATTGTAAACCATGTTTGAAAAGCAAGCAATGAGTTTAGCAAGCAAGCAAATGGTTTTGAATTATCAAACCATAATTAAAGCAAACAATGGTTTGAATTTAGTAAACCATGTTTCAAGCAAGCAAGCAAGCAAAAAAATATTTGTGAAAACAGACCTAACTAAAATCCCTAGTTCTAAGCAAGCATACCGGTAAGAGGTATTCCTTACGTGCACGGTGGTGTTAGGATATCATTCATGCATTTTAGTTTTGCCTGGTAGGCAAACTTAGGTCATGCATCATGGCATTGAAAGGAGACCGTGTACGTCTGAGTATATAGGGTTAGCGTTAACTAAATTATGGTGATGGGGCTTAAGATCCAATTCCACCATATTTCTGGGAAAGGTGGAGTGAAGCAAGGATCGAAATATCGATGGCTACGGATATATCGATGTAGTGGATTTCTACGGAAATATCGGAAATATCGGAAATATCTGTAAAATATCGGTGGATATTTTTACAAAAATATCGGTTATTAAAATTTTCATATTTGATATATAGATTATGAGAAATGATTCATATCTTAATTAGGTAGATTAAAATCAAATGGATTAATGGTATTAAATTAAATATGTTATATTTAATATATTATTTAGAATATTATTATGTTAAAGAGATATTATTTATTTGTTTTTGTTATTATTATAAATATTATGTAGATAATGAGGAGATTCAAAATATTATATATTATAATTTTAAATTTTTAAATGATATTATTTTATTTCTTTTCTTTTCAGATAATATTTGATTTAAAATATTATAAGTTATAATGTAAAATAAAACTAAAATAAAATATTATAAAGGGATTATAAACAAATAAATAATAAGAGAATATAAAAAAAGTTTACACCATATATAATTAGTATAATCAATGGCAGTAGTTGGAGGTGTCAACCCGAGGGTATTTTGGGTGGGATCCTTCAAAAACTAATTTTCATATTTTTTTTTTTAGTCGAGTAAATTTCAAGAAAATATCATATTTTTTTGAGGAGAGAGGAGTGAGAGAGCCGAAATGGAGAGATGATAAATGTGAAGAGAGTAGAGAGGCAGTGGGACCCAACGTAATCGGTGGAAATAATCGGTCAATTGGGTTGTAAATGCAAATAGTAGTTATTTTCCCAGGCACTTTTTTTAATTCTGCCGACTTTGTTTGGCCCCGAGTTTTAATTTCTTTCCTTAGTGCGGTTTTAATTTATTTCCCCTTAGTGACCCTAAAATATGAATTTATCCAAAATTCCCGGGAAAAATCGGATTTTTCGAAAATATGTCGGAATTTTCCGATTTTCGTAAAAATCGCCTTCAATCGATTTTTCCATGGATTTTTCCCTCTCACCCAGTAGAAAAATGGCGAAAAAATGGCCCAAAATTTCCGATTTTCCTTGGGTGAAGTGTGCCGAACCGCTTCACCTAGGTGAAGCGGACCAGTCCGACCAGAGCGCGGTGATCAGAGGCTCAGTGTTCACTGGGGTGCGACAAGCGGGAAGACACAACGGTGGTTGATGATTTATAAGCATGATATCGGTTGAAAAAATCAACCAGTTGCGGTTGAGCCTGGGCTCAGTGTTTGTTTTAAACAAGCGGTTGAGCGGGCTCAGTTTTATTTCAAAAGCGGCCGGTTAAGCCAGGGCTCCCGTGGTGATTTTAAAAGCGACGGTTTGAGCCCGGGCTCCGTTTTTATTTTAAAGCAACGGTTGAGCCCGAGGCTCCGTGTTTATAAAAAGTTTTGGAAACTTTTAGCGAGAAGATTTGAAAAAAGTTTACAGAGGCTTTTAAAGCGGAATTTGAGAAAAGTTTTATAAACTTTTAAAGCACATCAAGGTAAAGCAAGCAAGCAAGAGATTTGAGAAAAGTTTTAGAAACTTTTAAAGCAAAGCAAAGTAAGCAAGCAAGGCTTCTAGAAAATATCTTGTAAAAGAGAGTTTTACAGTTTTGAGATGTTTTCTGAAAAGAAAAATATTTTATAAAGCATACACTCACTGAGCTTGTTTAGCTCATTATTTTGTGTTTTAAAAACTATTTTTTCACCAGTGCGAGGAACTACTCAGGACTATTTGGAGGCGATTAGGATTCTCCTGATTTGTATCCAATCTTTGTAAATTAAAGAATATTATGTGAAAATACTTTGAATTTGTATAATGGGCATATGTATATACATAGGGTAGTTGCGAAAATGTATTGAGCCTGAGGCTCTTTTGAAAGAATGTTGATGGTTGCCATATTAGGAAAACTATAAATTGTGTATATAGGATTTGGGACATGTTTGTTATGTAGCTGATATGTTGCCGGGATTTTACAAAATCCTAAGTTGGAAAAAGGAAAAATTTTTATAAGAGTTTTTAGGAGGCTTAATGCGGCTTGTTTGCCACGAGTTCTTTGTCGTTGGGAGTGCTTGTGGGGTTTACGTGAATTGGCCCGACACACACTGCGGCTAGTAGAGGGTGGGGGTGCGTCATTTGCACTGGTTACCATCAATTGAGGGTTAGGGAGACAGATATCCCTAAGACAACGTTTAGGACGTGTTATGGGCACTTTTGAGTTTACAGTGATGCCCTTTGGATTGACAAATGCAGCTGACATTCATGGACCTCATGCATAGGGCTGACCCTATACAGATAGTTTAGGGTGATGGCCGTGGATCACATTTTGATCTATTCCCAGTCAGAGTGGGAGTATGAATATCACTGAAGGATTGTTTTACAGTTTCTGAGAGATCATCGGTTATGCATGAGTTTAGTAAGGAGTGCGAGTTTAGCTTCGCGGAGGTGAGATTTTTGGACATGTGGTGTCAGCATCAGGCGTGTCAGTAGACCCTGAGAAGGTCGAGGCCGTGATGAGTTGGGAGAGGCCGAAGTCAGTCTTCGAGATACGCAATTTCTTGGGATTTGTTGGGTACTACAGGAGATTCATTGAGGATTTCTCCCGATTGGCAGCACCTATGACGAGATTGACCCGGAAAGATGTCAAGTTTGATTGGAATGGCGATCGCGAGGCATTCGAGAGTGAGAAGGAGCTTACTTGGCTCCTATCTTGATAGTCCGGACGGACGGGGGTACTGGTGTATTGTGATGCCTGTTTGGACAGGATGTGTGATGCGGTCGGGAGGGTAGCTCAACTTATGGTTCCGTCGGTTGAAGAATCTTGAGTATAATTACCCACTTTTGACATAAGTTAAGCGACCATAGTCTTCGCCTTGAAGATTTGGTGCTCTTATATGGCGAGAAGTTGGTGTACTCGGACACAAAAGTGCGAGTATATTTTCACGCAATGGGACCTTAACATGAGGCAATGCAGATGGATGGAGTTCCTAGAGGATTATGACTTCACTTTGCATTACCATCCTAGTAAGGCAAATGTGGTGGTTGATGCACTCAGTCAAAAGTCACGGGGAGCATTGGCTAGTATAGCTTCGGGGAATGGGCGGATACTCGGGCCATAGGACGGTTGGATTCTGATCTTTGCGAAGCGAGGCTCAAGGTGCGATTAGGGGAGTTTAGTAGCTACAGTCTGCGGTGAGTAAGTGGTCGAGTCGGGGGCGGAGCCCGCGGAGATAATGTCCATCGGGGCCAAGTCTGATCGAGTACCGGAGTGAGCAAAGTTTGGACCGTCCACGCAGATGGTAGTCTTTGGTATAGAGGACAGGTAGTGGTTCCCTAGTTGACTGATTTGAGAGATGAGATTCTCAGGGAGTTTCACTTCTCTCGATTTTCTGTGCATCCAGGTGGCCCGAATATGTACCAGGATCTTCGTCGTTAGTATTACTGGATCGGAATAAAGAGACACGTAGGGGACTTTGTTAGACGATGTCTCATGTGTTAGCAAGTTAAGGTTGAGCACCAGAAGCCAATAGGGCTATTTCAGCCATTGGAGGTGGCTGAGTGGAAGTGGGAGCATGTCACGATGGACTTTGTGACCCACTTTCCATGGACACCGCAGGGACATGATGCATTATGGGTGATAGTGGACCGACTCACGAAGTCGGCACATTTTCTAGCCGTGCGGATGACCTTCACATTGGAGAGATTCTGCTGGTTGTACATTCGAGAGATAGTCCGGCTACATGGAGTACCAGTATCCATAATGTCGAATAGAGACCCGAGGTTTATGGAGCACTTTTGGAAGAGTTTCAATTTATGGGCCTACGGTTGACCATGATGCGACTTCGACCTGAGACGGATGGTCGGTCGGAGAGGACTATATAGGTTTTAGAGGACAAGGCTGTGAGCGCCGTCTGGATCATAAGAATTAGCCCAGGAAGAGCATTTGCCCTTAGTGAGTCGCTGCAACAGTTATCAGGCGAGTATACAGATGGCACCATATGAGGGATTGTATGGGAGGCCATGCAGGTCACCGTTATGTTGGACCGAGGTAGGAGAGAGCTCCATCACTGGTCCTACTCTTATTAGAGACACCTACAAGAAGGTGTGCTTGATACGACAGTGTCTTTTCATGGCTCAAAGCCAGCAGAAGAGCAATGCTGATGTACGACG
The DNA here is from genome assembly GCA_016808115.1 of Tetrastigma voinierianum. Classification (NCBI taxonomy): domain Eukaryota; kingdom Viridiplantae; phylum Streptophyta; class Magnoliopsida; order Vitales; family Vitaceae; genus Tetrastigma; species Tetrastigma voinierianum. The sequence continues at coordinate 22,420 of JAEQBH010000496.1, forward strand.
TCGACCCTTAGAGTTCGAAGTTGGAGATCACGTCTTCTTGAAGGTGATGCCTAAGAGAGGAGTGGTCAGGTTCGACAAGCGCGGGAAGCTATGGTCGAGGTTTATTGGGCCCTTCGAGATACTCGAGAGGGTAGGCACTATAGCATATCAGTTGGCTTTACCGCCTAGCATGTCAGGTGTCCACGAGGTATTTCACGTCTCCATGCTCCGGAGGTACACTCGAATCCGGCTTCGTGTAATTGGATTGGGGAGAGATTGAGGTTGACATGGATGGGACCTTCGAGGAGGGACTAGTGTGCATTATGGATAGCCGGGATTAGGTTTTGCGACGCAAGACCGTGAGGCTAAAGTAAGTGCTATGGTATTGCTTAGGTGGAGTGGAGAGTCAATGTGGGAGCGCGAGAGGACCTGATGTGGGCCACACCTATCCCTTCTTGTTTAGGGATGAGAGTGTGTTTTTGTATCGTGTATTCTTACGACCGTTTGTCATGGTTTAGTGTTGCTTGCATATGCATGTGAGTTGTTGTGATTGTCAGGTGGAATGAAATTCCTTTTAAGAGGAGAATGTAAAACCGAGAAAATTTAAATTTTACGAAAAAGATAAAATGGTCATTTCGGTAAAAATCTAAAATTTTTCTATATCTCATATGACGAAACGGACTTCACCGTTAGAATCTTCTAGCGAAATCTAGTTACCACGTCGAATTTCGTTGAATTCCGAGAAGGTCGGAATTTCACGTTTTTCGAGGCACTGGGTGTCGGGTGCAGTAGAACGGCTCGTGAAAAACATGTGATGTGAAAAAATTCACCTACTACATGTACTCATGTGACACATGTTGCATGATTAGTGAGGGGATGAGATGAATAGGCGCAGATTGTCTTTAAGTGTCCAAGAAAAATCAAGACAAGGACACAATGGGAATTTTTGAAATGTTTAATGAGAGTAAAACAAATAAGAATAGTGATCTTCTTCTTCAAAAAGCTAGAGAAATGGTAGTGGGTGGCTGGTTTGAGTTTGAGAGAGAGAGAGAGTGTAACACCCCATCCCGAGAGAGTGTACAGTACATGAAACTGTAGAGGCGTATACGAGCACCAAGTGCCATTGTAATATTTTTGGGAGTTGCTATTAAGAATGAAAATATGAAATGATAATTTATGGAACCCGAAATGGTGGTACTAAAGCAAGGGTACAATTGAAAATTCCCAAAAAGGATATGAAAGCCATAATTTGAGGAGATAGGATGCCAAAAATTGAAATAAAACAAGTTGATTTGCAATATTAAAGTGCTTGAGGACTTAATTGCAATTAAGGTAAATATAAGACTATAAAAGGAGAGGAGGCAAACAAAAATTCATTTGGTCTCTCAAAAAGGCTAGGGAAAAACGTAGGAGAGGAGAAGAAGGGAGAAAAGAAGAGGAAGAAGAGGAAGAAGAGGAAGAACAGGGAGAAGACCAAAATTCAGGTATGGAATCAACTGTATTTTGATGTTTAGGGCTTTTGGTATGAATTTCCATGGAGATTAGTTGCTCCTTGTTCTAGGGTTTTGTGGAAGAGATCACCCAAACCCTAGATTTGTTGAAGTTATGTGGGTAAAACCCCAATGGGTGGAAAATAAACATGGAATCATCATATTTATATGGTTTTTAGAAGAATTGGTGGACCTTTGGTTGAATTCATAAGATTTTCACCTAGGGTTTTGTGGTATGAGTTTCAAACCACCAATATAAGTGTTATGGAGTGGTTTTAGATGAATTCCATGTTGGTTTTTGAGGGTATTAAGGAATGGAAGTTGTATAGAAAGAATTAAGTTTCAAAGTGGCAAAAGAAAGAAACGGTCACGGGCAAATTCTGAAGTTGTGCGGTCTTGACAATTGTACGGTCTGACCAAGCGAATGCAACCTGTACGGTACCGGGTTAGAGTTATGTCGATGCAATGGTGCCCCAGAAATGTCCATAATTGTGTATTTTTGTATAATTAACAAATTCACACCCGATGCGCATATGAACCTTACTAAATGATTAAGAGATGTTCAAATAAGATTGTAACTGATGAAAGCATGGCATTTTCCTTGCTTCGCCGTTAAGTGTGACTAAATCTAAGAAGTACGTTAAGTATATGTGAGTACATATGTGATTAATATGTTCGTCGTATTCGTTTGAGTGCGTAGGCTAAAAGCAAAGGCGGGAAAGAGTGGAGTTGTGCTCAAGTTTAGTAAGCAGAAAAGGTGAGTGTTCTAAATCTATTTTTCAAATACTAGTGTATTATTATAAATTGTTTTACCTTGGTATTTGTAGTTTTTGATTTTAAACCATATTGTAAGCAATGGATTTAGCAAGCAAATGGTTTGAGTTGTAAACCATAATTCAAAGAAACAACAAATGGTTTTGATTTAAACCATATTTAAAAACGAAAGCAATGGTTTTAAATTGAAAAACCATAATTCAAAGAGCAAGCAAATGGTTTTGATTTAAACCATATTTAAAGCAAACAATGGTTTTGAATTATTAAACCATGTTTCAAGCAAGCAAGCAAGAAAGAAATGGTTTTAAATTGTAAAACCATTTTTCAAAGAGCAAGCAAGCAAGCAAAAGTATATTTGCGAAAACAGGCCTAACTAAAATCCATAGTCTAAGCAAGCATACCGGTCGGAGGTATTCGTGCGTACGCGATTGGTGGATATCGCCATGCATTTAGATTTTAGCAGTCGTAAAACTTAGTTCATGCCTCATGCATTTAAAGGAGACCGTGGCACGTACTGGAATATATAAGGTTAAGAGCTCTAACTAAATTATGGTGATGGCGACCCAGGTCAATTCCACCATATTTATCGGAAAAGGTGGAGTGAAGTGTGCCCAGGCCCTTCCACCTAGGTGAGTGGACCGAGTCCGATAGCGGCATGGTCGATGCCCGGGCTCCGTGTTCACTAGAAGTGCAATAGCGATAAAAAAGGCCTTTAGTGGTTGATTTATAAGCGGTGTATCTGATTTGAAAAATCAACCGCGGTGCGGTTGAGCCCGGGCTCCGTGTTTTTTAACAGCGGTTGAGCCCAGGCTCCCGTTTTGATTTCAAAACGATCGGTTGAGCCTAGGCTCCCGTGGTGATTTTAAAGCAAAGGGTTGAGCCCAGACTCCCATTTTATTTTAAAGCAAACGGTTGAGCCCAGGCTCTCGTTTTTATTTTAAAGCATGCGGTTGAGCCCAAGCTCCCGTGTTTATAAAAAGTTTTGGAAACTTTTTAAAGCAAGAGTTTTATGAAAAGTTTTAGAAACTTTTAAAGAAGCAGAAAGCCAAAGAGAGTTATAAAAAGTTTATAAGCTTTTAAAGCAAAGCAAGGTAAAGCAATCAAGCAAGGGAATTGAGAAAAGTTTTAGAAACTTTAAATCAAGCAAGCAAGGCTTTTGGAAAATATATTGTAAAATAGAGTTTTACAGTATTGAGATATTTTCCGAAAAAGCAAAACATTTTATAAAGCATACACTCACTGAGCTCGTTTAGCTCATTATTTTTGTGTTTTAAAAACTATTTTCGGGGCTCTGAGGCGCCGGACCTTTGAAGCGGTAGGATTCTCCTGACATTGTACAAGTGCTGTTATTATTAATATTTTGTAAGGAAATACTTTGAATTTGTATAATGGAGCATATGTATGTACATAGTATAGTTTCGTGAAAATGTATTGAGCAAGAGTCTCTTTTGAAAGAATGTTGTTGGTTTCCATATTAGGAAAAAGTGTAAATTTGTGTATACAGGATTTGGAATTTGTCCTTATATGTAGTCGTCATGCTGCCGAGGTTTTACCGCTGCCAAGATTTTACAAAATCCTAAGTGGAGAAAAAGGGAAAAATTTTATACGAGGTTTAAGCAAGCAATACGGCTTCGCTTCATAGAAATTTCTAGTCGTTAGAGGTAACGGCTGGGGATTTCTGTGGAGTGGCCGACACACCTGCCGCTAGAAGGGGGTGGGGGTGTGTTAGAGAGCTCCTTATCTCTAGATTTTCGGCCGTTCGGACCGTTGGCTCTCCATGGAGCAAGAAGCAAAGTCGATCTATGCGGCGAGGGCTACGTGTGGGCACCGATTTGGTGGAGTTCCGACAACTCCAAGATGTAGGGATCTTTTCACTACTTGTGTTACATTCTTTATTGGAAGCCATGTAAATGGTTGAGGATGTTAAAGGCTTGGATTAGCCATGTTTTACGTCTCAAAACATTTGAACCAGTGGAAAATCCATTGTGTTGGTCGTGAGCAGTGCCAGCGGGGTTTCAGCATTCATGTGTGAATCAGTTACGTGATTTTAGTGCAGTGTATGGGAGACCGACGCTCACTAGAGGACGCGTTTTAGAAGAAAGCCGACATGTGGCTTTGGCGTTTTCATTTTGTATAACATGAATTAGAATTGTAAATTTTAATATATGTTTGAAGTAATAGTGATTTATTAACTCTTGAACCATGTAATATAGTTGATTTGGATATTTTAGTGATATTGATGCATGGGCCCATGTATGCATTTTTACTCATTTTTAATTGTATATGGACCCGGTGTGGTCTTTGTAAAATATTGAGACAGGTTGCCATGTGATTGGGACAAGTTGTATTTTGTTGAAACTCTGGTACAAAGGAGACTCTGCCCGATTTTCATGAGTGGTGTCGGGTTACCCGACATCCACGAGTATTCCGCGGGTTGACGGGTTGTCAACGAGACACCCCGAGATTTGGGGCGTCACATGTAATATTTACCTAATTGCTAATTTTTCGTTCTCTGGATTTCAAAACCAGTACCCTTAAAGCCTTGAAACAACAAATTAGCACATACCAAAATTACATAAGGGAATCAAGAATCTTGATTAGCCACACCAGACTTTATAAAGTTTGCATATTGGAGATTACTCCTGCGATCATGACAAAAGTGGGCCATAATAAATCATGCTTTGATTATACATCCATAATAATCATCAATAAATCATGCCATAATAAAACTTAATTTTTGTGATGCCCCAAAACCCGAGGATCTCATCGACAACCTCCGCGGAAGTCTATGGAAATCGGGTATCCTGATATCGTACTCACATGTCTCGTGTATCGAGACTCATCCCTACATATTTAATTCATAAATACACAAAATAACTTCATACAGTCCGTATACAAAACATGAGAGTTATATCACCTCACTCACACATATGGTACAAATGTGTGCATTAGAACCAAATGTTGTTCCAATATACAAAACATGATATGTATTACGAGTAACAGTTCTCATACATATACAAAAATACATCAAGGCCACGCCTTGGCCCTTTCTATTCTCGACCTTTAGGGAGTGTGCGATGCGCGCACGTGACCTGTACTTGAAAGGGAGGTCCCATGATGGGGTGAGCTACGCTCAGTAGAAACAAAACCTACTAGTGCTACTCCCCACCTAGGTGCACATGCAAATTATCATTTCATAGTCACACAAACAACACAATCCATGCAGATATGTTGTCCTATCATAGAAAAAAAAAACTACAAGCATGTATAAGACGACACTTTACATGCCTCATGTGATGAGTTAACCTTAGGCCCATGTCGCCCAATCACAGTGCCAATGGGAAATCGATTCGAGTGGAGTCCTAACTCCCATCACACAACTCGTAATTACATGTGATATTATTTGTCGTTTCATGTCTTTTTTTGAAACGCAACTTTAGGGGTCTCCCTGCGAGTCTCTTACACCCTCTTGCATTTTTCGGGCTTTCACCGATGGATACTCTATCTAACCAGGTTTTCAGGCTTTTCACCTAAGGGGGGTATCTATCCCCTACTTTACCCTTGGAGAGCACTATTAGTTTTCGTTTCATTCATCTTGTGTGACTCAATTGGACTTCATCCCATTCCCGAGCCCCACACAATTCAGCACATTATGATTATGCATCGATACCATGTACACACCCATGTAATGTGGTGATTTTATTATAATGTAATGCAATCGTGCCACTGCACTCAGGAACTCACTCGAACTCATGATGTATGGAGACCTATACATGGACATTTTACCTTAAGCCACTAGGTGTATGCTGACCCTCATGTTTAATACTTTTGTGATTCATATAATGGTTCAATATTAATTTATGTTGTCATGCTAGAATTCCCTCCTCCAATTCAATATCCATATAACACATTCTGCTCTAGCATCAATTAAATCAATAGAGTCATGGCTCATTTCGGTACAGGACATAGCACCTCGATTCTACAGGCGCCTTGCCAAAGCTGTAGCCCATGTTAAACACGACATATAACTCAATTGTTTGGAACACAAATAAAGTCATCATGTCATCTCTTGGCTTAAGATATGACACACTTTGATCCACAATTCCATGATGGCTTAAGATTCCAAGCCTCATACCATCATAATGAGTATAGAGATTAACCCCGGACATCACAAAAATCCATGATTTAAAACTGATCTAAATGCAAGGAGAAACAGTTTTGGAAACACTGTTTTTAACATGGCTACTCAGTTTTCAAACGAGACTAGAAACTGCCTGAACATAGCTCCCATTTGAATGCATTTCTAAGTCAAAAGAAGTCGGAAATTGGATAGACCTATTTCAAGGAGATATGTTCCCCTATAAGTATAGTTTACCCAGAAATTAGAATCACTCAATTCAGACGAGTTATGGCCAATTTATGGACAGAACATAGTCAAGGGGTCGAAGAAAAGAAAATAACCAAATAGTCCCTACCTCTTGTAGTTTTAAAGATAAAGATAAAGATTTTTTCTTATTGAAATATAAAGATAATTTAAAAAAAATGAAATAATAAATATAATTTAAGCTTTTTCTTTTTTGAAAAGTTATATAATTTATAGTTTTAAAAGATATTATAATTGCAAATAATATATGAGTAATAATAAACATAAAATCAATTCCACATAAATATAAATATATTTATAATATTTTAATAAAAAATATGTAGTTATGATTTTAAATTATATAGAAAATAGAAAAATATAGACAAATTGTTATTATAGACAATTTCAAATAAATGAATTTTTTTAAAAAAATTCTTTTAGAGCCGTTGAAAATGATTAAAAAAAGAAAATTTGTAATAAAAAAAAAAAGAAAAAATAATTGCAAAGGATTTTTTAAAAAAAAATCATCTTTTGTAAAGGCAATTTAAGTAGTAGGTAGTTTACAAAAATCATTTCACAAAAAAAAAAAAAAATTTGAAAGTTTGGGAAGAGAAAAGAAGGAAATCGTCTTTAGAAAGGATGATATTAGAGGCTAGAAGTCAAGAAAAGAAATCTAAAGAAATACCAAAAAATCATCTTTAGAAAAGATGATATTGGATGACGAAGACGAAGAAAAAAAGATATTTTTTACATCTAATCAGCACATTTTAATCAAAACATGATTTCTAAACTTCTCTTCTACAAAAACTGTCGTATTTTAGATTTTTTTTTAATAAATCATAAAAATAGGAAAAACCCTTAGAAACACTTTTAAGAGCCTCTGTGTAATCACAATATTTATTTATTTTCACTTTTAGAAATAGAAAAATAGTAATAACTTCTTTGGAAAGCGAAATATAAACTTTTATATAAATGGAATATATTCTTTTGTATCCTTGAAAATTATTTATTTATTTTTTAAGATTTTAAACCATAATGTTTTTTTAATAACTCAAATTTTTAAAAAATTATTTTTGAAATCATTCTCTTTTAAAGTTTTTTTTTTTAATTTCTATATGGAAGTTATATTTATTTTTTGTTTTTAAGAATAAAAAGCAAAAAATCCATCTAAATGGAAACTTTTTTTTTTTTTAATAATTAGAAAAATTAAGGGCATGTTTATTTCATGTTTTTTGAAAACTTTTCTTTGTTCTTTAGATTTAATGTTTTTTGTTTAGGAAAAAAACAAAAAGTTGTTATAATAAAAGTGCATAATTCGTCTCAAAAAGTTGTTGACTTCTTAATTTATAATGTTTTGATGCATCAAATTTGGGCTTTCAATATTTAGCCTAAAAATAAATAAATTTAAATCTAAAAAAAGTTGAGAAATCTTATAAATTGATAGATATATTAGAAAATTATATTTTAAAATATATTTTTTCTAAAATTTGAAAATCTTAATTTAAACCAGGTATTTCTTGATAAACACTTTCTAAAGTTTCAAAATTATGAATCAATCTCTTAATGTTTTTAAAATACACTTTCAAAGTTTCAAAATTTTTGAATTTATACTTAAAGTTTCTTTTGAACCGACACTTTCACTTTAAAATTTGCTCATTTACTTTTTTAATCTTCATCTGAAAGTCCAGAAAACTATTAAAGTTGGGATTATTTAAACCAGTGCTTTTATGTTAGATTTATTTTTATTTTTGCATGATTTTTAAAATCATCAAATTTAGAAAATCTGTATAATGTTTCCACTGTGTTGAGTTATTGGTTTTTTTTATTAAAATATTAACACACATTCTTCATGTCAACAATTTCCTTTTAAATATTTTAGCACCAATAACCTATTCAAATATTGATTATTTATTCAGATAAGATATGCAGAGATTTGGATGTATTTAGTTTTTTTTTTTTGAAAATTTACTAAAGAAGGAAACAAATAATGTTTAGAAATAATGCCGCAGTCATTGGCTCCAAAGATTGAAAATATTTAAATTACACAAAGTCACACTTACGATGAGATGCCATAAATGTTTTAAATTTAAGTTAATGTCGCAATTACGACTGCAGACATTGCTCACACACTAATTCGACATTATTTCACGAACTATTTTAATATTTTTTAAAACTAAATATGTCCAAACTCCATAAAAGTATGGGGGACATATTTGTATGAAATAATTTAGAATGTAATATTAAATGAATAGAAGTAAAACAAATCTTAATATTAATACAATCATAACATACCGTTTATGCTCTATGCATTGACTATAACTATAATACTATGATGATTCTTCAAAACTTGAATTAAAACAACCTTTAAATTCATTTAAACTTTAAATAAATACAACTTAATTGTATTAATCCTAATTCAAATTCACATTACTTGATGAAAAGTCTCTTACCATAAAAAATATATGTCACCATCATTCACATACATACATATATCTACAAACTCCGGTACATACACGGATACATGCTTGTAATGAACTGAGAAGTCTTTTCTTTTTCTTCTAAAAGTATGAATCTTTAATGATAAACAAATTGGGGGCACTTTAATAAAATCTATCCATGATTATTGCCAATTCCCAAAAAGACGAAAAAGAACAAGACAAAATATTATATGTAGTTGATCAAAATGAAAAACAAAGCCTTATTTGCCTTTCACATTTCTAAGAGATCGACTTTCGATGAACCTGAAGGCCTCCGCTTAATAAGATGCTGCATACAGAAAACCTTCAGATACAAGATTATAATCTATAGGCTTAATTCTAATAACATGATAGATCAAAGATTAACATGAGAATAATTCACCAATCCATTTCTTTACTTAAGATCAGATCAATGAAGCCATATCAACAAGGATCACTGAGGGATGAGGATTTGGGAGATTATCCAAGAGAGTCAACACCGCACCTCTCAAACATGCTCTACTAGCGAAAAATCTAGACCTCCTCAGAACGTATTCGGGGACTATGTCACACTGAGCGTGGCCTAGAGCCTCGTGGTAGTTCCCGGGAAATGGCAAACTCGGTAATTTCCTGGTCAAAAAGTACAAACTAAAATTTGAAAATTTAGATTCTGATGGTTTAAACGACTTTTAATGTTGAATCTGCCCGCAAAATCTAGTAAACTGCTTAATTTTCGTTGAATTCTAAGACAAGCCTGGGAATTTTTCAACATTTTCGGGCTGGATGACAAAGACTTAAAATCTGATTTCTAGAAAACTCAAATTGTAACAGACATGTAAGATGGGGAGATGGAAGATATGAACTTGAATCGGGATCTAAATAAATTAGTGAAAGGTGAACGACCGAATGCCAGAGATATGTATGGATGCGGCATACATGTCCAGCATAAAAGGAAGAAAAAAAAAAAATCTTCCACTTCATTTTTCCCGATAAATTAGTTGAGGATGAGAGAGAATTTAGCTTTTCACGTATCTAATGAGACGGTGGCTTGATTTTATTTGCTAAGATTTAAAGTTCATCTACTCGACAGACTACGTAGGGGTATAAACACGAGATTTCACTGAGGGATTCATAAAGAGTTTGGGAATCAGTTGTTTCGATTAGGAGGTCTACTTGATTCTTCCTTAGAATTTTTCTTACGCTTCAAGAGAGGAAGGGAAGCCTCATTCAGTTTAATTCATATCTAAAGTCCATTCAATGAAGCTCTGGATTTTTATCGAGGGCCGGGAATATGTAATTAGATTGTTTATATCTCGTGTTCTTCGTGTTTGACTGAAAGTGTACCGTACATTATAGATAGGTCGGTGTTAGATCGAGCATATGATTGTAGGGCTTATTCTTTTCGGCTTTTATTTAATTTTTTCGTGGGCTGTTATTAAATGGATGGGTTTTGCTTTGGGGCCGAAACGTCGCAAGTGGGCACGCTCCCACATTGGGATCGAGTTTCGTGGTTGAAGAGCTGATCAGTCCCGGATGAACCTAAGGTTGGTTTGTTTTCGGTAAATTATATGAGATTGTCGATACCTTGAAAATGTGTTTTGAGGTGGTTTTGGTGAAGATGCAATATGATCATGCTCTAAATTTGGGCGGGCTGGCTGCCGGGTGAATGGGACACTTTCGTGACACTTTTGCAAAAATAAATGACAAACGGGCAAAGGGGAGCCTGTATGCTCCTCATAGCTGTGCAGTCAAGCCGCCACGCCATAGTTATGGTACAAAGACATGGCGTGGCGATACAAGCGTCATTTCCTGTTTTGTTGCCTCTAACTTCGGACGATTATAACTTCTTCGTCCGAACTCTGTTTCGAGTGTTCTTAGACTCTATGGAAAGCCCATTGAGTCAAGAATCTATCCATATTCCCGTGGATGCAGTACTAGGTCTAAATGTTACTTGAAGTTGTGTCGTTCTAGCGCGCAGATGGGACATAGTTGTCATATTTCTGATTATGTGCCTCCAACTTCGGACGACCATATCTTTCGCATCCGAACTCCGTTTCGGGTGTTCTTGGACTCTATGGAAAGCCCATTGAGTCAAGAATCTTTCCATGTGCCTGTGGAAGGCAGTGAGTGATCACAACTATGCTGAAAATATATGTTTTGCACCAAGCAAAGTTACTGGTTGTAGTCGATGAATAGTTTGCTTTGATGAGGACGTATTGTAATGGATAGAGATGTTATTGTATTGGGTATAATTGCCATGAGTTAGCCTAAAGAAGGCTGTATGACATTATTTGTTTACTAAGGGATTGATGGGATGCTAATATGCAGAGTAGAGATTCGAGAGAGATATTGACATGAACATAAGGAAACTTGTAAGCTTCTGCAAAATATAAGGTTTGTAATGGAAATGACAAGGAAGTACAACGGATGATAATGGTTCATGTAGTGTGCATCATACATGAAACAGATGAGAATTTGTAGACATTAGTTATACTGCATATGGCTAGGGACACAGCATATTAAAAGGGGGTGATGGGTATGGTCATCCATCATATATATTATGAATGGGTAGGAGTTCGATTTTTGATGGACACCACAAATGACCTACGCTAAAGCATAAAGTGAAATATAATTAATGTGGTTAAGGAGTAAGAAGGGGACCGTTAACCCCAGGTGAAAAGTCTGGAAGAGGTGGGTGAGACTTGAATTTGATCTAAAAGTTTCGGTAATGAGGGTGTAAAGAGACCTCGCGGTGACCAAAAGTTATGTTACCCAAAAGAAGATATTATTCCATCATGCTTATCACATAAATTTCAGGTCATGTGATAAGAGTCGGGATTGACTTGGGATTTGTTAACACAGCACTCTGTATTTGCAATAGAGCCGTGAGGGCTCGATACATGGGTCATTATAATACCAAAGTGGATCGTTATCACATTTGAATATTCATGTGAGACGAGTCTGAGCGATCGTGATATATTACTCAATGACATATTGAGTAATGGAGCCTGGACAGGCTCGTACATAAAGTATGGGGTGAGTTTGTACTGAGTCCACATCCATGGCATGTAGACATTCAGGTAGATACGTGTATGTTGCAATCTGGATGTGTGTTTGATTGTGAGACCATTGCTTGTGCACTTAGTGGAGTAGCCCTTAGAGAGATTATCACTACTAGGCTTTATTCACCCTGGGACTCACATTTCGTGCAGATGTTTATTAAGCAAAGGCGCCCTAGAGGTCAGATTGAGAAGAAAGCCGAATTATGGTTTTGATGAGGAGATTAACATGGGCTGGGCTGATTGCATGCTGATGGTTTAACCTCTTATGGACTATGGTTTTATAGTCATGTGCTTATATGTTTGATTATGGATAAATGAGCCTTACGTGACCATTTTTACTCATATGTGGACCCGGTATGGTCGTTGTATAATATTAATCATGTTGCCATAATTATACAGAGTGAGATTAGAGCTCCCGCATAAAGGAGACTCTACCAGCTTCCGTTAAATCATGGGGGTCCCGAAAAGTGACACGATGGTGTGGTGTCAAGTTACTGACATCCACGAGTATTAACTAAGTTGTCAACGGGACCCTTGATTTGGGCGTCACACATGAGCCCAGTGAAGGCTGAGTAGAGTAGAGTTAGGTGGCATGGTGGAATTTGCATTAGGATTTTTTTGATAGTCTAGTACTACTCTTGATTCCAAGTTGAGGCTTTTGATGTAGTTCTGGAGAAGGGTGCTTTGTCTTGGATACTTAGAGCGGCTTTTCCTCCTTGAGATGTCTTCAGAGGTATTCTAGTGGGTTTTTTTTGTGAGTTTTGCCCTTCCAGCAGCCTGCAAATTTCCGCCCACTTGCTCTCTGTTTGTATGGCTTGATTAGAATCTGCCCTTTCTTTCATCTATGTCTTCCGCTATCAAAACTCGCACTGTGGATATATGATTCCACTTCTATATGTATATATATATATGATAATGAAGGTGGATAGACTCAGAAAATATAGTTAGGAGTGGTGGAGACGAAGCATTTTACCTTCCAATCTGAGGTCAGGGGTTCAAAACCCTCTTATGTAGGCCTACAACTGACGATGGTCATAGTTTTAAAAAGATCATGATATATCCACACGGCTCTCAGCTATAGTGTCTCTACTTAATACATGTGATCCTAATAAAAAAAGTGCATCCTAGACTTTAATTTCTTTTTTATAATATTTTATTCCAAATGTTTAATTTTTAGATCAATTAGATTTTGAATCACAATTCACGGCTTTACTTCACTGCATGTGTCTTATGTCACTGCCATTAGTAGCCATCGTATATTCATGCTTCTTAGAACTATAGATGATTGTATATATTTCCTTACCTAGTATATGGAAAATGACAGATAGGGAATTTAATTCCACAAGAAAACCCTAGACATTTTATAAAATTCATTCGGGGGGTATAGAATGTTTTATTCATGTATATATATATATATGACTTATTATAGTATGGTACGACTTTATGGTAAAAGTGAAAGGAGAGACTTTTCTAATTGCTTGAATTTGGAATATTTAGATGGCTAACAAACAAGAGAGAGGTAAAGACATTAATATCAAGCAGCATTTGGGTATCGGGACACGCAGGTTTGATCTGAAGGAAACAAAAACCCCATATATCTCCAAGGATATATATATATTATATATATATAAGATGATAGAGAGAGAGAGAGTAATGGGAATTCATTAATAGATTGTGTGAACATAAAAATAAAAATCAAAATCAAAATCAAAAGGAAGAAGAAAGATAAAAGAAAACCTGAATAAGTTTAGGGCTTGGAGGATGGATTGCAAGCCTCTCTCGCACCGCTTCCTATCCTCCCATTCAAAGATTCGAGAAATCGACTCCATTTCCTCACTCTCTATACCGCTTCACCGGGCCTGAATCAATAAATTTTCATATGAGGAATGAGAAAACACATTATCAAAGACATACATTAGAACAAAACCTAGATAAAAAAAATTATACATTTTCATATAAAGTGTATGATTAGTGCCCAAAAAGTGCTATTTTGAGTCCTATTTAAGATAGGTTTTGAGTGCTTTTTGCACTGTTAATTCAGATTACTAAGCCAATTGTCAGTGTGCATGGGCCACTTAGTGTGTTTGAGTGGTTTTCGAGATTGTCGATAGTTTAGTGTGCTGAGAACTCCCAACAAAGGTCATTTTATTGTGTTGATTAAGTAGAATCCCCTGATGATTTCGAATTAGCTTAGAGGCGATGAAATATCAAGATTTAGTGAAGAATCACAAAAGGATGAATAAGAAGTGGGTAGATGTGCTGAGCAAAACAGAAGCAGAGTTAACTTAGATGCATGAGGATTATGGTCTCGTCGACCGCTAAAATTTCGCAATCATAGTAAAATTTTCAATCCCAGCGAAATTAGAATTTTCTCTAGGCTACTAAATTCCTCGCACCAGCTTAAATTTATCATGCCTTATTAAATCCTTTTCCACTTCAAGAGTCTCAATAAAAATTCATGAGATATTAAATTTTTGCGAGGCGCAGTATAATTCCTGATCGTCACAGCGAAATCCACTTTTCGCTATTCTAGAATTCTCGCTAAAGTGAGAAATTTTGCATGCTAGCTAAATTTCCTGAGATATATAAATCTCAAATTTCCTATTGTTTTTGGTATACTTGGATCCCAAACGACGTTTTGACAGATGTATTACCATTTTCAGACTTCTATGTAATTTCATATTTTAGGTATTTTTGTATTTTCACACTTGGGTCAGACTATAAACCCCCACTCTCTTGTAACCCTAAGCAACTTTTTCATTTTACTGCGCTTTCCCAAGCAAATTTCATTTTTAGGTTATATTTGCTTCCTCTTCTCTCTCCTTCTCTTTCTTTCATTTTCTCGGTCGCAAACACTTCCCTGGGAGGACGACAACCTGTTGATAAGTCAAGGTTTCCTGCGGTTTCAGTTATTATGAGGTTAGCTTGGCTTCTCAAGGTCAAGGCAGTTGTCCTCACGCTTCGAATGCTGCCAGTACAATGATTAGTGGTTCCAAACTTTCCAATCTAGGTTTAATGCCATTTAATGTCTTTCCTTGGTCAATACTGTCATGTTTAGGTTCATAATGTATTTAATGTTAGATGCAATCGACATCCTTTAGATGTCATTTACGAGCCACCGAAACGGTGGATAAATGTGAGGGTTTTAAACCTAATGGACTCTTTGAATGCTTAGTACTTGGTTTGACTCAAATAGGAGTGGTTCTAGGGTTAGGTTTTATAGCTAAACAAAGATCCAGTTTTGGCTTTGACTATAGGTCATTTGCCCTAATGCAAGGAAATAACCCAAGGACACTTTAATACTCCCATGTTACTAAGCTAGTGACCTAAGCCTTCAAAGTTACCATTTCACACTTCACTTTAGAACTATTATAAGAGTCGCTGAACATACAACCCCCACTGCTTTTAACAAAATCCAAAACTAAACAAAAGCCTCACCATTTTTCAAACACCGATGCTAATCATTCGTGGAGGAAACTATCTCAGAGTCACCCAGACTGCGTATTAAAATACTGGAAGAGAGAGTTTCGACTACGCAAAGAGGAGGAAATTTAGGATATAAATATTGTTGATTCCGGATCACCCTACTGTGGCACGAATCAGTAGAGAGTTATATAGATATTTTTATTATTATTATTTTTAAATTTCCCACTTATCTTCTTCAATTGTCCACGCCCAACCATGTGTTTTTCTCACCTTGCGTGTCTTTTCGGGTACCGAGAAACTCGTTTAAATTCGACCACTAATTTTCTCGTATACAAACGATTCTCCCCTCAAGAGTGCATGACACTTCACATCCTGTATAACAAAGTTTACCGCTTGATTTCGACACTGAACCCCACTAGCCCCACCATTCCTCTCTACAAAGCAGCTGGAGTAAATTTAGTCTCCACTCTTCCATGATGATAAGCCGCAAACATATATCCTCCTCCTCTCCTCCGCCTCCATTATTCGGTCGGAAAATTCAGGCCATTCCGACGCTGACGAAAGGCTTTACCTCCGGTAAAACATCGAGATTCATGAAGACCTGATATGGGAAGCTTAAAGGGATCCAAACAAGAGGCCTGACTCCGACCGAGGCTCGAGGAGGCATCAAGTGGGAACTGATGATCCAGATGGTGGAAATCTTGGAAAATAAATTTTGATGAACAGGGTTCTAAGGAAAACCCACCATCTCCTCCTCCACCCAAGGCTGTGGTTCTCCACGTACTCTTAGGGCAGAACACGTCGGGCCGAGAGAAGCCGAGATTTTCCTTGTACTTTCTGTATCAAAACTATGAGAGAAAGAAAGCACGGAAAGTTAGAGGTGTACCAGTGTGTGTGTGTGTGTGTGTTTTTTTTTTTTTTTGAGCTACCGGGGTTTTGTTTGTTTGTCCTATCTTTACCTTAATAGGTACAGAGAACGGGGAAGCATTTACTATTAGCCGGGTTCATCCCGGCCGCTGATCGACTAATTCGACTGTCGAATTACTTCCATTGTCGTGACTTTAAGTTCTATGTGGAGATTAGACAGGGCCCTACTAAATTTCATTTTATGGGGTGGCTATAAGGATGAATCTTTGCTCGCATAACTCGTAGAGACTTCACTCCCTAATTTCCTGCCAGGCAAGGTATATAACTTCTTACTGCATCCTTCCATCGATCTATTCAGGTATTCTCGCATTCCATTTTAGGTATTTCCGCTTATTACGCTTCAATTTTCAAAATAATCCACCCAATCAAATATTGCGCCTCTAGCATCAAAAGCCAAGGCTTTGGGGAGATAATTTAGATTTGTTCTAAACATGCAATGCATACAAACTTTTCAACACGTGGTAAAAATGACGTAAAGATGGTGAATGTTTCTGATTAAAATAAAATTTTTTTTTTTTAAAATTATAAAGAATAAGAGTACTTTAGTAAATTTAAAAGATTGTGTATTAGTGATGGTGTGCCTCGTATCTTCCGAAAATAGTTTTTAAAATGTAAAATTATGAGCTAAACGAGCTCGTGAGTGTATGCTTTATAAATGCTTGCTTTCAAAATATCTCAAAACTGTAAAATCATATTTTATAAGACATTTTCAGGAACCTGCTTGCTTTATAGTTTTTAAAATTTTTAGAAACCGCCGCTTGCTTTACTTAAAAGCTAAAATTCCTGGTAAGTATAGCTTGCTTATTGGCTTAAAGTTTCTAAAATTTTCGTAAAACTACGCTTGCTTTTGCCGTAAAAGTTTCTAAAACTTTTCATAAAATGCTTGCTTGTTACTAAGCGGTTGATTTGAAACTAGTATGAAATGCCATAAACCAAGATCAACCACTAGAGGTCTTTCTTTGGCTTCAGACTTAGTAAACACAGGCCCGGGCTTCAACCGTGCCGGTGGAATGACCTGGGTCCACATCACCTAGGTGGAAGGGCTCGGCCCACATCACCTGGGTAACATGACGGAAAGACCTTCATTTTATACACCATAACATAGAGCTGCGAACTCCTATGCTACCCCAAAGACGCGCTACGACCTCCTCTAATATGCCAAATGCATGAGCTAAGTTTGTCGACTGCCAAATCTAAAATGCAATGAAATTCATGTCCTAACTTCACTGTGCACGACGAATACCATGACCGTATTGTGACACTCCTCATCCGAGGGTCATAGCTGACAAACCCACAACTCGAGGAATATTCAGGGTTCATATTACTTGCACCTACATGAGGAAAATGGCCACTTAGGCCCATACTACATCAATACCCACAAAAATACATCAACTATATTACCATAGTTCAAGAGCTGGATATGACATTTAATACAAACATATAAATGAAATTTAATACATGTTATACAAAATGAATACCAGCCACATGTCGGCTTTCTTCAAAGGCTCTAATGAGCAATCGTCATCCCTAATACTCTTGCTCTCGAAATAATGATCCTTCACAGGCGAGCAATGCCCACAGTGATAATCTCCTACGTAATACTCCCACCTAAATGCACATGTACGACGACTAAAACACACTGTTTAAGCAAATACATGATCCCACACTTGAATGTCTACATGCCCAATCCTATGTCTCAGGTCCTCACTAACTCCCTCACATGCCTAAGCCAAATGTGAGAAAACAGCGCTTAAAACATAAGGTTTTGTTCGAAAAACACACTACCGAAGCTCGTAAATATATTTGACAACCTCTTTCAGGCGAATTTACAGATTCAAACAACTACGGTCTCAGCTCTCCGAGATGAACTGTTGACAACTCTGGCAATTCTGAAAATCTTTCCTTGAAATTTTCACAACCATTTTCATTTTCTTTTTCTTTTCATTTTCTTTCATGTCATGCACTCACCTATCGCCTAGGTGCCCCGTGCATATGGAACGCATGCAGACATTATCAAACACTATATTATATTTTTATATGTAAGAAATATTGTCAAAATAATTCACATAAATCATGTTATTCAATTCATAGCAATAAATAAAATTAGCTCACATGGCCAATTAAAAATTCAAGCAATTCATTTCGAATCACCCAAACAAATACATAAAATACATTATTAAATCAGTGAATAGTAAACCCCAGGCTCGAATTTGCTCACGGCCACTAATAGATTTTCTTCAATAGGTTCAATTGTTTCAGATCGAAACACGCCATCCACAGGGCCCCTAATAATCTCATTCATTAAAAAATGGCTCTACCAAAGAATAAACCAAGTAGGAAAAGATCCTCACTCTCGAGCTACTGAACTCTACAAAATCAGTGTCCACGCTGCAGCCCTTGCGCCGAGATCAACTTTGCTTGGCTCCTCGACGGAAACCGACGGTCCGAACTGGGAAATCTAGAGAAGTCACACTTTCTCTTTCTAAAACCAGTCTCTCCCCCCTCACCGCCCAGCTTCAAAGAATGGAGAGATGAGGCTTTATGGTCTTTATTTTTAATCTTTTCATTTAGCACTCCCTTTGTGTCCAGTTTGATTTTAAAACTTAGATTAGCTGGTTTAATTCAAGGCATTCATTCCATCATCTCACTAATCATGCAACAGTCACATGGGCAAGAGAGGGAATTTTGTCACATCACATGTCTTCACAAGTCATTACACGACACCCACAATATGGTGCTCGAAAACGGAAATTTCGCTGGGCTGTTTCGAAATTCAATGTGGTAGCTAGATTTCATGAGACGATTCCAACAGTGAAGTCCGTTTCGTCATCCGAGATCTAGAAAATTTCGGATTTTGACCGAAATTACCATTTTACCCTTTTTAAGAAAATTAGAATTTTCCTTGCCTTACAGGCATGCTCGCTAAATTAGATTTCTAAGGCCCTATTTATAAAACATAATTTTTTTTTATTAAATAGTTTTGCTTGAAATATGGTTTAACACTTTAAAATCATCGCTTACTCAATATAATAATAATTTAAAACCATTATTATTGAAATACGGCTTAATAATTTAAAAAACCATAACATACCAACAAAAGAAACGACATGATAAAGTAATACACTAGTATTTAAAATAGAGTTTAGAACCTCACTCTTCCGGCATGCAAATTGAGCAATTTAATTTCACAAATTTTCCCGCTCCACTATTACCCTACACATTTGATGTATTCGACTATAAGAATGCTAGCACAATAACAAAGAATTTGCACACTCAAAGTTACAATTAAATTTTTCAGAAAATATGAGGGCACCAAATGATATTCACAGGCATATGACTAGATTCTAGACTCAATGGACTTTCCATAGAGTCTAAAAACACCCGAAAAAATTTCTGAAAATTATGTTCGGACTGTCCGAATACAATCCTGAAATTTCAACTTGAACTGTCCCGAAATTCAGCCCGGACTGTCCAAAAATAGTGCCGAAAATTCCTAAAAATTCCTAAACTCAGTCTAAAAATTTTGGGACTGAAATTTACGGCATCTCATGGCTTCTAAGAAAATTTCAAGCCATTACATAGCCTTAAAGTTAAATAATACGTAGGGAATACTTTTACCTCGTGGAGTTTGAGAAAGGGGCGAGATTTTGGCAGGTGCTCACGCTGTAGCTCCTTGTCAAGCAGAGGACTAACTTTACTTGCCCGACGAAAACCTACATTCCACCCCCTCCGTAGATCTTAGAGAGAGGAAGAAAATAAAAAATAAAATCTCTCTAAACGCATTCGTCTCTCCGTATGTTCTTTCCTTACATGTGACTTTTATCTTTTATTTCATTTATTATTATTATTTCATTTGGATATATGGCCTATACATATCTCATTTGGGTCCTGCTTTCTGGTCTCTGTGATATTTTTCTTTTCTTTCTTTTCTTTCTTTCTTTTTTAGTTCACTGATTTAAATGAACTTAACCTGCCATTTCCTAATTCGAGATTTTCGTGAAAATCTCATTCAGATGGAACTCATTTCACACGCTTATCACTAAGAAAATCGTAAAATATTTGGACTGTCTTAGAATTCAACGAAATTTTCCTTCTTATCATGATTTTCACAGAAAATTTAACGCAGATAGTCCATTCTCAAGGCCATCCGAGATCTAGAGACTTAGCCTCCTTGAACCATTACACAACTTCATTATTATTATTATCCTTTTCGAAATTCCATAATTTGTACTCACCCCTCCACTTGGTTTAATGTAAAGGTCAAATTGTTTTAAAACTTCTTTTACACTCCTTACTCTTAAAATGAACTTATAATACTTAATGACACTCAACAATTAGAAGCTCTGAGCTATTACATAAAGTAATTTACTACACATACCATAATCTCTCAGACGAGGCGTTACAAATCCTCCTTCTTTTAGAACATTTCGTCCTCGAAATGAACACTAAAGTCAGCGAAAGCAAATATTTCATCAGGAAAATAGTTGAGGATACCACGGTAATATCTAACCCTCCTGCCCTGCAGGAAGGCTTCTTCTCAGTGATTCTTCCATAGATCTAACTGGGGAAGGAATCACCTACCCTCATCGACTTGTCGCAGACACATCCGCATAGGTGTTTTCTCATAAGTCAATTTCTTAGTTAGACTGCAGCCGCTTCCTTCTCAACACATGTGAAGGATCCGGGATGTATTTCAACATCGATACGGAAGGCAGAATTGATAACTTCTCGGGGGTAATGATCCTCAGAAGCTACTAGAGTTCTAATTCTTATTTGTTGTTAATCTCTCACAAGGTCTTGAAATCTTGACCGAGCCACCCGCTCCCAAATCCTTTAAAACACCCTTCTGCTGAAATCTTCGTGAAGATCTCACACTGGCATCTCGAATCCGCAGTCTTCATGGGATTGTCCGCACAACCCTCCGTCCCATACCCACTCCGAGCAAAGGTTAGAGTCAACTTTCAGCTTTCTCTCGGCGATCACCAATTGCTGGCCCACGCCCTCTCCTCACCAACCTCATCCCCAAAGACACCGGGATCCTACATTTCCGCCTACATGGGCCAAATAGTTTCAATGAGCTACCCTATACTCACTCCCGATAGAGTTGTTGAGCTAGGGGAGGGGCGAACCCGTTAGGGCCAAATGAGTATCCCAACTCCTCTTGAATTCCATCACACAAGCTTCAAAGATATCCTCTAACGCCTTACGTAGTCCTCTGACCGGGCCATCCCGTTTAGAATGATGTTGTGTTGAAATGTAGGTGAGTACCTAAAGCTGCTTGCAAACTTGGCCAAAACCTGGATGTGAATCTGGGGTCTCGATTTGAAACTATCGAAACTAGAACCCCATGAAGTCTCACTATCTCATCCACATACAGCTGGGCCAACTTTTCCAGAGAACTCACTATTGTTCATAAATGAGTAGACTTATTAATCGATCAACTATCACCTATGTAGCATCATACGCTTTAAGTCCTGGGAAGACCATCACAAAAATCCATAGTGACCATCTCCCATTTCCATACTGAATAGGAGTAATTGTATCTTCCCCACTGCCCCCATGCTCTACCACTTACGTGTTGTGCATTTTGAGACTTAACCCACGATCTCTTTCTTCATCCCACTCCACCAAGAATGCCCTTTCAAATTCAGATGATCTAGTAATACCGGATGTATAGCATAAAGGCATGAATGTGCTTTTTCTTCCATAATGTCCTCTATCTCGCCATACCTCCGGGCACACATCTCTCCCCGCCTCTTTTTCTATTATCATGCATCATCTCTGGATTCTGAACTCGCTTTCTTCCCTTTTCTATCTCTTCCTTGCTTAATCATCCGTGATCCTACTGCCTCTCGCCTCGCTCTAAATCGATCCACTAGGAGAGGCTCCACATGAAATAAAGCCAATAAATGCTCCTGAATCCTCAGCCTCTAATATCACCCCTAAAGCTCTCAGATCCACCAATAGTGGAAGATAACTTGATCTCATATGAGACAAAGAACTCTCTGGCCGCCAACTCTGTAAAACCTCAGAAAATTTAAAATTTTCTAAAAATATAAAATTAAATAATAAATTACCGAAATGGCTTAGGGAAGCCTAGAAATTTCTAGAGTCAGATGACTTAACTTGATTGTATTGCCAAGTCCATCTCAAAACGAGTAACTCGTGAAAAGTTCTGTACCGACTATAGGCAAAGGGGAATTCTTTATGAATTTTTAGTTTATATCCAATACCTTAGGAAAACGGAGGATTTTCTTGAAAATCTCGAGAAAGTTGTGTAAAAACATGAGTTGGGGTTTAATTAAAGTAAAATGAAAAGAAAACAACTAAACTATTCGGGTGAAGAACCTGATAGGTCTGACTTAAGAAGTGGCCCACACCCCACATCAAGAAAGAAAGAAAGAATAAAAGAAAGAAAAGAAGGGGATTTTTAATCCCCATTCTCTGACAAAGGCGTGAGAGGGCGTGAAGGAGAGTGAGCAGAGAAATGAGTAAAACTCCTTCTCATTTCCATCTACGAGATCGTGGTCTGAACTGGCTGAAGCAAGATTTAAAGTTCATCTATCAACGAGGGCTACGCACGAAAGCACGCAGCCACCGGGATTTTGGGCTCGAGAGAAAAGCTAGAGAGAGCTCTACCTTCTCTTTGGTGATGATGCGATCACGGCCGTTTCCATCACACGGAGTACCATTAAGGGTAAATGTGACACCAAATCAAGAATTTTGCTCAAGATTCGAGCGAAGTTCGAAGGCCGGGTCTCGGGCCTGTCTCCTGACCCAAAAGCTTCGTCGCTCCAAGAGGTAGAACTCTACTGGGCTGGCTTTGATTCAACACGCTGCCTCGTCGTGTAATAACACCTCAAATTATGGCCTAACAGTTTTATAACATGTTTAGGGTATAATAAAAGTAAAAGTATATTTCATGAACAGCAAAGATAAAACAAAAGTGTGATTATGCATATGAATACACAAATACAAAGAAGATTTAGGTACAGTTGCAAAAATATCATAAATTGATTTGCAGTAACATTAGAAGAGTTGAGGACCAAAGTGAAATAAAAAAAAGGGGATAAGATCAATGAGATGATATAGATCATTAAGGAAAACATCCATTGGTTCTGAGAAGAGTGGGAAGACAAGTGGATAAGAGAGAAGAGAGGGAAGGAAGGGTATATACAGTTAAGAAGATCGCTGCATGGATACAGTTTGTAGTATGGAACTGCGATTTGGGTATAGAAAAGTATGGAACTATTAATTATAGTATGGATATAGTAGTTCCTAGTTGTATGAAACTATAGAGATATAGGTAGAATTGAGCATAGCTTTGTATGGAAACTATGGGAGCAGTCTAGTTTTGGTTCAGAAAGTTTAGATACATGGTTTAAACTCCTATCTGCATAAGGGTTTGGGTTTTGGGGAACTCCTAAACTCATTTTGTGTAGGGTTGAGTTGAGAAGAGCTCTAAGGTTCCTAGATATGTGTTTTGGGAAGGGTCTAGTTGCAAGTTGAACCCAGAAAATCCCTATTTTTGATCAGCCATGCAGCTGACCTTAGAACGGTTTTCGTAAGAAATAAATGAATTAGTAGTAAGTCACTTTAGAATTAGAACACTCAATGGATTGTTGATAGTAGGTCTCGAATTTTCTTCAGATTTGACCTTTGCAGACTGCTATGGTCTTTTTACCAAGGTCAGCCTGAATCGATCTGGTCGTGGGTCAGTTCGTCCAGTTCGGGTCAACTGGCCGGACCTTAGAACGGGTTTTTGGGTCAGAAATAAAGAGAATTTGGCAGTAAGTCCTTCTGGTAAATTGTAGCCACATCAATTAACTTGATGTTAGGATTTTGAATTTCTCGATTTGGACCTCTGTAGACCAAGTTATGGTCTTTTTACCTAGAACAAAGAATGGGGCGAGGTCAGCCACATAGAGGTCATGTAAAGCGAGGTCGCAGACCATCGTAGGTCAAGAGATCATCCTGTAGGAGGTCACAGACTTTCGTCCCATAGAGCTCGCCGTCAGCTCAGTCTACCGTCATTTGACTACGAGGACTTCCTCCAACTCGTATAGTCATAACTTCGTCCGAACTCCGATTTGATGTTCTTGAATTTGGTGGAAAGCACTTACTTGAGTCAAGAATCCAATCATATTCCCGGTGAAGATATTAGATGTCAGACTAAGCAGATAGATCGCTCGTCCAGGTCGATTTGACTACGTATGACCTCCAACTTCGTAAGGTCATAACTTCTTCATTCAGACTCCATTTGATGTTCTGACTCTACAGCCCATTGAGTCAAGAATCCATTCATATTCCTGAGGAGAATAGGTGTCAGACCGAGGTGTCAGACCGAGTTTATCCTAGAGCTGTACCAACCGTACCAAGTCACCGGCCTAGGCGGGACTTACTGATCTCCAACTCTAAGGCCATAAATCTCTCCCTTCCAACTACGATTTGGGTGTTCTTAGACTCTATGGAAAGCCCAATGAGTCAAGAATCCATCCATATTCCTAAGGAAGATATTAGATGTCAGACCGAGGTGATATATTGAGCTCGTCCTCAGTCAGTTAGTTTGCAGATGTATGATTCTCCTGTAACTTCTGTATATTTATAACTGGGTCTCGAACCCGATTCAGGTGTTCCTTGATCTAAGTGAAAGCCCATTGAGCGTAAGAATCCATCCATTGATAGCTTGATAAAATTGGAACTCATATTAGTTCCTAGAAATCATGAAAATAGTAGGCCCCAGTAACCATATAGTTAAATACATTATGAATTCATAAATTATAATTATACATGGTAAGTATAGTTTTATATATAATGAGATATGAAAATGTAAAGATATAGAATAAATGATTGTATATATATCGTATATGATTACCGAATGACAATAATTATTCGAATATGAGATATAATTAATACAAAATACATAATGATCAGTCACAGAAACATGGTAAGAGGGATAGACGTGGCATGCCTATTAGGAAAATAGTTCTTATAAACATACAAGTTTTGAGATTAGTACTATTGGGTAGATGAGATAGATCCTGTTGGGATCACAGGCTCCTAAAGGGTCAATTATATATCACCTGGTTCTATGGTCATTGTCTCGCATAATGATAATGTCGCTCTCTCTCGGGCCCTTATAGACCACCTGCTTCGCACGCTGAGTGAAGAACGCCTGGGCCCTGAGTAAACCAATAGCCACTGAGTACAGCGCTCTTCAGCTTTTAGTAGTTTCCCGTATCCACTTTGGAAGGTTTGCGCATATTTAAAGGACAAAAGAAAAATGGAGCGTGTATGCAAATGAATGTAAAGAATATATGATATGATATGAGAAGTACAGTAATCAAGCATGCGAAGATAGTATAAGCAGTTACAAGAACAAGAAGTAGCACAAGATGACTATGAAAATTATATAGGAATATGATAAGAAACTAAACTGCTATGAAAAGTATATATATGAGAAACGAGCAAGAATCGTAATGTCAGACGGTTATATGCATTTGTATAGAAAATGTGGTAGATCTTGAGATATCATCCATGTGTATTAATTCCACTAAGCTGCAAAGCTAGCACGGTGTTCAATCCGCAGGTACGTAAGAGGAAACCAAAGGACCCAAGAATCATACTAACAATAGGTGTCACGCATCAATAGGTTCTTCACCGAAAGACATTTAGGTCTATTTTAGAGTATGAAATTTGTAAACCACAAATATTGTAAATGCTGAACACCTATTACATATTTTGTAATCCGTCTACAAAATATAATATAAGAATGTTTAACACAGATGAATGAACTAGCTTAACGCTTATACGTAGAAGAAAAAATGAATGACCTGTACTGACACTCCTATGCCAGTTGGGGCGCTGCCACACTGGGCCCTAAGGGCCGTTTGATTTAGGCACCTTGAACACAAAAATTGTATTTTGCTGATTCGCTGTTTTTGCTAAGCTGATTTTCTGGCCGAAGCCTGGGACGGGCTCAGGCCATGTTTGATGCGGTCAATCAGGGACTCAATCAAAGGGCTTGTTGTCGGGTAGCGGTTGTTTTGGATGAGTTTGGGAGGTGCCAGCAATGCAATAGAGTTTAAAGGAGCCTTGGGAATGCAATTGCATGAGTTCCACGCAGCTGCCCAGCTGCACTATCCATGCGAGGCCTCCAACTTCGGATGGCCATAACTTTCTCGTCCGAACTCCGTTTTAGGTGCTTTTGGATTCTATGGAAATCCCTTTGAGTATAGAATCCATCCATATATATCTTAATACAATTTGAGCTCATATTATGTCCAAAAATAACGAAGAACAGTAGGCCCCTACCGGTTTTGTACGTCAGTCATTGTCTGCTCGCTCCAACTCGGACGGCTGACCTTTCTGGCCAACTCGTTCAGGTTTCGGACTCTGCTATGGAAAGCCCCTGAGTCTAGAATCTGCATATGCCTATGAATGACATTTGGTACCCATGTATTTTCTGAAAATTTTAATTGTAGCACCAAGTGCAAACTGTTTGCTAGATGATGTGTATCTAATACATTGAAAACTAGTGTATGTTGTTTAATATATATGTTGATATAATTATCCATGAGGCTTAGAAATATGGAAGTGTAGTGTATAATTGAGGCCATTTCATGACTTGTTTTAGTTATTTGTGACTATATATTGCAATTAGGCCTGAGGTTAGTGATAGTTGTTACTTCCCTGAGCGGTAATGACTTCTATGATGTCAATGTGTGCATGTATTGATATGTTGACATAGAATTGTATGAATTAATTGAATTCTATACTCATTGGATATAACTTCTCTAAATTGATATGGGTTAATGTATGAGTAGGTGCAGATATATAGCATTCTTTATATATGCAGCATGGTAATGGGAAATGGTATATTGTATCAGACATTTCAGTACTAGAGCATCACATGAAATGTAAAGAGAGTGCAGAAAGATCGCAGCATTGTGTTTGGGTGTTGATGTTGGTTTCTGGGCTAGGGACAAAGTCCTAAAGGTCAAATGAATCTAATGGAGGGTCTACATGAATTATCTCCGAGGTCATTCAACGCACTTTTATCTAGAGGGGTCAGTCTACATGAATTTACGGGAGGGTCATTCAATGAATTTTATCGAGATTGTCCAATACTAATAAGGAGGGTTATCGGAGATCGCGCCACATTTGATAGTGGATTGTATTCTGAGATTGTTTAACAGCCATTAATAATACTCTATTTGTCGTATCATGCCTAATAAGCACTGCAAAAACAAAACTCTTTGTTTTGGGAAATACTCTTTCCATACATGGCATATCAGCATGGTGAGAAGCTCATGATGACTCTGCATGCATCATGAGGAGGTAGCATCTCATTCATGACATGTAATTCTTGTTTAGTTGTTTTACTATCCATGCACAGTAAAGGAATAGCCCCGATAGGATTTATTCTCATAGTGGCGTTAGCTCACTCCTGCCAGTGGGACCCTCAAAATGTGGAATGTGCAAAGAGCATGGCGCTACTAAAGGCCGATATTGAGAAGAAAGTCGATTAGGTTTGATTTATATTTGTAAAAACATGCATTAAAATTCCTAATTTTGATATATGTTTTTGAGCTATATGATGTAATTTAAATCTCATGAACTATGGTTTTATAGTTTGAGAAGTGAGATGTTTGAGACGATAAATGGCCCTAATGCGGAGTTATTCTTACTTCAGATGTTATCTGTGTGATCAGTTATGACATTGACAAGGCTACAGAAATTTGCACAAAGCTGTATTTGAAGGTAGCTCCCCGTAGAAAGGAGACTCTGCCCGATTTTTTGTTAAATCCTCGGTCCCGGAAAAGAGGACTCAATGGTAACAAATACCCGACATCCACGAATTTTCCAGGGGTTGACGGTTGTCAACGAACCCTGGGATTTAGGGAAGTACACAAACTCCAAGGCACTGCTACGACATTAGCTTTTCCTAGATGGGTGGCTCATTAGTACATCAGAGTCCCACATACTCAAGTAATCTTCTTTGCCTCAGGTTTAACTCTTTTTGGGTGAAAATCTATTGAAGACTCTTATGATCTGTAAAGATCCTGTAAAGAGCACCATATAAGTAATGCCTCCATATCTTCAGGCAACACGAATCGCTGCAAGCTCTAAGTCGGTGTAGGGTAATTCCTCCTCATGCTTCTTAGCTACTCTAGAGGCATACGCAATCACCCTATCATCTCCGCATCAAACACAAACTACAAATTGTCGAGAAGCATCATCAAACCACAAACCGCATCTCCCACAGAAGCTAGAATTAGAGCTGAAGTCAATCTACCTTCAACTCCTCGAAACTCGCTAGCGTGATCATCAATCATACTTGACATCTTTCCTTATCAAGCCAAACCAAATACTTGGCTTATCTTAGAGTATATAGTCGCCGCTTCCTAGGGTCTGCAACACAATCCTTAGGATCTCTGAATGTTCCTCTGAACTACCTGAATAAACTAGGATATCAATGGAGCAAAGACTATGACGAACCTATCCAACACGGCTGCCAGAATAATTTCTGGCTCATCAAATCCTTAAACGCTGTTAGGGGCATTAGTCAAACCAAATCCAAGATCACCAAACTCAGATAATGTCTGCATCGTAGTCCCGAATGCGCCTTAGGGTACATCACCTCCTGCACCTCTAATGACACCGACCAAATCTATCTTGAGTACACTCGAGACCTTTGAGCTGATTGGAGGTCAACTCATCTATCCTTGTGAGTGACATTGACAGAGATAGTAACTCGCTGAGCCGCCTCGTAATCTTATATAGCACAACCTTAAACTCCCATCTTTCTTTTCACGAAGAGAACTGAGCTCCCAATGGGGATAGTGTTATTAGAATGAAGCCCTACTCAACAATTCTTCCAACTGGAGCCTTAAGCTCCTCAACTCACATGAGCCATTCATATGAGAACAAAGGTATTACCCCAGATCAAATCAATGGTAGAATCATCTTCATCTCGGAGGTAATTTCCGCAATATCATATCGGGAATGATATTTGGAACTTTCTAACAACCGGAATCTCATCCATTTAGAGTCCTCTTCTGTCTCCACCATAAGCCAGATAACCCCGACAAACCCTTTTTTTTACGCAAAGATTCTTGCAAAGCCGCTGGCGATGAGATCATATTAGGAAGATAGCCTTCTACATATTCCCTGAACTTTACCCCTCCAATTTCCTGGGTCAGCAACTTACTCCTTGAGATAGACTTAATCTGTAAGTGTGGCTCTTCCAAGCAGATATTAGCCAATCCAGCGTCGAGAACCATACCTGTAACCTGATAGATCTGAGCACAAGATCTCGCCAAACTCCTGAACCCCAATTATTGAACTCATCATCTCCGACTACTTCATTCAGACTAATCTGATCTCCCGCCAAGCGGAACTTTCTCATACGACCTTAATATTGGGTCTCTATCCGAAGTGATCTTAAGAAAGGGCTTGATGCAAATGAATGTGTGGCCTCCCGGGTCCCACTCAATGCATACACGCGACTAAGGATAGAACAACACCAGAATCTACATCCGGAGCCGCACTGCACTCCCGCCGAGTCACACATAAACTTGGGGCTGAGTACGGTCTCGTCCCATCCTTATGCACCTCTGCCTCACCACGACCGCCCCAACAATGGCGCCACTAGCCCTCACTGGGTTTCTCCCTAAGACCCTCCGAGTACTCATCCGGCAGGGGCAGCTAGGCTAGCCACCAAGATGTCTCTGCACCAACCAACTGAGACACTCCTAATGAAATTACCTTGAAGGATCCCACCCGACAATCTTATGAACCCGAGGGACTCCAGACCAACGATTACAAAACTTTTCCTCAAAACAATCAAATAAAATCCATGGAGCCAACCCCTTACAATCCTTAACATATCTAGAAATAATGCCAGCTAAGTGCCAATTTTTCTTTCTTTTTTCCAATGATTTTGATTTTGTAACTGCCGAGGGTTTCCTCCTGGCGCGACTTCTTCCAAAATTTCAAAACCTGATAAAAGCATTTAAAAACATTTCAAAACTTCAATTAACTTATTAGGACTCATCAACTCAATCAATACTTAATATAAATACATAGCATATACTTGTTTATTTCAAATGAATCAAAACATCTGCTAAACCTTCTCAATCTGCGTACATTTTTATCAAATAACAACAGCCGGTTTATTTGTAACAGCTTAATACGCATTCACTCTCCACTGGTGAACTCAGCTCTCCATTTAGGTCATTCTTCAAAATATATAAGAAGAGATATTGATTATATGTTATAGAAATATTCACATACAGTCATCATGTAAATATTTTTACAAATGCAAACATATTGCCTCCTTTATTTGGTCTGACTCACCTGCCAAAGAGGGGATGTCACCCACAAGACTGCCCTGGGTCCTAAAATGTCTCTTTAAAACATGGCAGAAAAGATGGTTTCAAAGAGCCTGGCGTGAGGGTAATACTTCCTCATTTAGACAATATTCTTCTAAAGATATATCAAAGTAATAAACACTGTATACTAAAACCTAATTCAGTCTTAAACTCTTCTTTTCTTCTTTCTTTTCCTTTCTTTTCTTTTCTTATTTATTTTCTTTATTCTTCTTTCATTTTTCTTATGATGAACCCAGGATAAACACAATCAATGTTTTCCGGTAATCGACGGTGAAGTGGACAATTCATTCCAAATACAACCACTACAATGCTAAGAAACTCAGTTTTGCATATGGTTCCGCTACAAGACCTTTATCACGTGTAAGGATATTACTCTTAAACACCTATTTCCTCCTCAATTAGGTAACCTATAATCCTTACCCTCTAAATCCTTACATGCTTAAGGTAATTCGCGATATCAAATACAATAATAGATATATAGGGTAAATCATCAAGAAACATTTATCAAATACATTATAAATCCATTTAAATCCTTTACTATCATTAAAACATATGCATTCTTACACATTTTAAACTTTCATAATGCCTAACATAGAATATATTTAATATACATATTACAAACATTTACTTTAAACTTTTCATTTAATACTTGAAAATCACTTAAACCTTAATTCAAAACTGTTTACACCTCACTTTGAGCCAAACTTGGGCAATAACTCCACTACTTTCCCCGCCTTTGCTTTAGCCCACACACCAACGAACACGGCAACGTACACCGCTCGCGTATAGCGTAAATCAGATCAGATTTTCACACGCAAGTCACTAGGTCACAACATTCATGGCGAGCCAAATTAACCAATTACCCTTGAGCAATTAAAACCACTCATTTTGGCCAACCTTTTCCAACATACTTCTATAGACTTTATGACCCAAAAATTAATAAACAGTTTTCAAAATTATGAAACTTTCTCCATATAGCCTTATATATCCAATGAGACTTTTAAATTTTCACGCTTAAAATTCTTCTCAAGGCCCTCAAACCACATAACACGTCACAAATATGTTTGATGCCACCTAAAGTGAATCTCCACTGAATCACCTACTATTATCCTGACATAGTGATCTTAACTCCATAAATTGGAAATGGCTCTTTTCAATTATCTGAAGCCATGGCCTCTAATGTTTCTTCTCCAATTGGAATCACCCAAATTGATCACCAAACTCAAGTATTATGTTTTAATATTTGTATTGATCAATTCAGTGTTAGAACAGAATCTGCAATATAGGTCTGTATTTCTGATGTTTGGACCTGGGTTGCACTTGCTTCGTATCAGATAAAGTTTCCTGTAGTCTATTTTTTACCCAGAATTGAATCACCTAATTATTTATGAAACTCCAATTTTTATGGTCAACACTACAACCACACCCCAAAACAGAGAATCAGTGAGCTACATGAGCCACCTTTCAGTCCGTATTTGGGAGCCTGAGAGCTACAATTTGCTCTTGTCCTTCCCATACATTTCAGATTCCTTATTTATGGTTCTTTAACAATTGGAATCAATTCATTTGGATGATTCTAACTTCAATCTAGAGAATAAACAAAAACAGGGTTTACAGAAATTTTGACAGCATTCCCTTTACTTTACAACATTAGATCTTAATGCCCCCAATTCCAATGCCTTATACCTCACTTTCAATCTTTAGTACCACTTCCCATGTCATCATACAAATTCAACATCAAACCAAATCCATTCTATCACTTGATTTTTCAAAACCCTGAACTTAATCCATTTCTTTTCACTTACTGAAAATCATCATGATTCAACCTTAAATACCAATAATTCTGTTCATCCATACACAAGGAAAATCAAAGAATAGGTATTTAAAACACCTAAAATCCAACTTCCCACCATATTAAAGTCCTACTGTTCTTGCCTTCCTTGGCCTTCTCTCTCTGATTCCACTTAAGATCACTTGAAGAGTTTGAATAAGAGAAAAATCACACTTCCCCTCGTCACCTAGCCCTAAACACGATGCCCTTTCCTTTCTCTTTCTCTCTTCTCTCTTTTCTTCCTCTTTCTCATATGACTTGAGCCTCCTCTTGAGCAAACTTTCATTTTCAATTTATTTTAATTCCACACAATTTCCTGCCAAATTGCAGACTTTGGAGCCCAGCAAGAATTATTGCTGGGTGAGAAGACTTACAGCACATGCTACCTGTCAGTTGGTCTATTCACTAATCAAAAATCCACACCTATTATTTAATTGCAACTTGAGCTATTGTTAAAGGTTTTGATATTGGTTTGCAAGAAAATATCTCCCTTATAAAGCAGATGTATGAGTCCCGCCACCTTGAGTATCATATACTGCATTAAATGTCAAAATATTCTATGGTCGGTCAAACCTAAATTCAGACTATGATATTCTAATTAACTTCACATTGATTCCGTCAAATCGATTAAATTGAGATTTAAAATCATTAAAAACGAATCAGATTAATAGCTAGCATTATTATCCGAAGATAGCTCGACGCTCGAAACTATCCCAAACGGACTGTTTGTAGCTACTAGACTTCATGATTATTTCCTAGACATTTTGTATTCTCTTCGCCTGTTTTCCAAAATATTATACTGAATTTTTGGGTCCGAAATCACTATTCACTTAAATCTCCAATTCTCTCTCTAAGATTAAATTAAATATAGGGAACTAAAATTTCTTAAAAATTCCTTGCAAACCCTCCATCCGGATATAATAAGAAAACATTTATTCCTAGTAAGTATCTTGCACATTTTCGAAAATCTAATTTCATGCCCAAATGACGCTCCGTATGCTCTAAATTCTGGGCCACTTTGTTTTCCTAATATTTACACTTTCTAATCGCCCAGAAATCACTATTATAACATCTAATCAGCAGTTTTATAATCACTCCTTCATAAAAATTTCGTCCCTCGAAATTAAAACATTCGCACTCGCACCAAAGAGATGGATAATGCCTCTCATCTGCTCTCATGCTCCCATGTAGCTTCCTATCAGACTCTACAAGACCTTCACCAAATGGAATGGCCGCTGCTAATCCGCTTCCGACGGCCGATGACCGCAGACCGGTTCCTTCTCAGATGTCACCTCCGCATTCCACCGGCTGCTCCAACGCCACGTGAAGGGTCTGGTATGGGGTACTATGGAGCATAGAAACATGGAAATATCGTGAATCGCTGATCGAGGTCGATGGCACCGAATCGATATGCCACCTCCCACCCTCTCAACAATCCTGTATGGTCTAATATACCGTGGACTCACTTTCCAATGCTTCCCAATTAGTACGCCTTCCATGGGGAAATCCTCAAAATAACAGTATCCCCTCTTACCCTGGAAATATTTCAGGGTCCCTACCATCGATATTTGCAGATAACTTGGTGGTTCAAATTTCTTGGGGCCTTATTCCTTGATGAATTCTCAATGATCTGATTACAAGTCACTTGACAATTTTCTGACCTTACTAATTTCCTTTCGCCTCACCTCGTCCCAAATTGCATCGAGTTCGACATTTCCTATCCATAAAGAGCCTCATAAGGGGTCATACCAATATCAGTTCGATAACTCATATTGTATGCAAACTATTAGGGGTAGATGGGTCCTAGCTCCTCCAAACCCACAACACACAGCCCTGCCATATCTCTCTCAAAGTTCAGATAGTCCTCCAGATCAGCCATCCGTCTCATGACTTATGTCATCAAAACAAATACACTTAATTTCAAGCAAACTGAAATTCTTCAGTGATCTTCATCAATAGCTGAAATTATGGAATAGTGTGCTCTTTCGTGAATTTCTTAATAGATTTGTTTTGACTTATCTAGCTATAAGAATTACTATTCTTTAGAAGGCTTCACAGTTGAAACTCAGAATCAGTCCTATTTGGTTTATAGCTTTAGCTCTGCAATGTGGTGTCTGGCTTTAAATCTAGAGTGATTTTCCAGCTTGAACACCCAGACTGGAGATCTAAAGAACTTTAAGCTTGATGTTCAAGTTACCCACAAGAGATGGAGAGATTCCGGAATTCTCAACCCAAGAATGTCCTTTGTCTTTCAATGAGGTTTTAGTAGTATAGTATCAAGTTTTATGGAAGAGAGGATGAGAAGATTGAGTAATAATTATAAAGAGAATTTAGCACATCTAAATCACAAGTTACCCACCGGGTATGCGATTGTACTTTTAATATCTTCTATGTTTTTAGACTTAGCAGTCTTCTTCAGTTCAGAACGAAGTGCACATGATGTATGTCCCAGCTTCAAATATGAAGCTAATAAGGATAATGTAAGTAACAATTGATGAAGTCCGAACCCGGCAATACAAGGAAAGCACTGAGATCAGAAGTGGGTACCGTACATCATCTGCGTACCAAGACAACTCGCATAAAAAGTGGCAAGAATACTGTACCGGTACAACCCACATCAGACCGGTACAACTTGCATGGGGTGTAATTTCAAGATACTGGAGGAATCAGACTGCACATCACTAACATGTACCATATTAAATCGCATGGAATCAAGTAGATTAGCGAAATTCGATCGCATCGCCGAGGGCACTCCACAATGAACCACAAAATGGGGAAAACCGCTACTGGAGGGGGCAGGAAGTAAAGAGTGACACAAGGGATGAGGGTATTTTTGAATTCCCAGGTTTGTGGTTTGAGAGTGAGTAAGAGAGTCTTCCATTCAGTTGAAACTCAGAGATCCAGATTTAAGATTCTTTCTATTGGAAGCTCTTAGATTCAAGCGCTTGCAATCTTTCATTGGTAACACTTATTCAAGTTTCTTTTAAACTTAATATTCTATTCATCCGTCTCAGCTTTAGTAAGAATTTCCTGATTTTCCAAAGCGTAATTGCTTTTTATGATTAACGCTTCTTTAATTATAATTGTTCTTATGGAGTTATGGAGTTCTAAACCCCATCATTGAGTCCAATCTGAAACTCACCCCGATTAAGGTGGATAGTCTCTCACCTCTTTGATCTTCAATGGATTGTGTAATATTAATCACTCAAAGTGCAGAATTGTAAATCCTTAGTTGGCATATTCTGACAATGGCAATGAGGTATCCCTCTACACGTCGTGCTCGATCATGAATGCAAAGCTAAGGGTTCAGACACTGAGAACAAGTGCTTAGTATTACTCGATCATCTTGAGAGTTTTCCAAAGAGCATATAAAGATAAATCCTCCATCAAAGACCGTTTATTTGGTTTTGTTCAGATGAGGTTTATAAATACTTAGGTGGATTTATGATCAGAGGAAAGTGGAACCCTAAAATCCCAAAGAATTGTTTCTTTTATTTTAAAAATATTCAAAACTAATCAACCATTCGGTCAACCAACAACTCAATTTTCTTAAATCATACCTTATTGAATAGCTCATTGGTCGATAAATTAGACCACTCCTTGTGGAGATGACTCGTGGATTCCCACAAAGATACAGCAGCAGACAACTCCATCTTACGCTGGGAATAGAATTCGGCAATATTTAACAAGTGATAAGCATTTTTTGATGCCGTCATAGGAGTGTATTATTTAACCAAGTTGATCTCAAGAGAAATAGAGGTAATTTGCAATTTACTGCAAACTGCACGCTTCCATTTTTTAATTTTATTTTGTTTTGCTTAAGTTGGACATCTCAAATGTGGTGTCATTCGACAAAGTAAGCAGAGTGCATGTCGGTGGCTCGGTCTCGCAACGAGCAATCGCGACTAGTAAGAATAATACCTTCAGAAACTAGACCATAATAAGTCATAAGTTTTTCCAGATAACATTTTACCTCAAACGGATCATCCTGAATCGCAACATGGCTTTTAGAATAAATACTAAAGGATTCCCGTTAACCCACAAGGACTCCAACAATGAACCTCCACAACATGGAATAGCTACACTCCCAAAGAGCAATCTAGAGTAGATGGGAAATGTTAACTTCCAACAAAAATCAATATAGAGGTTCTCGGCTTCCTTTACCTAATGGGAAAGAACCTTAGAGAAATCCTACAACCTCAAATATCATAACCAATTCTTGTATCTGCCTTCCGAAGAGGCTACTCAATTTCTAATGAAGTCGAAATGATCCGTCTTCTTACTTAGATATCAAGGTTCGAACTGGGAACCCTTATTCATTATGAGATGGAAGATGCGTCTCAGCAGCATTCCTCTCCACCTGCTCCTACCCCCTTCATGCTATGCTAATCAGTTTCAGTTTTATTTCTCTTGCTAAAGGAGAAGGTTGAAATTGGTTTATTCCTTATGCTAATTCACCTTTACATGGGAAAATATGCGAAATGAGTTCCCTACCAAATTTTTCCCTCCCGCACGCATTCTCCAATGCCCTCATGCGAGCGAATCTGATCTTTTCCTCGAAAAGCCAGTGAACCCTTCATACGTACGGGAAAGATATAAGGATCTCCTCCATGCTATCCCTTCACCATGGATTGATGTAGACAAATATGTAGCATACTTACTAAGGATTATCCTCGACACAAATAAAGACATCCAAATGATGTAGCCTGAGAATTTTATGAAAAGAGTTGGGTTAGGGAAGCAATTCAACTTTTTGACACTATATGAATGCTCGAACTTGGGAGACTAACACCTCAGACACCCCGCAGTGCGAGCACATAATGGGGCTAATCCATCACTGCAGAGAAAATGATGAGTTGTGCTAAAAATTGCACCTTAACATAGAAATCGGGAGGGGCCATATAGAGAGATAGTACAGCATGAGGTAACTGGGGCCGCATCTCAAATACCCTAAGACCGGACCCGCAGTGGAGGAGCCATACGAGGCGCGACGATCCTACGCGCACTCAACCATGAAGTGCCCAAACCTTCCCAAGCAAAGCATCTAAATAGAAAAGTGTGCCAATGCCCTTAATTACCAAAGAAACTTTAAACTCTCCATATTCTGAAACATATATAATCCTGATGGTAAGTACCCCAATTTTAGTTGAAGGAATGAAGGAGGGCCAAAGAACTTGCCAAACAACCACGGTCCTCACACAAAAACCACGGCTTACAAATCCCATTCCACCATTTCGTAATCAAGGCCATCATGATTCCCTCAGGAATTCTAACATGAGAGCCGTAGCCATCGAAAGTCAAGGGACTCCATCACCACAACCATATCAACCCCCGCATAAGAGAAGTCTGGAGGATATAGTTACACAGTTCGTACAAACCCAACAATCCACACAAACACAGACTTAATCGTCGAATGATGTGGAGATCCCGTAGAGCAACTAAGTTAACCCTCATCTATAGGTAACCTTCAACAAGAAAGGAAACCCCATCCAGCCTATTCAAAGTCCACAAGGTCAAAATAGTGTAGGAAGTTTAGGACCAATTGAGGGTACCTTTGAACACTGTAAGGCTGTCACTACCCTTCGAAGTGGTAAGGTAGTTGACAAAACCATTTCAACCAAGGAACCATCACAAGAGTCTCAAAGTGAATCGGTTAAAGAAGATGAAATATCAGACAAGCCTCATGTCCCTAATACAAATGAATCTCCATGATCACCCGCAGGAAGACAAGTCCACCCATATCCCTCCCGCTCCATACCCACATAGACAGAGATAATATAAAGAAAGTGAATAACCATGCCGGTAGTCTAAGAGTTTGTTCAAGTATGAAACTAACATTCCCTTGTTAGACGCCATACAAATCCCATTTCTATATGCTAAATTTTAAAGGATTGTACCCGTGAAATAGAAATTAAAAAGTCAACAAGGAGTATCTACGATCGAGTTGAATCTACTTCCTGTAGACTGGAACAACTTGCTCTAAAATGCAAAGACCTGTAGTCCTACTATTTCTATAGCAGTGGGTGCCCAAAGTTAGGTATGCTGAGGACTTAGGCAAGTGTTAATTTGTTGCCTTACTCAAGATATGGGGACTCAAGAGTTAGAGAATTAGGAGCCAACCAACATCACCTCCAATCGGGTCGAATCGTAGTAAAATTCCTAGAAGAGTGAAGGACGTTTTGCACAAGTGGACAAATTTACTTCCCCGTGATTTTGTTGTGTTTCGACACTCAACTCCTGGCGACCATGAACTCGCTCCTGCAAGAATTCGTCGATTATCTGCGATCGCAATGCCATTGCCATACATTGTGTGGAGGCTAATGACATCATTTAGTTGCAGCAACATGACCGTTAATCAATATTTTCAATAAGATAAAGGAATGGGAGATAAGAAGATATTTGTGAAATTAACATATTGGGATTCCGTACAAAAATATTCTGATAATATTCACATGACAGATCCTCTTAAGTCACAGCGTTCGTCTCGAAGTCGGGAGGAGGAAGTGACTGCATTTGAGTCGCAGTTTCTACACTCTTTGAATCGAGCATAAAGATGTATTGAAGTTAATGGGTGACACCTAAATTTGAACCTTGCCACCAAATGAGGATAAGACATTGCCTTCGAGGAAAGGCCACCTGCCAGCATAAAAACCTTAACAACACATCTCAAATATGCATTCTGTGAGGAGCAAACACTTTTCCAAAGAATCATATCTTCCTCCTTGGGACTTGATTCAAGAAACTCAACTTTGGAATATTGAAAAACCCAGCCAGATCGCTTTAGGTCGACAATTGCATATTAAGGAATTAGTCCGATCCGCACACATAGAATCTATTCTGAAGAGATGTTAAACCTTCTAGGCAACCACACAGATTATTTCAACCCAATAACAAAGAAGTGGTGAAGAAGGAAGTTTAAACCTGATGGTAGGTTATTTTACCTTATTAAGATAGTAAGTGGGTTAGTCCAATATGTAGTTCCTAAGAAGTCGGAGTCACGTAGTCGCTTAACAGTAAATAATGAGCTCATTCCCACTCGTATCACTAGACGGAGGGTGCATAGATTATGTGAAGCTTAACAATAGAAAAGATTCACATTTTCCTTCTTCCGCTTGTTGATCAAAATGCTAGAGAGAGCTGCGTGTGATAGAATTTTATTGTTTTCTCGATGGTTAGCACAGTACAATCAAATTGAGATAGCTTTGAAGATCAAGAAAAATCACATTCACTCGCTTCGTACCTTCGCTTTAGAAAATGCCCTTTCAGATTATGCAACGCACCGAACTTTCCAACGATGCATGATGGGAATCTTCAGTGATATGATAAATTATATGGGAGATTTTCATGGACTATTTCGCTTTTGGTGACCATTGAGAACCGCAGAGAACTTACGCAAGGTTTTAGAGAGGTGTCAAGAGAAAATCTTATGTTAAAATTGGGAAAATGTCATTTCATGGTAAATACAAGGAATCGCCTTTAGCCACATAGTATCAAAGATGGAATTGAAGGATAAGGCCAAAGCTGAGCTGATTTCCAACCTACCTACTCCTATTGTAAGTGTGTTAGAGAGCATAAGGTCATTCTTGGCCAAGTTGGTTTTTATAGAAGGTTTATAAAAGATTTTAGTGCTGAGATCCTACAGCCTTATGTACAGAGCTGTTAGTGATGGTTCATATGGTCACAAGCTTGTGACACCGCTTACTAAGCTCAAACATGCTAGTGTCACCACTAATCATGCGGTCCCCTATAATCGGGGACCTTCCATTTGATCATGCGACGCTAGTGATTGCGCTACAGGCCAAGAGAGCTGCAGGAAGGAAAGGCTTGTCATTTAATACGCCAAGAAGACATTTAGACTCATTGAGAAAGTAACTTACACGAATTACGTAAAAGGAGCTTAGATGTCGCTTTTAGCCTCTAGAAAATTGTAGCTCATATATCGTTGGTTCTCCTGCGACCACTACATCATGTAACCTCAAGTACTCGTCTCTGTATGTGATACTAAACCAAGGTTAATTAGGTGGATTTACGGCGGTCAAGAATTCAACTGGACCATTAAGGATAAAAAGGAGGTTGAGATGGTCGCATCATTATCTCGATTAGTTCCAGATCCAACTCCCATGTGGCATACCCATAGGTGATGAGATTTCCCGATGAGCAACTCTTCGCTTCGCTCATTACCCATGAGCATGCTGACATTGTGAACTACCAGAATCTACGATCTCCGGTCCAACGTGATTTCTCAAATTAAAAGAAAATTTTGACAGATATTAAGAAATAATATTTTGATGGATCCAGATCGTTATTTAAATACCGGGCCCGTATCAAATAATGAG
Organism: Tetrastigma voinierianum; assembly: GCA_016808115.1. Classification (NCBI taxonomy): domain Eukaryota; kingdom Viridiplantae; phylum Streptophyta; class Magnoliopsida; order Vitales; family Vitaceae; genus Tetrastigma; species Tetrastigma voinierianum. The sequence continues at coordinate 63,460 of JAEQBH010000496.1, forward strand.
AAGATGTAAAAACGAATGACGAAAGTGTGTGAGGATTTTAACTTTTGCCATTCAGTCTGTGGAGGACATTTCGCCTTAAAACTGATACAGATTTTGCAAGTCGGGTTTTATCAGCCCAATCTTATTTAAGGATTGTTTTGATTTAATCCTTGTGTTTCAATGCCAGTATTAACCAGAGGGCCTACAAACTAAACATCGATGCCTCTACCCCACCCTGCACTATTGAAATTTTTGCTGGGGCATGACTCATGGGGCCTTTCCCCTCTTAGGGTATCTCTACATCTTACATTATCCGCTGATTATGGCTCAAGGGTCGAGAAGCATTCCAACGAGAACCAATGACCACAAGGCTACTGAAATTCTTCCCATAAGAACATATTTTTTTTCTCAAGCTGAACTTCTCACAGGTAAATCATTAGGTATGGTGACTCCAGATGGTAATTATTCTTTGAAAATCATAAAAAATATGAGTTACCATAGTATCAACAAATTATCACCCACGTACTCAATGGTCAAGTCAGCTACCGATAGGGGAGATAAACATATTTTGAAAAACGGCTGCTCCCGAATCGCAAAGATTAGCCAATTGGCCCATCGATGCTCGGGCCACCGTATCGCCTTTAAATCGTTTCGTATGTCTCCCCTATAGGCTAGTTTATGGAAAGGCTTGCCATTTTGCTGCAGAGATGGAACACCGGCTTATCGGGCTATTCGACCTTAATCTGACTAACTCAAGCAAAGAACGCCTGACATTGGAAGCAAATGAACTTGAAGAACTGCGAGTCTATGAAAGCTCCCCATTACAGGAGCGCCTGCTATTCCACGATGCATCCATTGCCGTGAAATCTCTTCAACCCAATTAGAAGGTAGACGCTATACGCCTGATTCAGATGAGATTTTGAGTCTGCCTTGCTACCGATCAAGCCTGACTGACAAGAGTGGAGCGATCCCTACTTTGTCGCGAGACTCCAGGTCTGACACTGAAAACTTTCTTTCAAAGTGAAATGGCCTCAAACCATTCCTGAGCATCTTAGACATCTTCAAGAGCATAAATGAAGATTCGCAGATCCGCCTACCCGCCTCCTTCCAAGGCAACCTCATTCTCCTCCACTTCAATGGGAGCAGGTTTTGATTGGCTTTGTCTCATTTTCAGATATTATGCATTTGAATTTGCTTGTTAAATAGAAGTATAGTAATTGGGGCTCCTTCTTTCACGCTCCAACCGCTGTGAGTAAAATTTTAGATTTCTATGCATTGAGACACAATGCCGTTTCCGTCGTGTAAATCGCTCAACGAATTCATGCGCCGTTATATGTTCTGCACAAATTTTTCTAAATATGCCTCTTTGAGTATTATGTTTCACCCGCAATGCACATACCCGCATGATTCTTATTCTAATTTCTTTCAGACTATCTGATCAAGACGCATATCTTAACAAGCATACACAATAAGCTTTGTGGTCTTCCTCGTGAATCGTCTCCTCAGGCATTCTTACTCCATCGCCCACACAAACCATTGACTTCATGGTCGAAGCCTTCTTGATTTGAACTGCATTATTGTTCCACCAGATCACTTGAATCTGGTCATGTTAACTTCATGCATCCTGGGTCTCTTACGGAACATCTCAGATAATCGAAAAAATGATTAGAGGCGTATATTTTAGTAGATATCATATGGATTCGTAGTGTCTCATCCCTGCACCCATTTTCGAGCGTTGAAGTATAAGTTTATTTAACTAGGGAACTGGGATTTCAGGAACAACAAAGGATCTTATGAAGAGATTAATATTCTTAAGAATGAATTACAAAAGGACTAAGTCTATGAACGGCCAATGGTGGAATTAATTAAGAGGAAGGAATATGCAAAGAAACCTGAGAGCTGAGTGCAGTTGGAAAGGTCAAAATGCATAAAGGGCAATCACTCCTGGTTCTCTGTGCGGAGGTGGATATATTACATACATATATTAAAAAAATTGAACATGTACCTATAAGACAAACTTAAACATGCACCTGCACAACTTATAAAACTGGGCAGTTGGCAAATTGTACCTAAGACATACAACTTGTAACGAGACAAACTTTCTATTCAAAAGTGGGCAAGTTAGTGAAATTGTAATCTAGATATTACTTAACATATGTACTGCAGCACAACCGTCTGATTCGGGCGTAAGCTTTTAATCCAAAAACTCGCGGCCTTTCATTTTCCAAATGCTTTTGACACCTACTGTTGAGCTCTAGCTGCTGCTTCTCGCCATAAGTGTTCTGAAGCTATTAGCTTCGCTAGGGTTTCCATTGGTCTGGGGCCTGATTGTTTGTCTCAGTCGTGACTCGAAGTGGTAAGCCCTACCAACCCTACCAGCATCGCTGATTTCCCTTTATTATACATGGATTTTTGTTGTCGGTTGGTAGCTCTTTAGATTTTTAGGTTGGAGTTCATTGCTATGGGCCGAAAACGTTATCTGATGTGCAATGTGGCCAGCCCTAAGGCCGCTCAAGACAGTATTGTGATCCGATGATATATCCGCCATCCGGTCGTATCGCTATCACTACATCTGGCGGCGCTCCAAGAAGACAGCGGAAGGCATCCAATTCTCAAAACGCTTTCTGAAGAAGCGTAACCGATGCCTCCTAAATCGGTCAAGAAGGGAAGGAACGCACTGCATCCCCGTCGGAGCTGCAGGAATTATCTCATGTTGATGATTTAAGAAATGAGGCGATGGTTTGCCGTATGATTCTGGGAGGGAGATACTGGCAAAATGGGACCCTACACCAAAAATAGGTCACTATGAAAGAGGGTGTTAAATTGGAGACGGTGAGTATCTCATCCCATCAGTGGGGATTATCCAGAACAGAGGAGAAAATTAAAAGTGCACAATGAGGTTCACGGATACTTACCTTCAGCAGTTCGGGAGTTCTACACTAACTTGAAGGAAAATCACGATTAGAAACCTTTCGTATTGGAGACTTCGTGAATGGAAAGTATTAGAGAGCCACCTTCCATCTGATGAGAAGACATGCATTACATTACATTCGCCCTGATGCTTCTCGGACCGCCATATCCACTCAGTATGGCTATCGACTTCGATGCCTGGGCCAGCCATCGAGGCTATAGCACCCGGCCCAAATGGAGAGGCAGGGATTTGTAGTGGCATTTCATTCCTGGAAAGCTCAAACGGAATACGTTTCCTGATGGAATAAGATCTATTCCTGATAAATCACCCAGGCCTCGTGGCAATGAAAGTCCCCACCCCGAAGAACAAATTCAGCCAGACGAGGTTATGATCGAAGCCGATTGACTATGCATTAGTCATATGCAGCAATGAGGACCTTGTAAGATTTCATAAAGGTGGCTTTGGGATATTCTGCTTCCTCTACTCTGTGACTAGTACTGTGGAAGAAGAGGTGGATGAGGGAAATGGGCTAAAGAAAAGAGGTGTTACTCAGTCGGGGCTTCCATCAAAAATAAACAGGCGTAATATAAGGCAAATCATTCACTCAGACCCTTTCAGCCTTTGCAGCCTTCAAGGCCTACTCGAATCACTGATATCCACAAAATTAAGACTATCAGCACATCGCCATTGAAGAGGATGGGAGCATGGATAAAGGTGGTTCAAGTGCATTCTCGGGCAAGGTGAAGGTACCGATCGACGCCTTCTCGAGGGCTTCGATATATCACATTTTCAAGGAGAGCCGGCGATGTATAGAAAGTTACTCTTCGCATTAGAGGAGACTCAAGAATTAGATGACTGTAGATGAGGACGCATTCCCTCTTCAAGCAGAAAAACCAATGCTGACGCCAGATAATCAGATTTTAGGGCGGACTAGGTAAGAACTGCAGTAAGCCCAGCCATGTTATGCCACCCATTTTGATCATTTCCACCTTTTCGCCAGCCCACCACGTTAAACTTTTAAGACTCTGATTCTACTTATATGTTATGGTTCCTTCATTATGCATGATGGTTACGTGTTCCATGTTATATGATTGCTTACTCTTATATCGTACTGCCATTAGCTCCATGTTTGTACATGACTAACTTACATTTCTTAAAGTCCATAATCCTTATTTGAATAACTTAATTTTGAAGTTAGCCTGTTATAATGTTCATTGTAAGGATGTGATTATTTTAATGAGTCATGCCGGGTGCATACTAAAGCCGGTGACATTGTATTCTATAATTGCTATTTTCGAGATTTTGCAAAGCTTGACTCTAATAATCGCTTTGTTATGATTCTTATGTACTTTAGTGGGTAGTTTCCATCTGCACCTTGGATAGGACTTAGGTAGAAGATGTGCAAAAAGCCAGACATTTAATACACATTTGAGTACACTATAGTAGAATTTAGCAATATCTAAATGCCATAGTACTCACAATTGGTATAAGGATAGGTACTTAATATCTTCTATATTTTTGCATTCTTTAGTGTGTCTTCAGGTTCATAGAACGTAAGTGTACAAGGATGTATGTCCGGGAAGCCAATATGAAGCATTAAGGATAACAAAGAACAACACAGAAGTCTCTGAACTCAGAATACAGGTGAGTACTGCAGGACCAAGTGTACCGTATACTATTCATATAAAATTTTGCTATTAAACTTGCATAAAGTGGCAATGGGGTATATTGTACCGTGTTACCTACATTACCGCACAAACCCACATTAAAAATCGCACAACTCTGCACAAAATTCGATAGTGAAAAAGAACAAATGCACATCACTAACATGTACCGGTACAACTGCATGGGAATTACGAGATTGGGCCAGAAATTCGATCAGTACGCGAGGGCACTCCTGTCAATGAACCAAAATGGGGTACCACATTGGAGGGGGCATAAAAGCAAGAGGACAAAAGTACAGGCAGCTTGACTTAGGTTTAGGTTTTGAGAGGAGAAGAGTTTCTCTCCATTTTTGAGAGTTGGAAACTTGTAGATCCGCATTTAAGATTTCTTTTCTATCGAAGTTTTAGATCCAAGCTGCTTGTAATTCCACAGAATACTTATCTGTTTCTCTCTTTAAATCCTAATATCTCTTATTCATCCGTCTTAGTTTTAAAAGAATTCCGATTTCCAAAAGGTAACGCTTTTATGATTAATCAGCCTTACTATAATTGGTTTTTATAAGTTTTGTTATGGGAGCTCCTAACCCTTAATAAGGTTGGGGAGTCCACTGGGAAACTCACCTATTGCTGTGTATAGTCTCCTCACCTCTTTGATCTTCAAATTTGATATTAGTGGTAATATTAATCACTTGTGCAAGAATTGTAAACTTGTTGGGTATAGGTTTTGACAGATCATGTTAACGAGGTATCCCCTTTATTAATGCTTACAGTTTGATCATGAATGCAAGCTATATAGTTCAGATGTTAATTTAGAAGAAGTGTTAGTATTACTCGATCATCTTTATTTTCCAAAGTATATAAAGATAAATCCCCGACTTGTGTGACTGCTTATCAATGGTTCCTGGGGATGAGTTTAGTAAAATAAGAGGTGGGACTTAAGCATGACTAGGAGTGAGTGGAACCCTAAAAATCCTAAAGGCAATTATCTTTCTATTTTGTAAACATTCAAACCAATCAACCATTCAGTCAACCAACATAATCTTGCTACCCTTGAATCATACTCATTGGAGAGAATAGCCCTATTGGTCGATAAAATTAGACCACTCCCGTGGAGATGACCTTGGATTCCTACAAAGATACAAATGCTAGACAAATCAGAATTCCTTTACGCTGGGGGAAATTGGGACCGATCACAGATCAGCATGATAGTATAAGCGGAGGAATTGGGCTTCCTCATAATCTCTCTCTTCACATCACCTGAGATCTGGTACACACAACCTCCGGTCCCAGACGCCACGCACCATCCTCTCTCAATGAAAATCCCCTCATTGCCCGCACTCTACTTCACCAACCACTATCCGTGATCCCGAACTGAAACTCTAACTTGCCTTATCATAATCGGACGCATACGAAATGGCTAACAATGCCCTGAATCAAGCCGCCTAGTTTGCACCTAAGGGACCCCACCCCATGAGCCGAGGAAGATGCACGCCCTTGCGTGAGATAGGAACTCGTGGGTCTCCTAATAAGAGATCCGCTACCACGCTCGCCTTCCAGATGATATTCAATGGTACATCCATAATCCTTGATCAAGCCTCCAATCCATCTCCTCCGTCTCATGTTCAGCCTTCTCGTAAATGACACTCTAAGAAAAGCTCTATGATCCCTAAAAATCCCACAGCAGCACCCATAAGCAATGCCCACATCCGCAGCAAATACCACGGCCGCTAGTCAAGGTCGTGGGATACCCCGTCTCATGCTTCTTCAACGCTGAAGCATATGCAATCACTTTGTCATTCTGCATTAATACACAACTTAGGCCTTGCCTAGAGGCACGCCAACACACCGCAGCTTCATCCCGCCTGAAGAGGTGTGGCACTGAGCCGAGGTCACTCCTTCGGGGCCTCACTCGAAAACTCCGATGACAAGCCTCCACCATAAAACTACTTCCTCTTTTCCTTTGTTAATCTAGTCAAAGGTGGCTATCTTCGAAAATCCTCAACGAACTTCTACTTAATACCATGCCAAACCCAAAACTTCTTATCTCTCGTAACACTTGTAGGAGGCTTCCAATTCAAGATATTCACCTTTCCGCTGATCCATTGACTCCGCGTTAAAACCATAACCAAAAGGCGACACTGCCGAGTCAAAACCGACACTTAACCAGAAGCTTAGCATAATCACTGTTCCCAATGCTTCGCGTGAATCTTTATCCCGGCGGTTCTGCAGGTTCTTTTCCACTGGCCTGAATAAATCCAATATATCATCAATAAACACGATAACAAACCTAATCTGGTGGTACCTTCCAAAACTTGTCTATGAGATCCATAAAAGGGCCGTATTCAGAAGTCCAAAATGGCATGACCAGAAACTCAAAATGCCCGTGTATCGCGTTCCGACGCCGCCTTAAACATCCTCATCAGCGAACTCATGTTCGATATATCAATTTTCAAATCAATTTTGAGGAATACTTTAGCTCTCCCTCAGAATCGCATCAAAGAGATCATCAATCCGAAAGGATACCGATTACGTATCATACCTTATTCAACTCTTTGTAATCAATACATAATCGCATGCTTCCTCACCTTCTTTCTTCACAAATAAACCTGCTCCTAAGGAGACGTGACTATCCCTGAACATCAACCCCCTATTGACCATTTTTGCCCATCTCGCACTTAAGTTCTTTCACTCCGCAAGGGCCATCCCGCAGGCGCCCTCAAACGGCTCGCCCCGTGGATAACTCCGACCAAAATCAATCTCTCCGTCAGAGGAAATCCTCGAAGATCATCCGAAACACATCCGGAAATTCCTCTCACCATCGGGGAATGTCTTCCGCCTCATTTATCATCTCACCTCAACTGAGAAGATAATTTGATATGACTTCTTCAAGCATCTTCCCAACCATCATTGCGCATAATTATACTGATGACAATATCTTCCCCACACAAAAGTAATCGTTCCCGCCTACGTAACTTGAACTTCTTCCTTTCGGCTAAATCCATGGTGTATGTGATGTCGAGACAAACTACCCATCCCAGATCACCAAAGTCCCGATGTCCAAGAATACCAAATCGCCCCAAACTCACGGCCCTCATCAACACTCTATGTCCCATTATACTCTATCTGGGTTATATGAATCTCCTTTAGGAAGGGGAGACTACCATACTACAACTAAGGGTCAGACTTAGTGTCATTGTCCAATAATTCTCGCAGTAAATAAACGACAGAGCGAGTATCACCTTTGATTTATCAAGACATAAGCATCACCTCAAAAACTTGATAAAGATTCATGACCTCCTGCGCTACATCCGCCTTGTTGGGTGACACAAAACACCCTAGCCGTGTCCGAGGTCGCCCCATCCGCCCTCCGACGGCCGACTCACCTGTCCTCCAGCGTCCAAATGGTGGGTCTTCACCGAGCCCTCGACTCGACCGACTTACCAAGATCGAATCGCCCGTCCCGTCTCGTCCCACTTTGATTCATCGCCACCATTCGGCACTCGGCGGCGTCCCGTTGTCCGTGATTTAGCAAAGTAGTCCGTCGCACAACCGACGCCACCATAATGGCTCTTCCCACACCGAGCAATACTCCGCTGGGACCCTTGGAAGCGCCATCTTGCTCAGGGCCCCACCGAATCAAGTAGGATCGGTGACTCGAACGGTCATGCCACCTGGCCCACCGTGTCTTCCTGCCTCTTGAACTCCGCTACTGGAAACTCCCCACCCACGCTCGACCCACTCCGTCGCCCTGACTCGGGCGTAGCTCGATTTCAACCCCATGCTCCTTCTCACCCCGACCGCGCTCCTACTATCCGGCAAGACTGCACACACACTGGTCTCGAATTGGCGGACTAAGACCTACAAAGAAACCTCTTGGCTCAAACTTCATCATCCCCGAATGGAATATGTCCGACCAGCTCGTAAAAACTTCGCCACACTACAGGAGAGGTCCCCGCCCAAATTCTAAAGACTCTCACCGCATCTCCTGTGAATCGGGGTCGAAACAAACTATCAAGAATTTTCCATCCACTAGGACACTCTCTCGGGGCATCTCCTCCGAACGCCTCTCCACACACCAGAATGTTTCACCCAGAAGAAAGTGAAAGTGACCATTTGCCCATCCGTACACCGCATCTCTCGGTAGACCCGCTCATTTCAACCATGACGGCTTCCTTCCAGTCTCCCAATCCATCATAGTCTCCAGATTCCTGAAGCAATTTCATGTGAAGCTAACGTGTTCCCTTGGTTTATAGAATGTGCTGGCTAAAGTCGAGCCATCTCGTCAAAGGTATTCGTCTCCTCCCACGACCTCAGAGGCGTGGTGGCTCACCAGCGGTCTGGCTATAGGTCACTATGTAATCGTGGGGTGGAGAAACATGCGAAACTAATCATGATGTCTTTCTGGGTGGTGGTACTAATGTTCAGAGCCTCCCCGGTTGCGCTCATTTCAACGATGCATTTTCCGTGAATGCAAAATTTAATATGTCATGTATCGATATATGATTTCAAATCACATAAGAATTTATGCAATTTTAAAATAAACATTAAAACAATCATATGAAAATAAAATTTTCAAATCTTTATAACATTTTCAAACCTTGCCTGGGACAATTACTATGAAGTGATCCCACCTGATTAACCTCATGAACCCGAGGGGACCTCCAAGACTGGAACCTGATGATAGAAACTTTCTCAAAACAATCAAATAAAATCCATGGAGCGAACCCCGTTACAATCCTTAACATATCTTTAGAAAATAATGCGAAAGCGAAGTGCTAAATTTTTTATTTTATTTTTCCAACACTTAGATTTTTTAGAAAAATCGGCCAGAGTTTCCTCTGTTTTTTAGACTTTCCCAAATTTTCAAAACTCCGATAAAGCATTTAAAACACTCTAAACTTCCAAATTCAACTTCCATATTAGACTCCTCGTCCACAACCCAATCAAACACAATATACATACATACTATTACTTATTTAATACTAAATAATCAAAACATTCAAACCTTCTTCAATTCCAGGTATATTTATCAAAATTCAATGAGCAGGCTTAAGCCGACCGCCATTTATTCCTCGTCCACGAGGATCAAAGCCCACGTAGTTCATTTCCTTTCAAAATATATATACATATATACATTATATAGCTACGTACAAAATATTCACATATACAATATGCAAAATATTTTACAATGCAAGACAAGTGCTTGTCTCCTCGATGGCTCGACCACCGCTGCCAGGCATGCTCATCACGACTGCCCTCGGTCCTGAAAATGTCTTTAAAACATACAGAAAGAGTGAACTAAAGGAGTTTTCAAAGAGTGTACATTTTCATTTAGACAACATTTTCAAAAAGATATCAAAGTAATAAATACTTATACAATTAAAATCAATTTATGCCTAATCCTTTCTTTTCTTTTCTTTCTTTCTTTATTTATTTCTTTATTTCTTTCTTTTCTTTATTTTCCTTTCTTTTGATGGAACCCAGGATAAACACACCAACGCCGGCACTCGAAGGTGAGGGACAACTTTATCTGCTATACCACTCACGGAGAAACTCACGCTTGCATAGGGTTCCGTACCATAGCACTCATCACGTGTAAGGATATTACTCTAAATATTTGTTTCCCTCCCTCGCTAGTAACCTATAAATCTACCTCTCTCTAAATCCTACATGCTAAGGTACCTCGCTGAGTATCGCCACAACAACATATAGGGTTAGGTAACCATCGAGAAACATTTATCAAAGTACATTTATAAATCATATTATTAAATTCCTTTACTTTATCATTAAACACATATGCATTCCTTTTTTACACATTTTTAAACTTTCATAATGCCTAACATATGCATACATATTTATTATACATATATAAATATTTACCTTAATTTCATTTTAATATTTAAAATCTTTCATTTTTAAAACTCACTTAAAGTCAGTTTATTACACTCACCTCTTTGTTTCGAAACTTGAGCACAACTCATCATTTTCCGCTACTTTAGAAATCACACACTAATCTAATACGACAATGCATTAATCGCCCGCGTATAGCGTAAAACTTAACGTACTTCGCTCGCAAGTCACTTTAGGGTCACACAACATTCATATAATGCCAAATTAACCAATTACCCTTGATCACTAAAAACCCACTCATTTTGGCCACCCTTTTTTCAACAATACTCTATAGACTTTATGACCCAAAAATTATTCAAACGGTCTTCAAAATTATGAAACTCTCCAGATCAGTCCTTTATATATCCAATGACATCTCTTTAAATTTTCACTTAAAATTTCCTTCTCTAAGGCCCTCAACCACAGCTAACACAAGTACAAACATGTTTTTGATGCCATTTGGTTAACTACTGAATCAATTCATTGTGTTATCTCGATTATGGGATCTAACTCTATAAATTTAAATGGTTTCTTCTTCACTCATTTGAAGCTATGGTTCTACGTTTCTTCTCCACTAATGTTCATCGCAATTTGGATCACTAAATCTCATGTTGTTGTATTTACATCTAGATGACTCCAATTTGGCAGAACAGAATCTTACATAGCCCACTCTTGATAAATTTTTGAACCCTTGGGGGTTATAATTTGCTTGCAAATTACTTCAGATAAAGCCTCAGAAGTCTATTTTACCCAGAATTTTGAATCACCAATTTTAGATGAAAGAAACTCACTACAGGTCAATACACTACAACTATACCCAAAACAGAAAGACATAACTGTGCTGAATGAGCATTGAGTCACTTTTCAGTCCGTATTTGGGGAGCCTTAGAGCCACTTGCTTTCCTGGTCCTTCTTAGTACATTTGTATCCCTATCTCTTGTGTGGTTCTTTAACAATTGGAACTAATTCATTTGACAGATTCTAACTTAATCTATAGCTAAAACAAACAGGGTTTTACAAAATTTTGACAGCATTCCTTTACTTTGGCAACATGATCTTAATGCTCCCCAATTCCAATGCCTTATAATTTCACCTATAAATCCCTTACCAATATATAGAATATATCATACAAAATTCAACATCAAACCCAACCATTCACTCACTTGATTTTTCAAAACCCTAACCTAATCCATTTCTTTCTCAATTTTTATCAAAATCATCATGATTCAACTAGCAATACTCATATTTATTATCCATACAAGAAAATCAAAGCATTAGGTATGGAAAACATCAAAATCCATAATCTTCACCATTAAAAACTTACTTGTTCTTGGTTTTCCTGGCCTCTTGATTCCACTTGTAGATCACTTGGAAGAGCTTGAAGAAGGAGAAAAATCACATCTCCCCTCTTGCTCCACCCTTAGCCTTCTAAACGTTTTCTCCTCCTTTCTCTTTCTTTTCTCTCTTCCTTCTTTCTTCCTTTTCTCATGGACGAGCTCTCCTCTTGAGCAAACTTTCATTCTTGAATTTATATTTTGACCTACACAATTTTGCCAAATTGTACTTGAGCCCAAAGAATCTCATTGGCTGCGACAAGTGACTACACATGTCACCTTGTCATTGGTCCATTCTAATTAATCAAAAATCCATTAACCTATGGTTTGAATCATAACTTAGCTATTAAGAAAGGTTTTGATTGGCTCTCACAAGAAAATATCTTCTGAGGGCATTTATCTCGCTTCACCTATACCGCGTATAACAATATTAAATGTCAAAATATTCTATGGTCAAGCCTAAACTTCAAATTGACTAGCAGTCATTCTACATCTTAATCCTTCACATTGGATTCCGTGCTCTGAATCACCGAAATCGATTTAAAATCATTTAAAATCGTAAATCGAGACAATAACGATTATTATCCCGACCACGCTCGACGTCATAAAAACTATCCAAACTGATCGCTTCGCTCGCTGTATTCTGTGATTACTTTCGGACATTTTATTTTGGTCAGTTAAAAAATATCATGAGGGTTCGACCTTAGTCCTGAAATCACTGTTTATTCACTGAATTCTCTGAATTTTTCTTCAAATGATAGTTCAAAGTCTAGAACCGAAATTTCTTAAAAATTCCTTCGCAAACCCCTCCATCCTGATATGAGACAAGAAAATCACTATCTTTAGGCATTCGGTTACAATTTTCAAAATTCCACTTCATGCCCAAATGACGTCCGCAGAGCGCTCTAAATTCTAAGATACTGCCGTTTCTATCTGATTGACTTCACCGCCTAAAACTACTATTATAAATATCTCAATCAAGTCGGGGTTTTACAAAGATTCCTAGCCATAGTGGAAACACCCGTATAGTGATTTTACACTCCCCAAAGTGTCGCTTCGACACATACGCGCATGGAGGAATACTCTAGGTGCCAATACAGAGAACTGGGCCTCACCACCCGACCGAGGCAACTCCTGACCTACACCTCGCCTTCCGTAACCCCACCTCGCTTTCGTTGACCGACTCCCCTGAAGTGGAGAAGTGCCTCGGTGCACTCCTCTTACTTCCGTACCTACTTCCGATACATAGTCGAGCATTTTCTTAACCCTCAGAGGTTTTCTACTAAGTCTCAATCCTAAGGGAAACTACAACAAATGAATCCTCGATCCGAAGGCCGTAATCCTACTGGGAATCACTTCAGACTTCAAGACACACATATGCACCATTCTGGATCACCATTTCTTCACACAGTGTGAGTGTTTGAGATTCATATAAAAAGAAATATGAGAGACTACTTAATCCACTGTTAGTAAGTTTCATGTTATAATCAAAGTATGTCTAAAATAAACGTGTATAAAGCTCTTGGTGTGTAAAAAGAGTGTCACAATTTGAAACTATCGCCAGTCGTAAAGCAAAGCCTGAGAGTCTTCAGAATATACTCAAAAATGCTGCAACATGTGATTTAGTTCTTGTAGGTGAGTAAACGAGTTTCCCATCAAACCACGTCAGAACGGCAGTCAAGAGGCGCCATCAGCGCGTTTATAAGAATGGAATAACAGATCCAAGAAAATAACAGACGCTATACAAATATTCAGCAGCACAATCAAGTCGCACACCAAGACCGAGGTCGCACGCTGATCCGCGATGAAGATAAATGAGGCTCGTAAAGAAAATTTGAAGTTGCAAATAGTTCTTAAATGAAGACTCCAACTCAGGTCGCGACGCGGTCGCTCAGCCAGATGAAATCGATCGAGAGTCACAACATGGAGTTCGGTTGCAAATACGAAGTCGAAGCCAAACGGTCCCCGCAAGAAAATTCGAAGTCATAATACCATTATTTAAGGTCTCAGCTGAGGTCACCAATCATTCGTGTCGCGATCAAGAAACACTAGAAGTAAAAAATCCAGTCACTACTCATGTTCGGTTAACCGGAATCTAATCCAAATGTAAACAGAGATCCATGAGCCCAATGACACCATCTCGAGGTCGTGACCTTGAAATAGAAGGTGAATGAAGAAACCGGCCAACCAAGGAGTTTGAGGCTGCAAACCGCAATAGGCAAAGAAATATTCAGGCTGTCAGACCAAGCATGAAGGCTCCAATCTCAAATCTTAATTACGTGAAGCCAAAGCAGAACAAAGGATAGTCGACTCAATCATTTGTGTCGTGACCAAGAAGTACCGAAAATAAAAACTGTAGTCAAACTAGAAAGAAGTCACTAACACCCAGAGTTAAGGCAGCAGAGGAACTGCAAAATGCGGTCGCGACCAGAAACTAAGGTCGCTACATACAATGCAACAAGGAAAACAAGTCCCGACTTAACCTAAGTGGCGGCTAACAGAAACAAAGTTCACAACCAAAAAAAAAAAAAAAAAACTGAGGTTGTGACGCAGAATGAGGGAGGAAGAATAGAGTGATCCAGGTCGCTACATAACTATGGGTTTGATATCACTTTTGAAAAACAATCGAAGCAACAAGGTCGCGACTATAATGAATGTGTCGCGACTCATTACTCAAAGCAAATGCATAGCAACCAAGTCACGACTGAAGTTATCAGGTCGCAACTGAACGAGTGCAAATGAGAGAATGTGTCGCACACGTCAGGCTGGCATAGATAGTAGATCGGCTGTATTTTTCTGGGGCAAATCCACCGAGCTTTTTGACCAAAGCCCATTTTCTTTGACTGCTATAACAGACGTGGAGAATAGCGCAGCTTCCGCCTTCGATACCTGCACCCGGGAAAGGAGAAGGACCATTAGAGATATTTTAATTTTCTTTATTTCATTTTTTGATCTCGAATCACAACTGTAGAAATGTCAAGCCGGATTAATTTTGATTTTCTTAATACAAATGCCAGCCTGGGCTTAATGGATTATAGACAAATATCTATTTCTTCGTTTTCTCGCATGCATTATAATGATGCAGTTGGTGATTCTGATTACGATCTGTTGCTGGTTGTACGCAAGATTTAGAACGCAGCCTCGCTTAGATTGATTTACCGTTAGTTACAGTCTTTTTTCGTAATTTAGAGAGAAATACTTGATTGATTTATTTGATTGATGTTGTTCTCGAACCTATCATTCCTAATGATAGTTCGAATACCAGTTCAAGGAGTGTTCTTGCTCTGATTTCCAGAGGCCCTTCATGGGACACAGAAAGAGATTTCGAGAGCTCGAGCATCTACTAGAAGGTAGACTACAATTGATAAACTACTAAGCTTTGAATGTTCATTTCGATAAATTACCTTTTCACTCATAATTGATGTTGGAGGGGAGGATTTATCAATATAAATAATCAGAGATTTCACCTTAATCTAAAGGAGATTTCCCCAACCTCGCAGCAGAATGAGAGATTCACTGAAGGGAAGAGAAGAACCATTAGATTTGTAAAGGACGAGTCACCGATGGTAGAAGCTTCAAGCAACCCCGAGAAGGGAAGCAAAAGATTCTAGCCTCAGAAACGGGTGATGGTTAATGAGAAAGAAAATACCTAGATCTTGCAAGAAGCTCAAAATATAAGTAGCTGTTAAATCCTTGTCTTTAGAAAAGTAAGAGACCCTTAACTAAAGGAACATGGAGAAACTAATTGCATTGTTTCGCAATTCGACAAATCCAGTTCATCAAGAGAATGTGAAAGCAATGCATTTTAATAGAATATTGTTTGCCAAAGATTTCTTTGATAGTGTCCATTTCTCAGGGAACTATTCCTAATTCTAAGAATTTTGTTCTTATTTTTATTCAAGTATCATTTATTTCCAGCTATAATATTACAAATAATAATCATTAATTTCTAGATTTTAAACTTCACTGTCCATTTTAAGTTTAAATGAGGTAAGGACCCTGAAGTGTCAGAAGCGATTTCCAACCTGCAATCTTTCGCAACTCTGAATTAGCATTCCATCACATCCATAGTTCACTGCCAGAGACTGGAAGGTTTTATGTTATTATGACTGTAAAACTTAAAATTCCTTGAATCCCTAATAATAAAGGAACTTTTAATATTCTCAGGAAGAAGTTCATTCCAATTTTAACATAGATGCAAGAAGAGTGTAAGGTCTATAATATATTAATTTTGAGGGCTCTTTAGTTTTATGAATTGGGGTGGCAACAAGTTTTATGGCGCTGCTGTTTGGGGATTGAAAAGATTGAATAGATCAACATTCGACAAAGAGGGAAATGGTTACTGATATTTTTCTTAAATTTCTTAAAAGAAAAGACCAAAA